>MU226048.1:2052753-2095324 GCA_018584345.1 Thuja plicata
TCAAACATATCCATATTGAGATCCAAATTTGTCCCCCACTTTTGGAGGGATAAAGACGATTTCCCAAATAACCATGGGCCTCCACACAGAACTGCAGAAAGATCTTCAGAACTAGAAAATTCAAACGCGAAAAATCCTTTTGGAAGAGCTGCTATATCAACTTGACCTTTTAATCTCCATTTCCTTGCAGAAAAAGCCCTAATGATATCTATGTTTGGCCTTGGCCCCAAAAATTTCCCTATAAGCGTATTCTTCATAAGGGCTACAGTATGATCTATCAGAGAGTCAGGCAGAGTAATACTAAAAAGACCTTTCTTAGGAATGGACGTATTGTCAACTAAAGGAAAGAAAGATTTTCCAGTGGGTTTCACTCCAAAAAGAGAAGACCAATTTCCATTAGCTTTATTCTTACCTAAAGGTTTTCCATCATTAGCTTCAGAAGACTTACCTTCACTATCTTTTATCTTTAGTACATCTTCGGGGATTTGGAATCTCGATAGAGGGGATACCGCCCTTGTCTCTTTTGTGGAGCCCTCCCCAGCAGCAACTTTTTCCTTTTCCTGACTCGCTGGCACGGGTAACATCTGAGCATTGCCAGGAAACACTTTCCCACTCATTTCATTTTTCAAAATGTCCCATTTTCCTCCTTCTCGAGGGCGTTGACGGTCTGAATCTTTTTCCCCTTCCCCTTTGTTATCTCCTTCCTTGAAGCTCCTGCTACCATCTACAAGACTCGACTACACTCCTCCATCCACAGATTTCCCGCCCTTAGGGGAATTCGAATTCCCTCCAGCCCGCTAATCTCCTCCGCTCCCGCTCATGTCCGCTCCCTTCCGGAATGCTTCATTTCTGTAACAGAGTTAGACAAGGAAGTCACAAGAATTTTGGCAAGACTCAGTGTATTGGATAATGAGAAAGGGAGAGTATTGACAAGATTTAATTTGCTGAAGAGTTTAATCACTCCTAAGATATCCATACTTGAGGTTCATCTATCAAACTTGGAAAAAGTGATAGATTCATTGACTAAATCTATGCCCACAGAATTGAAAGAAGCTGAGACCAAATCATTTTCATTGAATGGCATAATTCATATTAGTCAAATATTGTTCAAATCATGGAGTACAGAAGTGAAGATCTTGGAAGATTCCTTTCAAGACATTCTGAAACTAGTGAGCAAGCATTAAATCCTATTATTTTGTGTGCACCTTCATTAGTTTTGTGAAAGGGGGAGAATAGAGAAGAGAAAAAAAAATATAGGAGAAGAGAATAAAATGGGAGAAGAGACAAGAAGAGGAAGGAGAGAACATAGAGGAGACTATTTTTTTTGGAACACTTATTCATTTTTTTAAAGTGTTGTCATCAATGCCAAAGGGAGAAATTGTTGGCAAGTGATTAATTTTATGTAATGTGATTCACTTTTTGGTTTTCATTTATGGAAACACATCTGGGTTACAGATTGATTCCTATAAAGATAAATTTTTCTAATTGAGAAATTCACTAAGTATAGAAGAAGAGATACAAAAGTATTTTGGATATCTAAGATTGAGATCGATGAATTAGGGAAATAAAACTTAGGGGAAGATAGTATGGGGTATGTGTGACCTCCACCTAAGATTTATTTGGTTTTGGTAATGCCTACAGTGAGTTAGAAAGAACTGAAGACATACACACTGTAGCAGAACAATGATACAGAGCAGTTGGACAATAACGAAGATTGAGAGAGTATGACATGGACTCCAGGCAATTAGAGCTAGATTATGGTTGTTGATAACCTAAATTTTTATTATGTAAGAGCACCAAATATACATTTACTATTTTCCTTACTAAATGTATTTGTACTGAGAGCTGAATTTGTAATATTTATAATATTTATACTGGGAGCCGACTTTGTAAAGTTGTGAGATATATATGTAAGATATTTTTGATAAAGATACATGTTGGTTGGATGAATATATTGAGAGAATAGCAGAGTAGAGAATGATAGAGATAATTGATGAACTATAAAGGAACTATCTAAGCACTAGTGATGCTTGTTTTGTTCATGACTGAGAACACTTTGTAAACAGAATTACTTTGTAAGAGCTATAAACTCAGTTGACCCATAATAGGGTGTTGTGAACCTTTAACCAGGTTGTAATTCCTTTAACAAGGAAATGTAATATGTAATATTCAGCTCCTAATAGGGCTAGGTCTCCTAACAGGGACATTATACTTTAGTACATGCTTGTGGGTACCATCCCCACCGGGTTTTCCCCTTGGCCATGGTTTCCTCGAAAATAAAATATGGTGTTATGAGTACTGTGTTATTTTCTTATAATCTTTTCTTTACTGCAAGTTTATGGTTAATGTTTAAATGGTTGAAGAATTTAATTAAGTGCTATAATACTAATTCACCCCCCTCTCAGTATTATCCAATCCTAACAGAGCATGCATATCATATATGCTTTTGTCACTGACAATTCTGGGGTGAAAATCAAGTTCTTTGCCAATGTCACATGTTTTTGTATCATAACCAAATGTGGTAGTAACATTGCATGTAGCTCACTTACTTGTTCTCTTATTTTCTCCTCTTCTTTCTTCAATTCGAGTCTCAACTGTTGGTTTTGGAGTACCTTGTTGTAATGCATCTGTAATGCATGTGGCTCGGTTGATAGTCTATTTGCACTATCTTTTAGATCTTGATATATTTTCTTTATCTTGTCACTAATCTCAGTAGTGAAGTGATCTAACATGCATAACTATTGTAGAATTGTAATGAATTTAGATATGATAGTTTCTAAACCACTTATAAATTCAGACATAGTTACCTTATTTACTGCCATTGCATAGCTGATCTTCTCTGTAACTTTGTATTGGATCTTCTTCTCTACTCACTCTTCCAATTTCTTCTCGACTTCAATGTCAGGTTTTTTAATTGCCTTAGTGATAAATGAAAGTTGATCAATGATGGGGGTCAATTCATTGATGTCTAAGTTAGGAAATTTTTTTTTGTAGAATCTCTTTGGAAGCTTCTAATACTTGTGCATTATTATGTTCTTGCCTTAATTTATCCTGTGTTGCTTTCCTGGTACATAATTCACCATATTCCTTCAATATTTCTGGATCGAGTGTCCTTGGATCCCATGCTGGAATCTCTATGATTTCATCCAAAGTAAATGCGTCCTTGCTTCCTTTCTTCTTTTTTTTTCTTTTCTTGAACACTTGATGAAGGAGATAGAGTTAATGCTAATTGAGACTTTTGCTCAGTTTCAGGATTTTCTTGCTTGCTACTCGGTGTGATGACTTGGTGAGGTTCCTCGGTAACTGACCTTGTTTCTAGAGTAGAAGTGTCTATTGTATTGTCTATATTTTCTATATTACCTTCACCTTTTTCTTCTGCTACAATAGTGGTATCTTTTGGTGCATCACCTTGTGTTGTCCCACCACTTTGCTCGGTCTGTGTACCTTTCTTATCACCCCTATCTTCATTTGTATTTGTAACTATCCCAGGTGTCTTTTGCTATGGTTCACTCTCAATTTCAAATGCTTGGACCAAAATATGCAACTAGCCTGGTACATTTGCTTGAGTGACCTTTGATGTGTCTTGCTCATCTATAGTCTTGGTTTCTCTAATTGACTCATCTTCCTTAGCCTTATCATCTGGATCACCTTCAGTTATGTCTTTTATTTTGATCTCAGGATGTCCTATATTTGTTAATAATTCAAGAATACCATCTAGTGCATTATCAACATCAATGGTTATTATTTTTATACTCGGTCGATGTACCTCGGTATTGACTGTGGATGCAATGTCTATTTTTTCCTTAATGTCCTTAATTTCCTCTAGTGGATTCAATAGTTTATTACATATTTGTGTGCTCTCAATATCTACTTCCTTCAAATTTCCTTGCAAAATATTCAGTTTCCTTGCCTTCTTCATAAATTTCTTGGCATACTGCTGCATTGTATTATTTATCTTCTCAACTATACAATCAGCTTTAATAAGACTCAGAGTTGATTCTCTCATCTTTTTCTTGGTTTTAAGTGCATAGGACCATCTTGCTGATATCTTATCATATAACTCGAATGGAAGGTAAGTAGAAAATTCAATTGGAACTTGTTTGAATTTGATCATCATACTTATAACTTCTTTGAGTTTATCTTTGTGCTCGGTAGTTAGATCAGAATATGCATGTATCTAGGGATGTCTTAACCATCTATTTGTTTTGATTGCTTCTACAGTCTCATAAATAGTCTATGGTGTCTTATTTTGTACAACCTTGAACTGATCAGGATTTTTGTCAGAATTATCCTTGTCAGGAGAGTAACAAAAATTTGATCTGAAACATAAACAATCTTAATATTGCTGATACCGATCCGTTAAGTACATAAAAAACATATCACCTCAATGTGAATGATAATACCTGCTGCTCTGTTCTAGTCGGTATCCTTTCCTCTACTCTAAAAAATGATTACTGTAATGTAGTCTCTGTCCTTAAAACCCTTGTCTGATCTCTGATGTTTATAGTATGGCAGCTACTTCATCATTGTTTAATCAGCATACATTACAAAAATGACATCTATACATTTATATCTATCGAACCTCTATGACTTAATTAGGGCTTAATAATTACATCCATAACCTAAGATCAACGGTGTACATAATTTACCTTGATCATATAAACATAGTAGATATAAACAATTAATGTTGTAAATCTATAATTAATGCTCTCCTCGATCATTGTAAACCATTATCTAGGTCAGAAAAAAGTTGTTACATAGAATGATGTGCCATAAAAAACTTTTAGGTGGCCTCTGGTCCACTTGGCTAATGTTGTCTCTCGATGCTCAGTGTAGTCTATGTATCTTAGTTATACTGTTGTTTAGTTAAACTATGTAGCTTGGTGTAGTCTAGTGCTTGGTAAAGTCTGTCTGTTCGTTTATCACTGCACTTGGTTAACTATGGGCATGATTAGTGCTCTTGGTTAACTCTGTACTTTAGTTATTATACCGACTATCCTATTTGTGACTCTATTACCAATTTTCCATATTGAGTTATGGAATACTAATGAAAACTTCAATGCTTAATTGGAGTAACAACATGTAGTACGACTGTCGGGACTAGATCTGACAAGACGTGTTCTGTTGGGAAGTCTTCAACTAAAATAGGGAAAAAACCTAGGAACAAAATGCCCCAGGATTTTTTTTTCTAGGAACAAAATTCCCAAGGCATTTTTCTCCCAAAAAAATAACTTTAGATTTGGTGTATAGGTCAGTATAGTTTCTGGCTTTCCATTTTCAGTAATCGTAGGCTCCTGTATGTTTCTATCAGTCTATATTTTCTCAAAACTACTTAATTCAACTTATTTTAATCACTTATCTTACATCATTAGATATTTTCACAAATCCACTTCATTATTAATCATAAAAATGAAGGATCATTTCACTCACTTAACACTTAAGCCTCGCTTGAGCACCCTGTTGGGTCATCTTCCTTCCAATTGTGCATTGCAGAAAGGTGGACAAAACCCCTTATGTATCTTGCCTACTTTTTCCCACTGTACATTTTCGTGAACCCAAAACATGAAATTTCCACTTTTGATTATGTGTTAGATCTCCTTTGTACCTTTAGATTGCTTCATGGAGTTTTCTAAACTAGATCTGTGTGTGATAACTTATGTTTTTACATTTCTCCTTACTTCTCTTCATTAATCACATGGAGTAAATTTAATGATTATGATATTCCTTCACAGTGTTCTTGCATACAATACTATGAGAATTTCAAATATAATTATTCCTTATAAGGCATGTTTCAATAATTTTATCAATATTTCATATGGTTTTCTCATTCAATTCTTAACAAGATACATGGAATATGTAGGATCACATAAGAGTCTTTGTTGATGAACCTAAAGAAGACATTAGCACAAACCACCTTAATCCTCCTCCTATGGTTCCTATTGATGATGAAGATAGAGATCTATCCCCTAATGATCACATTTTAGTGAGACCTAGATCTTCTCCCCCACCACCCACCTTAATGGACAGTCTTAGGGAAGCTAGTTTATGCACTTATTTAGTTGACCTTAATAAATCTTCCTTTTATCAAATAATTATTCATAATCCTAATGTTAAGAATTTTCTCGATGATTTATCTCCAAGAATAATTTTAATTAGACATGAAGATCTTGATAAAACTTCTTCTCATCCTAAAGAAAAGGAGAATAGTGATAGGAATCCTAAGATTTTTCTTTATATTCCTCTTTATACCACACACTTTAATAAATCTCAAGATGAATCTCCTTCCCCCTCTACATTAAAATCCAATTAAAATGTGGGTTATGACATTATTGTTCAACAAGGTTATAGTGAGCAAGGTCTTGGTATTAATGAACAAGGTATTAAAATCCCTATAGATCCTCCTACACAAGTTACTACATGTGGTCTATGATTTATAACTCAAGCCACTACTTTTCCTTCTTCTAACCCCTCTTCATCACAACACAAACCTCCTTTTGATGGTCATTTGGCTTTAGCTCAAAGAAGATTTTGAAGAATTCAATATGATCCTAATTTTTTTTTTCCTTTTAGACATTTTCCAAAGAATCAAAGACCTATTAGTGGTGATTTTTAATTTATTTTTCATCATATAAACACACATTCTCTTTCTGATTGTATCAAATTTAGATAATTTATTCAATATTTAATGGACATATCTCTAATTTTCTTAACAAAGGATCTTCTGATTTTTCTTGATATCAATTATATACCTTAGCATCTCTCTCTCTCTCTCTCCTATTATTGTTTTCTCCATCATGTAATCTTAATAGTCTACATCATTTGGGGGATTTATATTTTGCATGGAAATAGTTTTGAGAAACATAATAGGTGTTTTCCTTGTCCATCCACTTGGGGGGCAAAGTATCTCTCTATATTTTTCATTTCTCCTTCTAAAGGATCCATTATCACTTTGTTGGTTAAAATTTATATACTATGACATCCTCCCATGCATGGACTTGTTTGTTAAGGATCTTTCTCTTTAAGATAATTGACATCCTTCTTTACAACCTCTTCCTTGCATGGAAGTTTAAATCTATTGTGAAGGATTTTCCTATTATGTTTGTATAATATGGCATCCTTTATCCTTATCCTTTCATGGGATCTATTTATATCCCTTTGATAATTTTCATTGTTTCTAATACATCCTTTTTTCCATGAGGCTCTTGGTTGCACGCAATCGTTCATCTTCTATTTTTAACAATCTTTTTCATGCCTCAAAGAGGCATGTTTATTATCCCTCTTAGGGAGTATGTGGTTTCTCTCTTCCTTTCGAAAAGATTCATTATCCCTTTACTACCTTGTTTATTTTATAACTTTATGTCCTTTCTTGCATGAATTTATTTGTCTTATATTAGGATCTTTTCTTTACATGAGATATACATCCTTGTTGTAACTTATTTTTTCTTGAAATTGCATGTCTATTATTAAATATCTATTACTTTGTATCTATAATGTGTTATCTTTTCCCTTCACTTTACCCTTTTGGGGGGCAAGGTCTAAATATTTTCTTTCCTTTTATAAGGATCCACTTTCCTTGCTATAATGGAATTTATTTATCATGCGACATTATTTTCTTATTGTAAAGATAAAACTATATATATATATAATATAATATATATATATATTTAGGTATAGGTATAAAGTGTAAGATCTAAAATAGGGGAGGGATAAAAATGTAAGATATGAAAAGTGATGTGGAGTATAAATTGAATGTATTGTTGAGGTAGTGGACAAGGTAAGATTGTCCTCTTAACCCCAAATTTCATAAAGGGAAGATCCAAATTGATTAACCCCAAAGAAAGGGTCACTACATAAATGAATCAACTTATTAAGGATAAGGATAAAGAGAAAAACCCTAAGTTCTATTTTATAGCAAAGAGTGTGTAATACTTTTAGGGAGATTGAAAATGTTGTTTTTGGATGTCTCTACTGAGTTTCCAAGAATTTTGCAACCAGATCTGGAACAGAAACGCAGAGACGGAGAAAACCCAGAAATATTTTCCGAATCTGGCTCAGGTCCAATTTTGACCCAAAAATGAATGTCACCTTTGACCCAAAAAGTCTTATTCTGACCTGCATAGTCCAACAAAAAATCTATTTCTGGATCCTGACAATTTGTCAAAAAGGGTATCCATATTTGCACTCCAATTTGCTATTTCGAACCTATCCCTGCAAGAAAAATGGTTTTTTGTTGGGGGGGAGGGGTTTTCCCTAGTAAAACCCTAATTTAGGAATTAACCTCAAAATCAATAATTTAAATATAGAATGCTAGCAAGTAGTAGAAGTAGATCTAATAATGAAGCTATGATAATAGATATGCAATCATACTTAGAATGTAAACAAGTATGTAAATATGAAAACTTGGACTCAATATTAGAAACCATAAACCTCCATGATTTTATGCATGGAATCCACCTTGAAGGAAGAATGAATGAATTTTGAGGATGCACAAAGGATCTTGAAGGAAGATCACACCACCATGATGGATAGATCTAGCGTTTGGATGGTGAATCTTGAATGCTTGGACCAAATCCCTTCAAAGGTTTGAATGCTTGAATCCTTGATCTTCAATGGAGAACTTGAATGCTTGAGAGGAAGACTTGAAAGCCTTGATTTAACTTCGAAAGCTTGAGAAAATGTAGAATTATTTCTTCTTATTTAATCTTGTTCACTTAGATTCTTGCTTAGTTGATGGTTGTTCGCTTGTGATTATGCTTATAGAAAATGAGAGGAGAAAAATGCCTTATATACAATTCTAGGGCACAATTTTATAGAGATGCCTACATAGGAGAATTAAATTCCAATTAGACCTATACCCCTAGAAGAGGAACTATATTAAATATAATTTCAAGAGTCATTACTTTGGAACCCAAAACAGCCGACCTGGAAGTGGGAAATGAACTTTTGAATGACCCCCGACAGCCGACAAACTTTCCAATTGGAAAGGGGGACCTGGGTCAAAATTGAGGTCAACCTTGACCTAGGTCAAGGTCAAGGTCAAATTTGACCTAGGTCAAGGTTAAGGTCAACCTTGACCCAGGGAGTCAGAACCCCTAGAAAATATGCCAGGTGGGATAAATAGTGTCCGACGAGGCCCAATCAGGGTCCTAAACAGGCATAGAAGTAGGAGAGGGTGCAGAAACAAGATGAAAATATGATGATGGTCAAAAAACCCCCTAAGGAGGGCTAAACATTCTTAACATGGAAGTGATTTTATTTTAAGATGATACACTTATATGGATTTGTTTGTTTTGATTTAGGATTCTCTCTTATATTAGAGGTGTGAATCATTGATCACAATATCTTCCTTATTTGTGAATTGTTTTTCATCCTAAATAAATTCCCTTACTTGGGGGCTTAAAGTGTTTCATCCTTCATAAAGAATCCATTTTCACCTAGCAATTAGGGGGTTAAAAGGGTGCATTCTTGTTCTCCTTCCTTCTTTGTCTTGAAGATGTTATCTTTGTTCAAGAACTCCTCTTGAAAGTAGATGTATTGTAGCCAAGATATCTTATTTTCAAGTCTCTCTTTCCACTTGCAGATATCCTTTCATAATTATATATTCCTTGGATAACAAGAGGCTTCCATCTTTACCCAGGTTACACGTATATATTGTTGATTTAAGGATATATCCTTGTTGTAGGAAGTAGGTATCCTTGTTCTCTTTTCCTTATGAGTCCTTGATGGTCCCATGGTGCCATCATAAGGAGGTGGGCATACATACGGCCTCCTTTTTATATTACACAAATGTTATTGGACCTTATACTGACCAATTTTTTAAAGATCCATACAGAGACAATGTTTTCTGTAAGATTGATCCTGTAAGCTACCCCATGTGCAGAGTTTTCATAAGCCACCCTATGCACAAAGTTTTTGTAAGATTCCCCATGCAAAATTTTTTGGTAAGCCTCCTCATATGATTTTCTTTTGGTAAGCCTCCCCATGCACAAAGTTTTATAGGATTCCCATGCAAATTGTTTTTGATAAGCCACCTCATGTGCAAATTTTTTGTAAGCCTCCATGTGCACAAATTTTTCTAGGTATAATTGTCTATCATATCATATCTTTCTATACCATTAATTATCCTTATCTCTCTATTTTTAATGGTTGGAACTAGTGTAAACCATCTTGATATCCTATTAGGGTTTTTTCTTGCAAGGCCTCTGAAAGATGCTCTTATACTTAGACAACTCTATGACTCCCAATGCCTTACAAACTCTGACTCAAGCAAGAGAAAACACTAATTGATGAGGTATTATGATAACACTAGGGATATCTATTACCACCTCCTTTTTTGAGATCCACTGACTCAGGCAGGTTTTACCTATGACTGTTTACTGTCTTGATAGTATCTTTAAAGTGGATTATACTTTATGTGTTGAATGCTCTATTTTAAATGGACATGTATATAACATTAAAGATAACTATGACTATTCTGAGAAAAAGCTTGACAATCCAAATCAATATCTTAGTGATAGAAGACAACAACATAACAAGGAATCACATTCTTCTTTCCTTTTATGACTCTTATGAATCTAGGAGAAATAACCTATTTGATTTTCTCTTCAAGAAATCAACAAACTTCAACTGTAACCTTTAGGAGTACAATTGATTCTACATAAAATACTCTGAAAATGATTGGTTTGAATAATATTAGAATATCTAGATGATGACAGATTATCAAATCAATTCCTAGACCAGTGCCTATCATTTGGGCTTATAGAGTCAATAAGTTGAAGTTCACAGAAATACACAAAAACAAAATATTGTAAGCTGCCTTACAACTTACATACAATTCAGATAAAATGCCTTACAAATTATCTTGTCACCTCTATAATATTGTATCAAATCCTTAACTATTGTTATGCTCCCTGAAACTACTCACAAAACTTAGTTCTTTCCTTGAAAGAAACTTGCAAGTAATTAGATAGGTACCTTGTAGCCAAAATGCTTAAAAATGCCTTACAAATTTAAACATAAAAGAGCGTACACAACAAGTAAAGAGACAACAATGAAAATAGAGTAAAATTGCACTATATTTTATTGATATGATCCTGCTCTAGTACATAAAAATCTTAAAAGCTTACAGACACAGACACAAATCTAGAAAGTCTGATTTTTTATGTATTTCATCTCTTTTGATTTCTTACAATCTTGGTATATTTATAGGTCCTTAACCATCTTGGAATCCTTTATGTTAGGATGCAACAATCTTCAGATGGTTTAAGGAACCTAACCCTAAAAGCACAAAAAAGACAAAAGAAAAGAATGTAGAAGCAGTGGAAGGACAAAAATAGGGGATAAAATCTGATACTCTTTGTCCTATTCTGGAATCTGGTGCCTTTGTCTGACAATGTTTAGGATAGTTTCTAGTATTTATAGCAAGACTAAGTGACCACCATTATAGGCTAACTTACACTTATCTTCATTAATAACTAACCTCCCTGTGCTTAATGATCAGGCGCCAAGTGTTCCCCTTCACTCTTCATCTAGGATCTCCTCCTCCACCATGGGCTTCTTTTTCTTGGGCTTGGTCAATAGGTCCCATGCGGTCACTTCATCCTCTGATAGCCATTTAAAGCTCTGTGTACTCTGGACCTGTGCCTTCTATCTTTCCCATCTGACATCTATGATGCTTTTTACATCCATTAAGAATTTGTTCATATCAGTTTCTGCTTTGAAGGCTTCATCCAAAATCCTATTGAAACCTTCCAAATCTAGATCTGATCTTGAAATAAATGCCTCATTGATGGGCATTTTACTGTCAAATTCGCTCCTCCATACCTCTAAGGCCTTCACTTGATCATCTTCTCCTTTCAGAGGAGGAACAAATCTATTAAAATTTGGAGAAAACAGGCTCAACTTAGCCTCTACCTAATTCAACTTACCCTTGAAGAATGATAAGGCTATGTTAACCTTCTTGATTTCATCCTCAACCTCAGTTACAACCTCAAGTAAATCTGGTCTAAGGGGCTGCAAATAAGCAAGCTTTTCAAATAGTTGAACCCTAGGAGACCAATTAACAAAATAGGGGTTCAATATAGCAATGTACCCTGTTACTTCTGCATGCAAGGTGGGCAGTTTATTATAAGCATTCAGGATGACATCTGTTTTATCTTTGATAATATCGATCCTATGCTGCAGAATGCATTTAAATGCATTTAGGGCTACCTCATTCTTATTTTTCCCCACATCTTCTTTTTCAACTACCTCCTCTGATTTTTCCTTTTCCTCTATTTGTAAGGGCTATTGTGAAGGCACATAAACCACCTCAGGTTTCTCTTCTAGTTGCTTTAGCAACTCAAAAATTGCCTTATCCTAATGATGTATCTTTATATGGCACAATTCCCTGTCTTTGGCTAGGGCACTGGTTTCCTTAATCAGAATGCTACACTTCTCAGACAATTGTTTTTTTTTTTGTCTTCATTCAAGTGAGCCTAGTGAGTCATGATCTGAGAAATTTCTAGATCTCCTGTATTCTACACTATCCAGACCATTTGATTTCCCACTATATTTTCCTGAATATTCACCAATTGAGGCGTTTGGTCTTTAGGACATAGGCTCCACATGGAAAAAGCTTGTGACTTTGGACTATATCCAAACCCCTTTATCATATCACCCATTTGAACTTCGCTTGCCATTTTAAGGTCTGGCTGCTTCCTGATTTGGTCAATGATGAATGCTGAGGCTAAGTCCCAGCCCTTAGCAAGTAGAATGCCACTGTTTAAAACCATTTGCCTTGCCTCATCTGGTGAAACATATTCACTGTTAGGGTCATAAGATTTTAATGCTAATAGAGCCTCATTGGCAACCATGTCTTCTCCATCTACTTTCAATTGAGCCCTTATCTTCTCTTTCTTGTGCCATCTCAAAAAGTCTTTGAATTCATCAGTCTTAATGAAATTATCATCACTCAAAAATTGTTGCTGATGTAACAACCTCTCATCAATACATGCCTTCAGAGGCAACTCTATATTCTCCTCTAAATCTTGTTGCTGCCTCTTCCCCTGTCTGATTAGCTTTCTTAGGTTATGATCATATAACCTATTTCTAGGAATGAGGGCACTTACTCTATCTCTTTTCTTCTCCTACCTAACAAATGAAGTCTGACCAATGTCAACTTTTTGTCTCTTAGAAGAAGGCTCTTCTACATCATCCAGCTGAGAAACCTCTGTAAGGTCAATGATATGGCCCTCCCCTCCCTGCAACTGTGGTGCCTCAGTAACATCCTATTGAGGCTGATCATATGGAGGTGGACGGGCATAATCACCATCACTATTACTCTCATACTCTGATTCTAAATGCTCAGGCTCTTTAGCTCCTTTTTATCCAAAACATTATCCAATTGTTCACAGAGTATGTAATAATTATCAATCATAGCCTTAATCTTGTCAAAATAAGGCAAATTAGGGTAAAAGCCTCCAAAAGACAACCCATTTCTCTTTATTTGTCTTTCTAGTTTCAGCAATTCCTGAATTCTCTCCCTTCTTGTTTTGATTTCATCTTCATCAAGAAGATTTCTTGTTACATCCTCTTCTATACAAAAACAATGCACGTTTGTATTAGGGATAGTAGGAGTTAAAAGTTTCCTGACTCCTGCCATAAATCCCTCAAGGTCAATATACCTGTATGATGTTTCCCCCATCTTGCATCTCTCCAACCACTTACTCACTAAATCAATGGCACCCTTGCCAATGGTAAAATTAAAGATCTTAAATTGTCTAGGGGTTAAGGTCCCCTTCTTGTGTGGTGCAAAATGTTCATTATCTGTTAACAATAATTGCTAGATGAATTCCATGGCAGCAACTCTGGATGGTACATGGTAAGGTAAGACATGAGGTGGATGTGTGCATCTGTATACCCTAATCATGGTGAAATTCTCCTCCAAGAAGAAGTCTCCCCAGTTATGATCACCCTCCCACTTATCTACATACTCACAAGGCCTCAAAAATTACAGCACCTTGATTGGGAGCCTGGTTTTGCTAATACCCATGCTCTGCATCATTGGATATACAATCCAGTTTTCAAATCCACAGTAGTCACAATCCTTGGATGTATAATTCAAAATCCTAACCCAAAACTAAATGGGATTAGGTCGACCCTGGAAAACCCTTTGAGGATTCAAGTTATTCACATCCATGATCCCAAAGTTGAAATGTAATAGAAAATGCATTAGTATGGAATAGTGGAAGAATCTAGGTTCCTTCTCCTTTGGGTCCTTCATCTTCTTCTGAGTAGCTATAAATCCCTCATGCATTTTATCTATAATATACTGTATATAATCATAATTTGTGCTAGAATGCACATCTTGTAAGTCTAACACCATCATAAGAACTCCAGCACTTATCTTTTCTGCTCCTCCATCCATCCCTAACACTCTACATAGGGCATAGGCAATATACTTGATATAAAAATGCAGGTCTTTGAAGCAGTAGGGAGCAGTTCTAGGTATAGGAGTAAGATGATTCCTAACCTCTTTAAGCATATGATTTTGTAATTGGGTCCTAGCAGCTCCAGGTTGTAATCTATACCTCTCCTCCTCTCTAGTAAGATTTATCTTGGTGGACATAGTACTGTATAAGCCAAAGGATTGCATAAATGAATTCCTATTTAAAATCAATAGGGTAGTACCATCATTTTTATTGACTGTCCTAGACAGGGCATCATAGTGGCTAGCAAGACCTAGAAACAAGTCTACGTCTATAAAAACATCAGGAACAATTAACCTAGCAAGGCCACTAGTCCAAGGGTTTGACACCGGGATAGCTTTAACAGAATTATGATAGAAGTAATTATAAAGAGAAAAACCTGTTGATCCTAGAGTGTGAGTGTCTCTCATTTCACAGTAATCATCCGCCAGCAAATTTGCATTGGCCCTCTTGTTCTGTGTAGAACCCGACAACAACTTCAGGAATTCATCAGAGTAATTCCTTTTTCCTTTTGCATCATCATCAGCTTCATCACTTCTCCCACTGGTTGAAGCCACACTGACCGCTTTACTCATCTTGCTCTATTTCAATCCTCTCTTTTACTGATATTGAAATAAATCTATGCTCAACACACTGTTCTTCTTTGTTCACTGCCTAACAATTCAAGAAACCTGATAACGAGCTAGGTACTCTGCAACTAACCAATTTCTTCTCTCTGAAAAAAAAAGACCTAGCACTTCTTCACTCTGCAATTCTGAAAGTATGATAAGTTGAAAATGAGCTTTTGATCAACTCTCTATGGTAACTGTTCTAAGTACATAGCTCATCATTGGAAAGGAAATCAATTTTGCTTTCAATTCAACATGCTATGAAATTAATTGAAATCCTAGTTGTAGCCAATGAGTGTGACAGGAGATCAAAATCATATATGTGTGTTTTTAGAAAAACCCTTATAAAATTTGAAGAAGGTGACATGTCTTCATATGATTGGCTTTATGTCACACATCTTAGCTACCCTTTTGCATCTAGTAATTAATCCTTTGGATTCTCATTGGATGCCAAATCTTTCACATTTTCATGTCAGCAACTATCGCCTTTTCTAAATTTTCATATTCAGCGACCATGCGACTATGTAGTATCTCCTTGTCGCTGACCAAACTCCTTGACCCTTAATTCTTTTGCAGATCTAGTGACTGTGTTATTTTCTTTACTTGGCTAACCACAACTATCTTTTGGCAATCACGCGACTGAAGGGATCAAAGTCACTAGATGATATTCTTAACTCTAAGTTTATTCAGAGACGTCGTGACTGATGGTTATCTTCACCTTTTACTGTTATCTCCAAGTCACTGAATTTTATTTTTCTTTACGAGACCCTGCGACTAACCTTGGTCGCCCAATCGCTGATTAAAAATGTTAGTTGTCAATTCTTTCAAAGACTACGCGACAAACTTTAACTTTTGATTTTAATTCAGAGACTACGTGACAAAAGGCTATCTCATTATCACGAGCACTTTTACCTTTAAGCACTTTCAATTAGAGACTTTGTGACTACCATTGATCCTTCTACCTTTTGCATCTGACGGCTCCGCTAAGTCACTGAGTATTCCTTAATACCTTTAAATTATTCGGAGACTACATGACAACAAAGAACTTTATACTCTTAGTCTCCAGATCACCATATGACCTTTTTCTTTTGTGAGACCATGCGACTAACCTTCATCTTGTTCATTGTGGACACGTGTCTCTTCTAACATTTGTCTCTGAACCGCTGAATAAACACTGACATAGCATCTTAATCCAGTGACTACCCAACTGTCTCATTTTCTAACATCTTGTGGTTTGTCACAAAGTCTCAGCATCTTTCACTTAACTGTCATCTGACCTAGAGACTATGTGACACAAACCTTTTAACACATGTTACTTAACTGCATCCCAATTTGGAGACCCCACGACTGAAGCAATCGCTAAGTCTCATAAAAAATAAACAATATTTTGTTTCCTTAAGAGACGTCTCGACAATAGTTAATCACCAAGTCTCATAACAAAAAGGAATATGTTGTTAGGATCAAGTGACCAGGAGACTATTAAAAAAGACACATGACTTAAGTTGTTCAAAAAGATAACGCAAAAATAGAAACCAGATTAATATTTTTTGGTTTTTCAGCATTTTGACTTAGAATAGAACTTAGGGTTTTGAGGTTTTTGCACTGCTCAAGTGGATTTTGACCTAAAGACCCAGAAAATTCACAGGGATATTACGAGAATGAGATACATTTTTTAACTTGGGATAGAAATAGGCATGAAAGTAACCACAATTTTAGGGAAAACAAACAAAAAATAGGAATACAACCAACATATCCTTAATAATCTTTCCTGATATTCCTCTCCCATAGATCACCTAACATAACACAACCTGCCAGACTGTTGGATTCATGCTTTTCTATCTCTTCTTTCCATTCTCTCATATCTTTGCTAGTGGGTTAGATCATGGATTATTTTTAATCCTCGTTGTATTATCTTTCCCTTCTCATGTGATTACTTGTGCTCTTGCAATATATTTCTAAACATGATACTAGGGGATGAGACATTTTTTTATCAAGGTCTCTTCAATTAGTTGATTTGGAATTTTTTTATTAGTACTAACCCTTTTTGTTTGTGGCTTTTGTATTTCATTTTACTTTTGTATTTTTTTAGGCCTTTATGCATGGTTGTATAAGTTTATATCCTTTATTTGGGAGCTCTCTCTCTCTCTCTCTCTCTCTCTCTCTCTCTCATATTTCCTTTACCATGAACATGAGTTTGTCTCATAATACTACTAAAGTGGGGGCTAAATATACCTGTTGTGGTTCCAAAAAATACACCCTATTTAAGTACCTTGGCCTAATGTGGACCCCCTTGCTTTTTTTTCCTTTGTCCCTTTTTAGTGGTTCAAAAGTCTCTCAGGTTAAGCGGGACCGGGTATCTGGTAGGTCACATTAACGACCCTTAGGGAGGCCCCCGATAGTTGGGCATTATCTTTTTTCTCTCTATTAGTCTTTCCCTCCCACCCCCCTTTTTAGGTTTTTTCTTATCCCATTTTTATTGTTTCCCACTAAGTCTGATTTAGTGTTTTTGTCACACCCCACCAGGGAACCCAGGAGGACAAGCCAACTAACCACTAAGAGATGAGAATATTTTTTTTATTTTGAAATATTACAACCAATCTAAGTCCTCTCAGGTTCCCTATCACCACTATTAATGAAACATACTCTAACCTATTCATTTACCCATTAAGGTATTGATTGATTAATATAAGTTTGCAATTCATTCCTTTACTCTTAACATTAAGTTACATGTATAATCTTACCATCAACCCTAATATTTTAACATGCATCCATGTGAGTTATCCTTTACTAAACTCATGTCATTATTTACACTATTCATTAAGCATTCAAGTGAAAGATAAACATTCGATGGATATGCAATGCCCTATATACTTTATTATTTCATACGCATTTGTGAAATATAGTAACCATAATCAAATATTAAATTCTATAGCTATTTATTTATACATTCATTAACTCAAAATAGTTTTTCACAACCATATATGAAGAGATAACACATTAATTTATAAATACATGATTTCATACTAAGTCTAAGATCATTTCTTGGATACCAAAAGTAAAAAAAGATACGTGAATAAATACGCTAAGCAATTATCTTTTCATACTGATAACATATAATATTTTCCATTTCCTTTTTCCTAGATCTACCCATTCCCTTATACATTGCTATGAATTACATTGATATACATCATATCATTAGATCCAATGATTTACAAGAGATTTATTTTACAAGATTGCACATGCATAATCAAATCTTTACATATACAATAAGAAGTCTTCAAAACTGATAATCCAGAACGAAAAGGAGCCAAGAACATCCATCTAACCATGAATAGTACCTCGATAAAAATATTAACCACCCAACCACATGGATCCAAAAAGAGTCCACTCCCCCATGCTAGGAGACAGAGACCAAGGTCCACGCAAGAAGGTAACAACTAGGATACCCCTAAGGTGATGACAGCCCTTCCCAAAACATAACACAACTAAAAACACAAGAAGATCACAAGGAAAAAAAAGGACATAAATCACATTGGTATGAATTCTAAGACACATGCTAGGTGAGTGTCATCACATAGCCCTCACCCCTTGGGTTATCCTGGTAAGCCACTCTGGGCCCCGGCACCCAAGTAGGCACATGCGGAACCGAACATCTCTCATAGGGATGAGACTGTTCGATTATGCTATTGCAATAGAACCTTCTCCCACTCCCATCCATAGCCTATACTAGCACTACCATTAGGGGCGAGGCTTATCTTAGTTAATGTGTAGTACTCCTTCCCATAATTTTATTAACATTTTCATTGGATTAAAAAACTCACCAGTGGGTTATCCTGGTACTAGCAACTCAGGGCCCCAGCCCCCAAATGTAAGCCACTCACCTAGTGTTCTTAGGTTTCCTACGTCTAATAGACATCATCAATGGACATAAAGATAAGTACCACAGGTACACAAGTGTTTACAAAATGATTGAGTTTAGGAAAGAACTAGTTGTCTTAAATCCTTTGGACAACCCTAAATTGCAATCGAGTACACAGATAGATAAAACTCATCCACATTGCATAAAATGCATCAAAAGGGATTCTAAAAAACATAATAACATCATGAAACTCGTAAAAACATAAATTATAACATCATAGTAACCTAGGATTGGGTTTAGGGGATCACTAAATGACCCTAGTCCACCAGACAGTCCTAAACCCTAATCTGACATTCTAAATGGTAACTTAAATTATTAGCCATGAAATTTAATTATTACCATTCTAGTCCTATAAGAATAAAATCAAGTACTACCACAATCATTTATTTCTTCGCATTAAAGGTGCAAAGGCAATTCATTTCTAAGAAGGAAGTCAATTGGGAAATAATAAGAAGATAGAGTGCACAACATTTCCAATAAAATATATTATAGGTAGGGTTGAGAGATAATATTACCTACCACCACAATTAAAAACATAGGGTATCTTTTTACTTTTTGTGTTCCTAGAGATAACAATGTCATTTATCAACAAGAAGATCACACACACAAGTATTAGGAATTCCTTAAAAATTTATTTATAGAAAGCATCCATTTAACACATCATTGATCTCAGAATGCAAAAAACATAAGTTATAATATAACTCAATCATAGAGGAATAGGTGTACCCTTATAAGGTAGTGTAACATAAATACAAGAAACAAAGCCTTCTTTTCCTAAGATTCAAATATTTTTGGCATACCGAAGAAAAAAAAGGAGACAGGGATAAAATATTCAATATTATGCATAGGTGAGCTATGAGTCCCAGAGTTCCCAGTGTGGAAACCTAGGGCTCTGATACCAAGATGTCACGCCCCACCAAGGAACCTAGGAGGACAAGCCAACTAACTACTAAGAGATGAGAATATTTTTTTTATTTTGAAATATTACAACTAATCTAAGTCCTCGCAAGTTCCCTGACACTGCTATTAAAGAAACATAATCTAACCTATTCATTTACCTATTAAGGTATTGATTGATTAATATAAGTTTGCAATTCATTCCTTTACTCTTAAAATTAAGTTACATGTATAATCTTACCATCAATCCTAATATTTTAACATGCATCCATGTGAGTTATCCTTTACTAAACTCATGTCATTATTTACACTATTCATTAAGCATTCAGGTGAAAGATAAACATTCGATGGATATGCAATGCCCTATATACTTTATTATTTCATACAAATTTGTGAAACATAGTAACCATAATCCAATATTAAATTCTATAGCTATTTATTCATAGATTCATTAACCCATAATAGTTTTTCACAACCATACATCAAGAGATAGCACATTCATTCATAAATACATTATTTCATACTAAGTCTAAGATCATTTCTTGGATAAAGTAATAAAAGATACGTGAATAGATACCCTAAACAATTATCTTTTCATATTGATAACATATAATATTTTCCCTTTCCTTTTTCCTAGATCTACCCATTCCCTTATACATTTCTATGAATTACATTGATATACATCATATCATCAAATCTAATGATTTACAAGATATTTCTTTTACAAGATTGCACATGCATAAGCACATCTTTACATATACAATAAGAAGTCTTCAAAACTGATAATCCAGAAGGAACAGGAGCCAAGAACATCCATCTAACCACAAACAGTACCTCGATAAAAAGATTAACCACCCAACCACGTGGATCCAAAAATATTCCACTCCCTTGTGCTAGGAGACAGAGACCAAGGTCCACGCAATAAGGTAACAACTAGGATACCCCTAAGGTGATGACAGCCCTTCGTAAAACATAACACAACTAAAAACACAAGAAGATCACAAGGACCAAAAAGGACATAAACCACATTGGTAGGAACTCTAAGACACACACTAGGTGAGTGTCATCGCATAGCCCTCACCCCTTGGGTTATCCTGGTAAGCCACTCTAGGCCCCGGCCCCCAAATAGGCACATGTCGAACTGAACATCTCTCATAGGGACGAGAATGTTTGATTGTGTTATCGCAATAACACCTTCTCCCACTCCCATCTATAGCCTATACTAGCACTACCGACATTAGTGAGGCTTATCTTAGTTAATGTGTAATACCCTTTCCCATAATTTTATTAATGTTTTCACTGGATTAAACAAATCACCAGTGGGTTATCCTAGTACTAGCCACTTAAGGCCCCGACCCCCAACTGTGAGCCACTCACCTAGTGTTCTTAGGTTCCCTACCTCTAACAAACATCATCAATGAACATAAAGATAAGTACCATAGGTACACAAGTGTTTACAAAATGATTGAGTTTAGGAAAGCACTAGTTGTCTTGAATCCTTTGGACAACCCTAAACTACAATCGAGTACACAGATAGATAAAACTCATCCACATTGCATAAAATGCATCAAAAGGGATTCTAAAAAAACATAATAACATAATGAAACTCATAAAAACATAAATTATAACATCATAGTAACCTAGTATTGGGTTTAGGGGATCACTGAATGACCATAGTCTACCAGATAGTCCTAAACCCTAATCTGACATTCTAGATAGTAGATAACACATAAGAAGACATAAAAATGTACCAAACATCAATTATTCTACAAAACCATATAACCAGTGCCTTTTGGTACCAAATCAAACCACAAAACATCATAACAAGATCATATTGTAGAAAACATGTTGATTCCTAAAATTTGGCTAAGTCTGAAATTTCCTAAAACCTTCAAAATCTAGAATCTTTATTTGAACTCCTAGGAGGCTGAAACCACTCTCAAACATCCTGGAAGGTATTGCATAAAATGTAACTTAAAGTATAAGGAATTAAAAGTATGTAGCTTATACTTAAATGTTATATTTTATGTTTCACCCTAAGGCTGAAATCGAACGGAGACCACCCTAACCCTAATCAGGGTTCCCAAAATATCCAAAACTTAAGTCAAGTTTCCAAATGATCATAAACATAATAACACATGAAAATAAAGCATTTTTCAAGTTTAAAAACCTCTAGGGCCAACCCCAGGTCAGAACCAAACCCTAAACCCTTCTGGAAACCCTAAAAATCAAACTGGAAGAATCCTGCGCAAGTAGAACCCTACGCTGCGCAGGTGGTGACCTTAGCTATGCAGGTGGTGACCTAATCTACATAGGTGGTACAACCTACACAAGTGGTTATTTTTTCATAGGTGGCCACACATCCTGTGTAGGTGGTGCCCAGTTCTACGCAGGTGGTCAGGACTATGTGCACTCTGGACAGCAACCTCCATATTGGACCTTCTAGGTAAAACTGGATAAGATGGAGGCCTAGAAAGTAAAATTAGAGAGATACCTAGTTGAGATACCTCCATTCTCCTTTCAAAAAATCCCTCAAACCCATCCTACCTTCATGGTAAATTTTTGTAGTTCCTGCCCATAGGTGCAAGGTGCAGAAAGGTGACCACAAGAAGACATTATTCTAATCAAGACATAAGTCTGCATAGTCATCAATAGCAAGAGGGTCTATCTAAAGGCCAATACATTCTAAGGTGATAATCCATAAAGAGGAATAGATAAACAATAGTTCATAAACATTTATTCTTCATAAGGTATACATTCATTATTTAATTCATACTAGAAAACATAATATAAAAGATTTCCATTGATCACACCACTATAGCAAACAGTAAAACAACCACATCAAAACATAGCAAACACATAAACAAGATTCTCTTTTTCGGGTAGATCCTACCTAGAGTCCTACAGAGAAACCTTTGAAGCTATCCAAATTCCAATCCAGCCAATCCTATTCTCCTCAAGCCTTCCAATCAACGAGATATCCTCAAAATGCTTCCACCAACCTTTCTAATAGTTTCATATATATAGTTCTCTGTATATAATTTCTCCGTTCTCTTCCTCCCTTTCTACTTTCTACATCTCCTTCATTAAATATGTTATAGGATTGGTTGCATGGGAAGTTTCAACCGATTCAACCATCCACAACTATTTTCTGATTATTAGTTTGGACATTAATAACCTTTAGATAAATTAATGTGTAAATAGTTTCCTGGGAATGCTTTGGTTAATTTACCACCTTTGTTTTAATTTCATGCTTTAAGTAAATTCTTTTATTTTATTCTTCCTTTCACCTTAGATAAAGATTAGTTACTTTCCTCCTTTAAAGGAATAATTATAGACCTAGTTATAATTTCACATAATAGTTAATTCCTTTCTTAAAAATAAAAAGGCACATAAATAAATAAATACATAAACACACACACATATATTAAAACATTTATATAACCATATATATAGACATATTCATATGTGTGCACCCATATGCCTATGTGTATATATATATATGCAAATATTATTATTATAATCATGCATTAATGAGTACACTTAGAAAATGCTTACCATAATACCATCAAATTATTACTAACCGATAGTCCAACCACAAAACAATATTCACCTAGTCCTAGGGACTACAACGAATATCCACAATGATCAAATACCAAGAAACCATAATCAGACATCAATCCACAATCAAAGGAAAAATCCAAAAATACCCAACCCGGGAGCAGGGATTAGGGCTAGGTTTAGTCTTGCGGGACCTGGTACTATCTCTGTAACAACAACAATGATCGAGGATTTTGGGGCACACTCAAACCTGTGAATCCAGGTGAAGTCGATGCCCAGTACCTGCAAGCCTACAACACTAAGAAGAAATACATGTGCATTGATGTACATATTAAAGAAGACATTGCAGACAGATGATTGGGATCGATACATTGTGTGGACCTCATCCATGTGAGTAACTACGACTTCGTCCCAAGTCATGAAGACACATCATGTATATAGACACACACAAAGAATGTAACATGAGGGTTAGAATCTTGAGCATTTGGTTAGTCAATAATTGATACTAATAATAACTCATCATAATCATAATAAATGTCCTAAATCATTAAGTGACATACAAGATTCATCGAAAGTAACTTTAATAGAAGAATATATCTATATCCATCCAGCACATATCACATAACATCCTAATTATGTTCAGAATGGTATTGAAGGTCCTTTATACATACATGGAGACAAACACATACATAAATGATACCTTCAAATAATATGTCTGATATTAGAATTCTCAGGTACAAGCCGACAAAATCATTATAAACAACTTTACAGGAAAACAAGTATTAAGCTATAAGGAAACCTCTAAAGATCTTACTTCATTCAAAAACTTGTATTAGGGTTAGAGGGGTATTACATCCTCCCCCCCTTAGATTCAACTTACTTCTGGAAGTCAGAAGAGATGAAATGAACTATACACGTAATTCGTAAACTGTTATCAAATAGAATTTCAATATTACTACTCTAGTACCTACTTTAATGACTATATGCATACTTCTCCAATTAAGAGTGTTGATAAATCTTATTACAATTATAGTGTAGATTAACTTGATTCCAATGGTAAGAGACTTTCAAAATAATTACCTATCTGATTCTTTCACTTTATGTAGTAAGTTTGTCAACAGATACTAAGATTAGAGTATTACTTCAAAATTACTTTTATCAACTTGAAAATCCAAAGTATTCATGTTTTATTAACATCAGTGTATTAGAAAAATGTGTGTTCTACCAATCAAATTTGTCGATTCCTTATACAATATAAAATTTTCCTATCTATGGTAGCCAACATACAAGGAGAAATTTATGACAACTTTTCTATTTTTGAGACACAATCTAATCCTACAAAATACAACATATGGAACTTTATTTCAAATAGGGTTCTAAAATTTGCGTTCCTTACCAACTATGCATAACAAAAAAAGAGAGGTATATAACATTTGTATTTATTATTTTCATGAAGGGAATATAACAAACAATTGTTACTTAGTTTTTTAATCATGAAACTAACACAATCCATACACTTACCTTTTGCGATAAAGCACAATTTTATAAGAAATAGTCTAGAAGACATAAAACAACCTCTTTTAGCAAGAAAACAGTATTCTTTTTCATCAAGATGCAAATATACTTTCAATATTTAGGATACATACACATTTACAATATATATTTTATAAGTCATCTTTCATAATAATTGTAGGGTTTGATTTCCAAAACACATTCACACCCCTAGAGGAGATCTAAACAATTTCCCAAATTTTCATGTTAGACAGTTTCCATATAGCATTTAATTAATGTCAAACAACAATGTACAAGAGTTCTTTCAAGTTCCCTATTTCATAATGATTATAGATCCATCAAGAGAGGAAAAATCACATGATTCCTTGCTACCTTCATAACCACAACAATTAAATTGACCAATGTGCCTAACTTGAGTTTCTACCCTTTACCTATTTGTAATATTACCCTCATACCCTTTAATCTTTTGAGATAATCCTGTATCCAAGTAGAAATTGAGTAACATACATATCAATATTCTTATAGAATTTATTTGTCACAACAACTTATTATTCATAGTCAATCAATCACTTAGTGTTGTTAATTACTACTAAGGTGTTGATCACAATGTATATAAAACTTGAATTTGTTTCCATATAACTTACCTAGGATCCTAACCACTCACTAGGCATCTAAAAAGACATATATTTATTAAAACAACTTCTAGTGTTAGAATAGATAGCCCATTGTCATACATACTCTTCCCTAGACTTTCTTTATTGTTAGCTTAACTTATTTACTATGCAAATTAACATGGCATGCATAAATAATATAGCTTCTTACCACAACAGGGATAAAAATTCTTCTTCCAAGATGCAAATGTGAATTATAGCCTATGATAAGATCTTGGGGATGTAATTCCTTCACCCAAGGTTTCCTAATTAAGCATTTACAAATTTTCCTGATATATTATTGCCTTGTCTAAACAATGTTAGTCCTTCAAAACTCATTTCTTAATAGGGAAGAGAGAGATAGAGAGAAATACACATGGAAATAAATTATTGATTGCTTACATTTCAAGTTCCTACTTCAACAAGTCACAGGAGAGGGGAAAGAGAGAGATCATTCAAACTGTTATTATATAAAATTATTCACTCATGTGTTCTAGTTTCTCCTTTCCCACAATAATCTATTCTACCACTCTCTTTCATCTTTTTCCAACAATAAGAGAAGAATTCATTTTCAAATTTTAAACCAAGACACGACACC
Source organism: Thuja plicata (assembly GCA_018584345.1). NCBI lineage: Eukaryota > Viridiplantae > Streptophyta > Pinopsida > Cupressales > Cupressaceae > Thuja > Thuja plicata. Next base: position 2,078,967 of record MU226048.1, read on the forward strand.
AAATTTTTCACATCTTTCCTAGGTAAAAATTATTAGCCTTGAACTTTAATTATTACCATTCTAGTCCTATAAGAATAAAATCAAGTACTACCACAATCATTTCTTTCTTCGCATTAAAGGTGCAAAGGCAAATCATTTCTAAGAAGGAAGTCATTTGGGAAATAATAAGAAGATAGAGTGCACAACATTTCCAATAAAATATATTATAGGTAGGGTCGAGAGATAATATTACCTACCACCACAATTAAAAACATCGGGTATCTTTTTACCTTTTGCTTTCCTAGAGATAACAATGTCATTTATCAACAAGAAGATCACACACACAAGTATTAGGAATTCCTTAAAAAATTATTTATAGAAAAGAATCCATTTAACACATCATTGATCTTAGAATGCAAAAAACATAATTTATCATATAACTCAATCATAGAGGAATAGGTGTACCCTTATAAGGCAGTGTAACATAAATACAAGAAACAAAGCCTTCTTTCCCTAAGATTCAAATTTTTCTAGCATACCGAAGAAAACAAAGGAGACAGGGATAAAATATTCAATATTATGCATAGGTGAGCTATGAGTCCCAAAGTTCCCAGTGTGGAAACCTAGGGCTCTGATACCAAGATGTCACGCCCCACTAAGGAACCTAGGAGGACAAGCCAACTAACTACTAAGAGATGAGAATATTTTTTTATTTTGAAATATTACAACTAATCTAAGTCCTCTCAAGTTCCCTAACACTGCTATTAAAGAAACATAATCTAACCTATTCATTTACCCATTAAGGTATTGATTGATTAATATAAGTTTGCAATTCATTCCTTTACTCTTAACATTAAGTTACATGTATAATATTACCATCAATCCTAATATTTTAACATGCATCCATGTGAGTTATCCTTTACTATACTCATGTCATTATTTACACTATTCATTAAGCATTCAGGTGAAAGATAAACATTCGATGGATATGCAATGCCTATATACTTTATTATTTCATATGGATTTGTGAAACATAGTAACCATAATCCAATATTAAATTCTATAGCTATTTATTCATAGATTCATTAGCCCATAATAGTTTTTCACAACCATACATCAAGAGATAGCAAATTCATTCATCAATACATTATTTCATACTAAGTCTAAGATAATTTATTGTATACCAAAAGTAATAAAAGACACGTGAATAAATACCCTAAGAAATTATCTTTTCATACTGATAACATATAATATTTTCCCTTTCCTTTTTCCTAGATCTACACATTCCCTTATACATTGCTATGAGTTACATTGATATACATCATATCATCAGATCCAATGATTTACAATAGATTTATTTTACAAGATTGCACATGCATAAGCACATCTTTACATATACAATAAGAAGTCTTCAAAACTGATAATCCAGAAGGAATAGGAGCCAAGAACATCCATCTAACCATGAACACTACCTTGATAAAAATATTAACCACCCAAACACATGGATCCAAAAAGAGTCCACTCCCCCATGCTAGGAGACAGACCAAGGTCCATGCAATAAGGTAACAACTAGGATATCCCTAAGGTGATAACAGCCCTTCCCAAAACATAACACAACTAAAAACACAAGAAGATCACAAGGACCAAAAAGGAAAGAAACCACATTGGTAGGAACTCTAAGACACACACTAGGTGAGTTTCATCAGATAGCTCTCAACCCTTGGGTTATCCTGGTAAGCCACTCTAGGCCCCGGCCCCCAAGTAGGCACATGCAGAATCGAACATCTCTCATAGGGAAGAGACTGTTCAATTGTGTTATCACAATGGCACCTTATCCCACTCCCATCTATAGCCTATACTAGAACTACCGGCATGGGCAAGGCTTATCTTAGTTAATGTGTAGTACCCCTTCCCATAATTTTATTAATGTTTTCACTAGATTAAACAACTCACCAGTGGATTATCCTGGTACTAGCCACTTAGGGCTTCGACCCCCTACTGTGAGCCACTCACCTAGTGTTCTTAGGTTCCCTACCTCTAACAAACATCATCAATGCACATAAAGATAAGTACCATAGGTACACAAGTGTTTACAAAATGATTGAGTTTAGGAAAGCACTAGTTGTCTTGAATCCTTTGGACAACCCTAAACTACAATCGAGTACACAGATAGATAAAACTCATCCAAATTGCATAAAATGCATCAAAAGGGATTCTAAAAAAACATAATAACATCATGAAACTCATAAAAACATAAATTATAACATCATAGTAACCTAGGATTGGGTTTAGGGGATCATTGAATGACCCTAGTCCACCAGACAGTCCTAAACCCTAATCTAGTATTCTAGATGGTAGATAACACATAAGAAGACATAAAAATGTACCAAACATCAATTATTCTACAAAACCATATAACCAGTGCCTTTTGGTACCAAATCAAACCACAAAACATCATAAAAAGATCATATTGCCGAAAACATGCTGATTCCTGAAATTTGGCTAAGTCTGAAATTTCCTAAAACCTTCAAAATCTAGAATCTTTATTTGAACTCCTAGGAGGCTGAAACCACTCTCAAACATCCTAGAAGGTATTACATAAAATGTAACTTAAATTATAAGGAATTAAAAGTATGTAGCTTATACTTAAATGTTAAATTTTATGTTTTGCCCTAAGGCTGAAATCGAACGGAGACCACCCTAACCCTAATCAGGGTTCCCAAAATATCCAAAACTTATGAAAAGTTTCCAAATGATCATAAACATAATAACACATTTAAATCACTTTTATGAAATTTGAACAACCTCTAGGGTCAACCCCGGGTTAGAACCAAACCCTAAACCCTTCTGAAAACCCTAAAAATCAAACTGGAAGAGTCATGCGCAAGTGGAACCCTAAGCTGCACGGGTGGTGACCTAAGTTGGGCAGGTGGTGACCTAAGCTGCGAAGGTGGTGACCTAATCTACATAGGTGGTTCTTTCTATGTATGTGGTCATGCATCCTGCGTAGGTGCTGCCCAGTTATGCGCAGGTGGTTAGGACTATGTGCACTCCGAACGACAACCTCCATATTGGATCTTCCGGGTAAAACTGGATAAGATGGAGGCCTGGAAAGTAAAATCAGAGAGATACCCAGTTGAGATGCCTCCATTATCCTTGTGAAACATCCATAAAACCCATCCTACCTTTGCGGTACATTTATTTAGTTCCTGCCCATAGGTGCAAGGTGAAGAAAGGTGACCACCGGAAGACATTATTCTAATCAAGACAAAAGTCTGCATAATTGTCAATAGAAAGAGGGTCTATCTAAAGGCCAATACATTCTAAGGCAAAAATCCATAAAGAGGAAAAAATAAACAACAGTTCATAAACATTTATTATTCATAAGGTATACATTCATTATTTAATTCATACCAGACAGCATATATAAAAGATTTCCATTGATCACACAACTATAGCAAACAGTAAAACAACCACATCAAAACATAGAAAACACATAAACAAGATTCTCTTTTCCAGGTAGATCCTACCTAGAGACTTGGATTCCTGTGGAGAAACCTTTGAAGCTATCCCGATTCTACTCTAGCCAAGCCTATTCTCCTCAAGCCTTCCAATCAACGAGATATCCTCCAAATGCTTCCACCAACCTTTCTAATAGTTTCAGATATATAGTTCTTTGTATATAATTTCTCCGTTCTCTTCCTCCCTTTCTACTCTCTACATCTCCTTCCATAAATATGTTGTAGGATTGGTTTCACGGGAAGTTTCAACCAATGCAACCATCCACAACTATCTTCTAGTTATTAGTTTGGACATTAACAGTCTTTAGCTAAATTAATGTGTAAATAGTTTCCTAGGAATGCTTTGGTTAATTTACCACCTTCGTTTTAATTTCATGCTTTAAGTAAATTCTTTTATTTTATTCTTACTTTCACCTTAGATAAATATTTGTTACTTTCCTCCTTTAAAGGAATAATTATAGATCTAGTTATAATTTCACATAATAGTTAATTCCTTTCTTAAAAATAAAAAGGCACATAAATAAATAAATACATAAACACACACACATATATTAAAACATTTATATAAGCATATTTATATAACCACATATATAGACATATGCATATGTGTGCACCCATATGCCTATGTGTATATATATCCATCCAAAAATTATTATTATAATCATGCATTAATGAATACACTTAGAAAATGCCTACCATAATAGCATCAAATTATTACTAACCAATAGTCCAACCACAAAACAATATTCACCTAGTCCCAGGGACTACAACAAATATCCACAATGACCAAATACCAAGCAACCATAATCGGACATCACTCCACAATCAAAGGAAAAATCCAAAAAGACCCAACCCGAGAGCAGGGATCGGGGCTAGGTTTAGTCTTGCAATACCTGGTACTGTCTCCATAACAACAACAATGATCAAGGATTTTGGGGCACGCTCAGACCTCTGAAGCCAGGTGAATTCGATGCCCGGTACCTACAATCTTGAATCACTGAGAATAAATACATGTGAATTGATGTACATATTAAAGAAGACATTGCAGACAGATGATCAGGATCGATACATCGTGTGGACCTCATCCATGTGAGTAACTATGACTTCGTCCTGAGTCATGAAGACACATCATGTATATAGACACACACACTCACACATAAAGAATGTAACATGAGGGTTATAATCTTGAGCATTGTGTTATTTAATAATCGATACTAATAATAACCCATCATAATCATAATAAATGTCCTAAATCATTAAGTGACATACAAGATTCATCGAAAGAAACTTTAATAGAAGAATATATCTATATCCATCCAGCAAATATCACATAACATCCTAATTGTGTTCAGAAAGGTATTGAAGGTCCTTTATACATACATGGAGACAAACACATACATAAATGATACCTTCAAACAATATGTCTGATATTAGAATTCTCAGGTACAAGCCGACGAAATCATTATAAACAACTTTATAGGAAAACAAGTATTAAGCTATAAGGAAACATCTAAAGATATTACTTCATTCAAAAACTTGTATTAGGGTTAGAGGGGTATTACAATTTTTCTCCCTTTCAAACTTTTGGTGTTTTGCAGATACCCATACCTTCAAAACTCCAAAAGGCTGAAGGTTTATGACGCTTTCACCCTTTCCGGCTTTCAGAATTTCAGAGGTCACATTACCTCCAAAACAAAAAAAGGCCGAAGGTTTGTGGCCCTTTTTCCCTTTCAAACTTTCAGATTTTTGGAGGTCAAGTTACCTCTGAAATACTAAAATTCCGAAGGCCGAGCATTAGAATCAATGATGGAGTGTTGGACTTTCACAATCTAACATTGCGTCGTTCCTGATGATGTCAGCAGATAGTCTTGATTATAAAAGGGGTTTTCAGTTTGTTTAAGTTCCTTTTGTGATTTTGATTTCCTCTCAAGCTCCGATTGTGCTACGACTAAAATTCTCCCATGGCTCACCATCATTACTCTGCACCTTTTGTGCAAGTAGTTTTTGTTTCATTCAACTATTCTCAAGGCTCGATCTTTGTAGTTGTTTTCCCTCTTCACGTCTTGTTAGGTAGAGTTTTATTTTTTATTTTGTTTCTTTCATCCTTTTTTCATTGTCTTCATTTAGGGTTTTAAATTTCTGTTTCCTCATTTAGGTTTTTGGGTTTAGGGATATGTTTTTTAGTTTCCTAGAGTTTTATCCCTCCTTTGGAGTCTTTAGAGTTTCAAACTCTGCAACTATAAGAGACTCATGGTTTGGAAAAGATCTTTGGCATTTTAGTGTTTCGCACACCAAAATAATCATACACCTCCGATGCACCAAAAGTGCAAAACCCCATGGGCCCAAAATTGACTAACTTTAGAGCATCCCTTGTTGCAAGTTTCACACTTTTAGTGTTTTACATGCTAAAATGATTAAAGTGACCAATACGTCGAGGCTTGTGACTTTTCGCAGTTGTGGACTTTTGGGGTTTCAGACCACTATAATGTCATCAGACTAAAAAGGTCTAAAACTATAAAATTTTTGGGGGTTTGGTTTCTTATTCGATTTTATTTTTGGTTGGTGTTTCTCTCTGGTTTAGGGTTTTCTTTCTTTTCTTATTTTTAGACTAGTAGATTTGTTTTATGCTTTCAATAATTGATATTTGGCAACACTACTTTCATGCAGGATCCCAGATAAGATTGGAATTTGGCTGATGAAGTACCACTTCAAAGGGTACAACACCCCCACCAAGGTGGGGAACCTACATTTAGAAATCACAAATACTAACATTCAACACCTGTATTGGGATTCATTCCTGAGACATTGTGCAAATCTGGCGGGACTATCATCAGACTGCACTACCATGGTCTTGGTGGGTTTGGTAAATGTAGAAACTCATCCAGTCTCCATCCTTTCACCAGATTTGATTATGAACCTATCTCATCACTACATCTCAAATGAGAAAGTGGTGAAGAACATGTCTGGAGATATTGTGTTATACCTAAGACTAGATATAATTGAACATGTTCTCCATTTATAGAAGGGGATCAAACACTTCTACCAAATCACCTAGGAGAGATGAATGAGGTGGTTTGTAGGGAATAATTTGGACGCTTATGACTTTATCAATAGAGAATGCCTCATTCAGAAGATCCCAAAGAATAAATTGGAAAGAATCAATACAAGGAGAGGGTATATGAATGATGACATTAATTCTATAGTAACAATGTTGAGACAAGTGTTTGGCCTCCCCCAAGCACACCAATTAGAGCCATGGATGATCCAAATCATAGACAAGATCAAAAGGAGAAAGGTCAGGGTCAAATGGGGAACAATACTAAGTGACAACTTGGATTTGCAGTTAAGACAAGTTAAACATGACCTCATGTAATATATAACATCATACATTGTCTACCTACTCGCTACCAAAGAAAACTATCTAGGGCTCACCCAGAGAGGGTCATTCAATGAACAAAATGCATGGGCATACACTGTATACCTTCAACTAGTGAGGAAGGAGAAATTGAAGGATGACAATCCAAAATACCAAATTGTAAATGATGCTTTTGTCTTTACAATCATCTGCTCCATTGTGGGAGACTATACCAAGGTGCTCTCAAAAGAAGCTAAAGCCAAGATACAAGCCCTAGGGACTTAATAAATTCAATTCAAAACCTTTATCTACATCCAAGTTGTTGGGAATATTGTTAATCCTAAAAAAATTCCACGCTATCCATCCAACAAAGTTGTGTTACTAGAGATAGGCAGGGTGCTTGCAGATGCTTATGAGGTTATTAGGTTAAAGAACAAGCATGGTTGTGACTTCCCTATCTTCATAGTGGCCCACTCTTTAGAAGATGTGAAGGTATGAAAATCTATAGAGATGGAGTGGGATGAGTACCCTCTACATGAATTCAAGTGAATAAGGCCAAGGTTCAATCCTATTGGGACATTCAGCTGAATTGCAAGAAGACATTATCAACATGAACCTCATATAGAAGATGATTGGGTCAATTGAGATTATGACTACGAGGTTAGGATCCAGGATTATTGTAGAATGTACCTTGAATTGGCTGATAATACATTGGAGGTGCAAATACCTCCCAAAGTATGGGATAAATATCCCAAAGATGTATTAGATCCATTGTATAATCAAAATAAACTATATACCCAAACAATTCTGAATGATGAGGTTGGCAAAGATGAAAATGAATCTATTGAATTCAAGGATCAACATGTGATTGAGGTTACAAAGATGTGGATAAGGAGGCCTTTCAAGTTAGATCTGGTCCCCATGAATCCTCAATTAAATCCACCCTCCAAGGTAGAGAAGGAGAAGGTAAAGAGAGAAAACATCCCAAATTTCAAAGAGGCTGCTCCCATGCATCTGGAAATAGTTTATAGACATGAAAGGCCTACCACCTATGGTCTTGCAAAGAAGAGGATAGAAAAGGGGAGAGGAAAAGGTGATGACACACCCCCTTTTGCAAGACCGATTGATGTGCCATCTTGATCCCCTAGGATCCCTTCCACATCAGGTAAAAGAAAGGGGGATGCAGAGCCCCTACTAAAGGAGAAGGTTTATAAAAGGAAAAAAGGGCCTCAATATCACCTAGATTAGAGACATTTACCAAAGAAGAGGAGGTAGAAGAAGATAATGTCCCTTTGGTAAGAATAACTCAGCAGGCAACCACAACTTCCCAAAGAGCGGAGAAAGCAAGGGTTTCCCAAACACAAGTGCAAAAGGAAGAAATTGATTGGGAAAGTAGTACAGAGGCAGGAATTACCAAGGGTGACTTAGGGTCAGGTGAATTTGTGTTATCAAAATTTGAGGATATCCTCAAATTATTTGACCCCCTAAGTCAATTTCTTAACCTAAAGTTTGAATCCACGATAATGTCAACACAAACATTCTCCCAAGTGCAAGGACAGATGGGAGTAACTATTAATCAAACATGAGTACCTTTCCATCCAAACTTCCATCAGGAACCTGAGTTAGAAAAGGATACAAGAGAGAAGAAGCAACGAGATGTGGTAGAAAAATAGACAACAAAACTTGAAGAGGGAGAAGTGGACATAAATATGGCAACTAAGGAACCCAAGGGTGATGAATCAATACAAGCTAGTTAGGAGAAATTTTGTTTGACTCCTCCACCTCCATTGATATCACATGTAACAACAAAAAAGGTACCCCTATGGGAGGAGAAATGAGAACCAACTACCGGGTTGATGGAAGAGCTTTTGGCTGATTCATTTTCTGAGGAAGAGAAATAAGACTCCTGGGAATATAGAAATGAAGTGGAAACAAAGGAACATGCAGATCATAAATGACTTACCTCCTCAAAAAGATTCAACTCATGAGTATGAACAAAAACATGATGAAGAAGAGGAGGTAGAGGAAGAAACACAAGAGTTACCACAAAATTTAGAGATAAGAGAAGCTCTAGAAAATGATGAAGAGGGAGTAGGGAAGGAAGATAAAGGTGATAATGGAGGAATGCCTATCCTAAGAATAGCCCCACATGAGCCTATAAAAACATCCACCAAGCCAACTTTGTTGGATAAAGTGGTACAACCCTGAAGAAGGACATACACTAAAGAAGAAGATGTTGATATGCTTGCATTGGAGTAGACATTGCACAGGGGGAGCCTAGGAAAATTGCTCAAATAATCTCATATGTAACACAAGACAATAGAGGAAAGTGGAAGGATTAGGTTGTATTACCCCCTCCTATGGTAAGCATAAAAAATTTAACTCAAGATGATTATTTTATGGAGGAATTTTATTTTGGAGAACCCACCCGGGAAGGTGGTAAGGTGCTAGCCTCTTTGGGCCTGAAAATATTGTTTAAATACTTGGACAAGGATGAGATAGAGATTTAGAGTCTCAAGGCATAAGTTGAAACTTTGAAGGATTATCTAACAAAGACATTTGTTCCAATTGACCAAGAGCGTCCAAAGGATGCATTGCAAGGAACACTTGAAAAGAAGGCTCCCACAGAGTCTACAAACCCTTTTGTGAAAGTAGCTACAGATTGGAAGTCAGAGTTTGAAAGTTTTGGAGTTCAGACTATTCAAAATATTTTGAAGTATTTTAGAATAATTCTCATTAAAATAACACATATCATCAACCTAACAGAAGGAGAGCAAGGGATTGATGATAATATGGAACAGTGGCAATGAGATCTTCAAGATCTGAAGATCATAAGAAAGCAATGCTTTCCAATTTTGGTGAAGCTATATAAAGGGGAAGAGCTAGATAATTTTGATGAGTGGGTCTTGGCTATTGGTGTCCCCATGAGAAGCTACCAGAAAATCCTAGAGAAGATCAAGAAGAAGAGAAAGGGAGTCATGCTATGGATAGAAAAAATTGAGAAATTCTTTGATGGGATGGAATTAGAGATGTATGAGGATGATAATAAGAATAAATTATATTCTATGAAGAATATTTACCAGCAATTTATAGGTATTTTTCGAGAGTAAGCACCAAGAAAGACCTACAACAATTATTTTATTTCAAAGAGGATATGGGTTATATAAGGGAGCATATAGAGAAGATCAAAGTATTCAGTTGAAATCCATATCATGTATGGATTTTCTATCATACTGCCATGGTCTACCCAAAAATATATGAAAACAATCCATAGGCATAATATGACAAAGAACTTCATCATGATAATCTCTAATCCTAAATTTCACAAGACATTGTTCACTTACCAGTAACTTATGATCATCTCTAATCCAATAATTTTGATAGGGATTAGGGTATTTAATCCTTGGTAAATTCATCTTGGTGACCAACTCCTTTGATGCCAAATTGTTTGAAATCCCACTGTTAACGATTATCTTGCAACATTTCCCATCAATCTTACATCTAGTCATGAATAAACCCTTTCTCAAAGGATCCTTTTTAGCTTCTTCACTCCACAAAATTATTTTAATCATCAAGTTCTCTCCATTTTTTGGTTTATTCATTGAATCTTCCGATACCAGGGCATTTTTACTACTACTACAAGGATTCTTACATTCAAATGATCAATGTCCTTCTTCTCCACACTTAAAACAAGTGTCCTTGAAACAATTCTTGTCTTCTCTCTTGTGATCATCATTCCTAGGGTAGTTTCCTCTTGAATAACTTCGTCTACCTTTGTAGGAACTTTCTCCTTTCCATTTTGTCTTTGCTTTATCTTGATCTACTTTGTTTTTTCTCAGATTTGTTACCTTCTCCTTAAGATTTGCCTCTTCCTCTAGAGAATCTACCACCTCTACCTCTCTGTCTTTTCTCATCTCTCTTGTTCAACTTCTCTTCATCCTTTAGGGAAAAATGATAGGCTTCTTCAATGCTATTCATCTTTACCAAACTTATCTCATCTTGTATAACAGTCCTTAATCCATTCAGATATCAGGCAATTATTTCAACCTCATCATCCATATGTCTAGATCTAATATCTAATTTGTATAATTTCTCTGTATATTCCTTCACAGTGGTATCCCCTTGTTTCAAATTTTGAATTATGCTTATCAAACTGATTTGGTAATCTCTTCGTAAGAATTTTCTTTTCAAACTGTAAACCATATTATCGCATACTTTAATCTTATCTTTACATCTTCCTTGCCTATCAAGTTGCATATGTTCCCACCACAAGGAAGCATTCCCTTTCAATTTTGTACTACAAATATTCACCTTCCTATCTGTAGGAGTACCTTCATAATCAAAGTACTTTTCCTTTTCAAAGATCAAATCTATCAATGTATTTGAATCCAACTTCCCATCATATTCAGGGGGCTAAAGTGTGGCTTAGCATTCACACTAGTCAAAGCTCTCCTAAATCTTTCTTCACCCTGATCTAGGGTTGGTTCTTGTGATGCTCCTTCTTCTTCTACCTCTACTTCATCTTCGCTAACATATTCAATAGGTCTTCCTTGTCTTTTGTTTGTTTCAACAACTTCTAACCTAGCATAAATTTTAATTAACATATCCATTAATGCAGGATTTGCATCTCTCCTTCCATGAACCATCTTCACAACCCTCTGCAATTGTAGGCTAGATCTAAAAATACACCACCCTTCAACCAAATAAAATAGGGTATACAAAAATATAACCTTTCTCTGATACCACTTGATGTAGTGCCAAGGTGGATGAATCCCCAATGGAGATGTCCAACCTCTCAGCTAACACTAAACAACAAAAAATCACCCAAGAGAGACTACCAAATGCAGAGATATATTCATCAAATAACCAGGTACATGTTGGGTTTTGAGGCTTTCCCAATAATGGCCAATTACAATAAAAAAATATACTCTATATCTTCATACATAGCTTCAAACTGATCATCCTATCCTTATCACTCCTTCTGCTACCTTAAATGACCTACTAACTCAAAATAAAAATAAAACTACAAAATAGGTTTGCCAAAAATTATATTCCCCAGGAAGGAAACATATTAAAAATATACATCCTTACCAAACACACCAACGATCCATGATCGATTAAAAAACAAGAGCGATCATAGGGAAAAATCCTCCAAGGACTAAAGAACCATGAACTAAGATCACAGCGGCTAAAATCCAATAATCTTGATCACAACAAAAATCTCAAGAAGATCCTCGCTAATCATGAACACGTTACCCACAATCAGAAGGAGAAATAAATCTTGACGCTCAATCAACATAAGGAGATGTGAACATAGGAGAATGATCCATGAATGTTCCAGAATAGGAAACTATGATCACAACCAATAACTCTAATGGGAACGTGAACTCAACCAAAACTAACAATAGGAAAAAGAAACTGCTACAGAAAAGAACAAAATGCAGGATAGCTCAAAACCCAAGATGCTTTTTCATCATCCTCTCAGTTTGATTCCTTTGAAGGATGTCTGAATTAACAGTAATTAAAAATTGGATGAATTTGACAACTCAAAGTTTCTAGGTTTATGGGTAAAATAATTATATGATAAGGATTTGAAGGTTAAACTTGATTTTAGGGTTTTGGTGGAAAAGAAACTGGATGCATGGAATAAGTTCCCAAACTTTTTTCATGATGAAAAATAGATTAGAATGGATACAAGTAGGATTTATGATACTTTATTATCCATAGATGAGTCACATTTAATAAAAAGGAAGTCATGAAGAGAATTATATGGCTAAATGATACTAGTATTTTACTAAAATTAAAAGCAGTGAAAACTAAAGAAGTTGAAAACCTCATAGAGGCAATTCATGATGGCAGGTCTATGGCCGTGCACACAGTTAAAAACCCAATGGTAAATTATTCAATTCAAGTAATAGGGAATGATGTATACTACTTCACTCATGAAAATTCAATTTCTGCTACTTCTGTATTCACAGCTTAGGATATGGTTGTAAATGGAGTTGATTATGACCTCTGTAAGCTCATTAAGGAGAAATTTATCAAGAATCTAAATCAATGCAAAATGAGAAAGAATAATATGTCATTTTGATTTTGAACCCTAGCTCTATGTTTGTTATTTTACTTCATGAACACTCTACTTGATCAAGGTCCAATTATCTAGTCAACTGAGCAACTGGTTACACATCAAATTACTGAACACATGAAGAGGTATAAGAAGATTAATTTATATTATTTTTCTCTATATTACAAGTCACAATGCACAACGAGAGGAGGATTCCCAAATCTATCATAGATAAGTATAAGGATTATATTACTTTCATTGTTACTATTGATAAATGTATAATGGAAGAATTTGTACCAATAACAAAGTGGATACCGAAACTAGGTTATGAAATTTCAGAAGAGATGGTTGATTGTTATGTGAAAATTCTTATGGATAGTCTGATAGATACTTCTAAGAAGAGGTTCAGTACTACCAAAGAAAAGTACAATGAAATTCACAAGGAATAGGTCACAAAAAACATTAGGAAGAAAGTTCAGAGGCATATGAAGGTGATTGAGACAAAAGGTGGTATGAAAAATGATGAGCTTTTAGCTCTTAAGAGGATCAATCAGAGTGTTATTGATAGCTCATCCAACACTACTACAAAGGATATTCCCCTTGCCATGGTAAAGATTGATAAGACTGAAAAACTAAGCCCATTTTAAAAAAGAAAGATTTTGCTTCCTAGTCCCTCCACATACAAGAAGAAGAAAAGAAAATAGAAATGGAAGAAGAAATAATAAAGGAGAAAGTCAAGATAAAAGAAGAAGAAAAGGAAAGAACTGTGGAAGAAAATAAAGAGATATAGAGAAAAGTGAAGAGGAAGAGAAAACAAGGGAATAAGGGACTATTTCCAAAGATATTGGTATCAGTATGTAAATGCAGGACACTGATTAGAAAAGGAAAGATAAAGAAGAAAAAATAGTGATTATTGAGAGAAGAGAGGGAAGTTCAAGCAACTTCACCAACACAAAAACTAATGATTCCTTCAAGTACTTACTCACTTCACCTATCAAGCTTCACCCTATCACTTCTTCAAAGTTGTTTATTGATTTCAAAAAAGTCCTCCCCATACTAGAAATTTCAAATAAGTGAGTCAATTGTAGCTTCGACCAAGAATGATTTATATAAAGAAATTGAAGAAAAAAGTAACATCCTTGAAGAATTATTTTTCTCTTTAGATTATTGTGCCCAATTTCTATATAGATCAATCTGGTAGTGTGAAATAAAAGTGTAGAGCACTTGTTAAATAATAAAGGAGTTTAATGTGTCTATGGGTGAAAAGGTTCATCAGAGAGAGGAAGCTATAAAAGATAAGATGCTAAAGGAATTGAAGGGAATATGTGGAAAGTATTTTGTCAATTTTCATCAACTCATTACGTAAGGTATAGCCCTTCTTGAGGAAGGAAATTCTTTGTATGAGTATAGTCTTCAATGTTCAAAGGCCACAAGTGAAATCCAAAAATAAATTCAGTCTATAGAGTTGTCTATTTGGCAGGCACATTGTACCTTCAAACTCTCTAAATATCTTGTTAGAGTAAATGGTTCTTTTCCATTTCACTCTTGACTTAAGTTTACTTAGGTGAACTTATTTATTAGGAGGATTTTATTTATTTTGATATTATATTTAGGAGGATATTTTTGAGTCATACTTTGACTCCAACTCCTCCTTTGATATGGTTGAGTCCTACTTGAACTCTAACTCCTCCTAAAATATGGTTGATTCTAATTTGGACTCTACTCTTCTAGAGGATGTTGTTGAGTTCCATCAAGACTCTACTTTATCTAGGTTGAGACACTTGTCTCAACCTTGTCCATGCCTCCTTTCAGCTCTTTCCTATATAAATAGGCTATCTTGCATGTTTTTTACATATTGGAGATATATTGGATATGCTAGGATAGCATAATAGAGATTTTCCTTGATGTTGTTATGCCTTTGAGCATATACATCAAGTTTGTCTAACAGTGTTATTCTGCTTGTTTATTTTGATTTATTTTTCTAATACTTTCATTTGGATTTTGGGTTATATCTATTTTAATAGATTCTAACATGGTATAAAAGATTTTTTTTTAAAGTTTAGATTAATTAGAGGTCTTGTCAAATCTTGTTTTTATTTCTCTTTCGTTTCGTACGATTTGGAGAACAACAAGATTTATGAAGATCCATTAAGTCTCTTTGTGCATATATGTTTTTTTTCTTGATTTTTTTATTGTAGTGCTTTGAATAATTTGGAGAGAAATTCTAACCACTCCATCGTGTCCAGAAGGATTGAGAAAGTCAAGATTGGCTTTCATTTCATCCAATTTGGAGATCATTTGCAAAAGTTGCAAAAGGTGAGTCTTGCTAAAATTTGGAAGACAACTTGCAAAAGGAGCATTTTCGGCCCAATAGGATACCACCATCATGTTCGAAAGGCCTCATAGAAAAATATTGATATAAAATTCACCCTATTTTGGTGCCAGGAGAATCTGTGGCAATTTTTGTTTTTCCCAAACCGAGGCAGGATTTTAATTTTTTTTTTTAAAAAGGCATTTGTAAAGCACTATGCATAATATGTTGTAAGATCATAAACCAACCAAACCGTTGTCGTCAACCTTCATTGCTAGCGGGGCTGACCACCAGCAGCTGACCATCATGGACCACCTCCAGCATCCACCAACCACTACATGCGAGTGCCGTCACTCTGCCACCAGCGCACCACCTCCGCTGGTGGCTCCTCCCTCCAACCACTAGAACTCCTCCTCTAGCCCTCAAAAGGGTATTTTTTCAAACAAGCATAACTTTCGCTCACGGTGTCAAAAAATTTCAAATGAAATATCGACATAAAGATGGAGACGAGATCTTTGATTTAAAGGAGGTTTAAATCATATTTTTTGTCATTTTACCTAGTTTTGTTTAGGTTGAAATCTTGTATTGTGTTTTCTTCATTTGGCCATAACTTTCACCCCGGTGCTCCATTTTTTGAAGATGAGATAATAATAGAAAGATGGTGAAGAGAACTACATAGATTCAGGGTTCATTTTTTCTAGATTTTATCTTTGGTTCACTTTGTAATAGAACTTGTAAATTCATCCATTGTGAGACTATTGAAGATTGTAACTCGAAAAAGAGCTCTGTAAATGCACTAAATTATAAAGTACCAACCTTGTAACACTTTTGGGGGGGAAGGAAAATTTTCTTGATCCATTATAGGGGGTGGTGTTAGAAAATATAAATAAAGTAAACTAGATTTAGGAAAGAATCCAAGAGAAAGTGCAAAAATGAAAATTTTTACCATAAACGAAATGATGATCCAAGAACAATCACCAATATCACCAAAATGCTCAAATACCAAGACAAGAACACAAGAATTTTGGAAGGGGAAAAAACAAGAAAAAACCCCTTTGTGAATAATATGAATGAGGCAAGAAGCCATGAAAGAAAGAGAGCTTGAGCAAGAAGCTCATTACAATATTG
>MU226048.1:2113041-2134679 GCA_018584345.1 Thuja plicata
GGGCCACCTGAAATAGCAGAAAATAATTTTTCCTTCAAAATTTTCGGGTTTCAAAAGTTATTTTGAGCCGACTTTGATGTATTAAAATGAAAAATAAAATAATTCTAAGTTTGGTCGGCCTTAAGGGATAAATTTCTAGAACCTTCTCGGGTGGTGGAAATTGCCTATATAAAGAAGGCCCGTAGTGTTTTTTAGGCAGTCGGGACAGTTCTGGGTAGATCTGGGTAATAATTCGAGGCTTTGTCCTACAGAATATTGTAAGGGGAATGCCCATGTGGCTTTGCATATTGTAATTCTGAAAGTTTGTAATTTCGCATTTGTGGAGATAATAAGAAGTCCATTTTCTGTTCTTGCAAATTGTTGTTGCTTCTCTGTTTATGTTATGTGTTTGTGGTATTAAGGGGAGCACCCTTCATCATGATACCTTGTCTCTGCTCATCGGTAGCCTTTCTATGTTCTTGATAACTGATTTGATCTATTTCTATACTTTGCATGAATCCTCTTTTGCTACTTAAATGCTCTCCATGGCTACTATCATTTATCAACTGATTAAAAGTCTTTTTTATAAATGATTAAACATCTATTTATACCCATTTCTAGCTATATTCTTGATTCACGCTTTTCAAATTAACTCTAGATCTAAGGTTTACAACTTGACCTTGATCTTTAGTTAGATATGTTTTAGATCCATTAGGATGCTTTAAAACATTCATAATTTTCTTGCTTGACCCTCAAGTAAAGCTTTAAAACAAATAAAAACTCTATAAATAGAATTACAATGTTTTATCTGACGTGTAAAGTCAGATCCACTTTTTGTGGGTTCTATCACTGACTGTCGGTTCTGATGGTCAGGCTTCTCTGTCAGTTCTGTCAGTTTTGTACTCCATCGGTTTGCCTTAATTGAACTGTTCGTTAGGTATGCTTTTTCTGCTCTGTCGGTGATGTTCTCAAAACTGTATCATCGGTAATGCTTGTCGTTGGTTTGACTCTTGTCAATGTTCGTCAGGCAATTCTATACTTAGCATTTTTATGATAGACATTGTCATCTCATCGGGTATGCTTGTTATCTGTCAGTTATGCTTATAACAATGACCTTTATCATGTTTTTCCCTTTAAGTATACTAATGGAAAAACTTAATGTCATCAAATTGTTTGGTAAACAAGATGAATTAAGGGGACATCAATTAGAGAATTATTTGATAGGGTTAAACCCATGTAACTTTGATATAATTCAAGACTTCTTCACAAATATAAAGGCTTTAAGATTGCAATTAAAAGTGTGTAGGATTGATAAGAAAGATTCACAACTGATTCTGAGTATTCTTTCCAAACTTGGTCAAAACTATTCAATATTTGTTTTTACATCCTATGCCACTAAAAGTGCCTTAGGAACCAACTATAAAGTGCCTTCTCTTGATGATTTTGCAAATGAAATCACAAAAGAACAAGACAATTTGATTCACATGGGCACAATGAAGCCCTCTAAGTCTCATGTCTTGGCTCCAAATCAAGGTACAAGAGAACAAAGAGGACCTTCCAAGCAAGAAAAGAAACAAAATTACCAAGGAGAAAAGAAGCAAGAAATGAAATTTGATGCCCCAAGAGCAAAAAATGAGGCATCTTCTTCAAAAGGTGATAAGCCAAAGAAGGAGAAAAAAATGTGTGCCTATTGTAAGAAACTTGTCCATGATGAACACAAATGTATGAAGAAGAAAATTGATCACTTGTCTCATCTTCTTGAAAAGAACAACATTAAGGTGCTTGATTCTGTCAAGTCGGGTTCATCTCAAGAGACTAAAAAGGAAACAAGTAAAGGGAAAGGAAAGGGTAAGGCTCTAGTTGTTTTTGCCTCACAACCATATTCCTGGATAATTGATTCAGGTGCTTCTCACCATGTGGCTTCATCAAAATAATTTTTTTCCTCCTTGGAGTCATGCTCTATGCCATCTATTCTTTTGGGTGATGACACTCCTGCTGAAGTGCATGGGAGAGGGTATGTTGACGCGAGAAAAGGAACATTTCATGATGTCCTTTGTGTTCCATCTTTGTCAAATAATCTCCTATATGTTTATCAGACCACTCACACAGGCTCTAGAAAGTGGTTTAAGTTTACTCCAAACATGGTAGTAATCAATGACATGCACAATGAGTCTACAGTTGTAGTGGGAAAGGAAGATCATAAGTCTAGACTATATCACTTTTCTCACTTTGCTCTTGATTCTCCTTCACTTGCATTGCTTACTCACTCAAATTAAGTGAGTCATTTGTGGCATTAGCAGTTTGGCTACTTCAACTTCCACTACTTACAGCAGCTCTGTCAACAAGAAATGATTACAGGGTCACCTTATATTCAATTTTCTAATGGATTTTGTCAAGGATGCATTCTTGGAAAACATCCAGAAGAAAAATTTGATAAAGGAAAAGCATGGAGAGCAGCATAAATTTTGGATCTTGTACACAGTGATTTGGTAGGACCATTTCCACATCCTTCTTTCAGCAGAGCTAAATATGTCTTAACATTCATTCATTTGGGCCTCATTTTTTACCTTCATTTTTGACCAAAGGCCATTTTGGCTTGTGATGTTCACTTTTTTTTTGTTTACGTCCCGAAAAGGTCAAAATTTTGACTTTAGTTAAGTTTATTGTCAAAATTTCAACCAAATTAGGATATAAACAAAAAAAAAGGAAAAGTGATCAAACTCACTTCATCTGTCTTAGCCAGATTGCGGGCAGGAGGAAGGGCTTCATGAGCACTGTGCATCATCCGAATACTGGAAGGGCTTCATGACATTGTGCATCATCCTAATACTGGTATGTAGCTAGATTTCCTAATATTAATATACATGACATTACATTCTTAGTGTTAGGGTTTTGATTTGTAATGTAGCTAGGGTTTCCTAATGGTATACATGTATACATGACATTACATTCTCAGTGTTTGGGAGGAAGGGCTTCATGAGTATTGTGCATTGTCCTAATACTGGTATACATGACATTACAGTCTTAGTGTTAGGGTTTTCTAGCTAGATTTGTAATGTAGCTAGGGTTTCCTAACAGACATCACCATAAAAATACAAGTAAATTTCTACAAATAGGAATCTTAACGGGAATATTACCTTTTTGTATGGAGGCCAATCCCACTAGTAAATATTGTTTGGTTTAATATCTCTATGAATAATTTTCATCGGTGAATCCTCATGAAGATAAAAAAAGCCCACGGGCAATCCTAAGGATAATGTTATAACATTTTTGCCAATCTAACACTCTAAACTTTCCTGGCTCTGCAATCCCAATTCTTAGACTATCATGTCTTTCAAACAACATTGGAATACTAAAAATCTCGATGAGAAAGGGAAAGATCACGAAACCAAGTGTAACTTACCGAAGAGGAAGGTGTCAAGGCTCTTGTTGGGCAAATACTCATAAACTATCAACCTTTCATCTCCCTCGATGCAACATCCCAATAGCTTCACAAGGTTTTGATGTTGAACATTGGCCACAAGTTTCACTTTGTTCATAAATTTTTCATTACCCTGTGTTGACTTCACAGATAGTTTTTTTAGTACTATTTCCTTTCCATCTTTTGTTATTCCCTGAAAGATGAAATCAAAATAAGAATTCTCTATGTCTTTTTAAACAAACTTCCTAATCCATGGAAACACTATGTCTTTTAGGGAATAGAGGTTCACCTTGTAAATGGTTCCAAAACCACCTTGTCCAAGCTTCTCATTTTCATGAAAATTGTCAGTGGCTTCTACTAGTTCTTTTAAATTGAAGTCAAAATGTTTCTCCTGTTGAAATAACCTCTCTGTTGAGTGAATAGGTGACTAATTCCTCTCTCATTCTTGTTGTGAAACTATAGCTCCCTCCTTTAGTTCAATTTTGTATTTTTGAAAAATAAAGACTTATGTATACAATTAACCAAAAGGTAAGAAAATGTAAATATAAAAAATGGCTAAGATAGACACCAAACTGTTGATCTCTAAGTTTTTTTGATCATTAGTGTCCCACACTTAGTCATTTATCTAGGTAGTTTAGCCAGTCATCACTACGGCCGAGCTATCCAGTATAGGTTGAGCTATCCAGCATAGTCGTTGCTGAGAAGATAATAGTTGCCGAGTGACTCGAGAATCAAGCAAAAGTTGATCATGTTCATGCCGAGCGCCAGAGACTTAATGTGCTGAGCAAGACAGTTTTGACATACATGTTAGGAATGACACAAACTTGAAGGTAAACTATTTTGGGCTGACTTGTTCATGCATTTAATGATTTCAACAGAGTTAATTATGCATTAATTATTTGATCCCAATGTGTGGCATGGAGCCAATCAGAAAATTGGAATGCCCAAGTGGCATAAGCATTTGATCCTGATCATTGATCTAGATCTAGATTCCAGATTTGTAAAGTATATAAGATTGCTTCTTAAACCCTAAATAGACAAGTGAAGGTGTATATGAGAGGAGAAGTGTATGTGTACATGAGATATGTACAAAGGGTTATTTTTAGAGAAGAAGCATAGATCTAGCAGAGTGAAAGAGCAGTGAACAATAGGGTAAAGACATATCAGATTATTAGATCATAGAAGGTATTGGAAAGAGGAGATCTGTTATCAGCATCAGAGTGCATAACAAAGGATCAGTTCTTGAGACATTCTAACCAGTGTATCAGGTGAAATCTCTTAACAGAGTGGTTCTAATAGACCTTTCTAAATCTCTTAACCGAGTTCTTACTTTGTTGTAAGTTTAAATCCTTTTACAAGGTAGATTGTAATGATCTATAGATCTTAACCGGATAGACCTTTAACCAGGTAGATTACATATTGTGATCAAACATCGTAGCCCTAACAAGCACATTTTATTGCTATAGTAGTGAAGATTTTTGTGGGTGTCATCCCCACCCCAGTTTTACCTTATTGGGTTTCTGGGTTACCAAAATTTTGTGTCTTGAGTCATTTATTAACTGTCATGGATGCTACTAGTTGTTAGATCAATTACATTTATGTATGGTTGTGGATCAGTTTTGTTTTAAAGGATAAAAGTTTTAAGATCTGATTCACCCCCCCCCCCCTCTCAGTAGCTTGCTTTCCCATATTGTATTTCCAATAATTGGTATCAAAGATCAGTTNAAAGTTTTAAGATCTGATTCCCCCCCCCCCCCCTCTCAGTAGCTTGCTTTCCCATATTGTATTTCCAATAATTGGTATCAAAGATCAGTTCTCCTACAAAATTTTCTAATCAACTTAAGAGTACAGATCTGGAGATGGATATTTACAAATTGGTAAAAGTCATTGAGAATCAAAAGATTGAAATTGAGCTAGCTTCACATCAGCTTGAGACAGCAAGATAGGATTTGAGGAAGTCTTTGATATCTAGGAAAGATTTGGCCAAAAAAATGAATGATACTCATTATCAGGAAGAAGACATTGCAAATCTATTTCAGAATGGAAACTCTACTGAGAGTGATGCAACAATTGCAGATCTATTGGAAAGGAACAATACATTGTGTGAAGAAGTCAGAAACCTGAAAAGAGAACAAGAAATGCAAACAGTAAGACTATGTGAAGTAGTGGAACAAAAGAAGAAAGTTGAAGATGGCAAAGCTATGGATGAAGAAGACAAAAGAATGATGACCATCAGACTTGATGAAAGGACACATGAAGTAAAAATGATGAAAAACAATCAGGTTGAAATGGTGAATCAATCGCTACTTGCAAATCAGGAGATCAGTAGAAAAGACATGGAAATGATAAATTTGATATCTGAGAATAGTAAATTGAAAAATGAATTGAGATTTGAGAAAGAACTAAATGAAATATTGAACAGACCCAATGAAGCTTTGACTCACTTTGAAAACTTGATGGAAGCATCAAGGAGATCTAAAGATTCTTCTAGATTAGGTCACATCGAACAACATACATCTACTGAGAAAGGAGAATCATCTAAGATTCGTGAAAATAGGAATGCAAAGTCAAAGAACAACAATCCTGTATGCTAACACTGTGGAAAACCAGGACACACAACAAACATCTATCGAAGCAAGAATGGTAAGTCCAATCCTAAACCTAAGTTCAATGGTTATTTATTTAAGTGTAAGAAGTTTGGACATCAAGAACATGAATGTTGGGCAAAGGAAAATAATGTACCTCCCACACCTAGATTCAATGGGTATTGTTGCAACTGTCAAAAATTTAGACACACAGCACAAGATTGCAGATCTAATGCTAAACAAAAATGGACATCAAAGACACAAGAAAAAGCACCAAGGAAGAGTAACACTTACAATTGGGATTATAACACATGGCATAGCTTTCATTACTGTGGTGAGTATAGAAATGTTCCAGAAAACTGCATAAAGACACATTTCAGAGGTAAATCTAAGAGTTGGATGAATGGAAGCCTAGTTTGCTATAATTGTTTGAAAATTGGTCATACTAGGAAAGATTGCAAAACAAGGGTACCTGCTCCCACTGTTGAGAAGATTAGAGCACAAATGAACTAGACATGGATAAGGAAAGTAGAACCATGCAGCAGTGAAGCTACTAAAGCTGAGGTCACCCAATCCAATGGATCGGGTGATCCCACCATCACTAATTAATAAAAGGAAGGTATGTATGGAATTGTGTTTATATCTCATATCTTTTATCAGTTCCTAACATATAAAAGTGCAATAGTCCATATATGCATATAATAAGATGCATCAGGACACATTTTGAGATATGTAGCATGCAAAGTCAAAATGCACTATAGGTGTCGAGAAACAGTATATTTCTAATGTATGTCGAGTAAGTTTTGTTTGATGACTGAGAGGAAAGTGAATTTTGTGAGTCGGCCGAGGACAACAGTTTGGCACTCACTCAACGGAAAGAACATTTAATGTTGACCTAAATTTGACCGTTGGATGCTATATAAAGGGAAGAGCTATTTCATTTCTTGTCACCACGTGATTAAGAATTTCATAAGAGTGATTGTGCATTTTTGAACTTGAATTCTGCAAAGATTTTTGAAGATCTCTACAACATGTCATCGACAACCTCTTTAGTGGAAAAGTGCATATTTTGTTACTTGCTGAGGTACTCTATTTGTGATCCTTGAAACCCTATTTTTTAGAGAAAATGGCCTCAAGTTCTTCTGCACGAGCTAAGAGAATGGAGAAGGATTTGCTAAACATTCAATTGGTAAGGAGAAACACTTGTGCACCTCCTAATTTCTGAGCAGTTCTTGAGAGCACCATCAAGGATGATTTGACTGGAGCCCTATCGTCAATTCCACCGAAGGTACTCATGATTCATGATATAAGGTCATGCTATATGTGCAAGATAAGTGAAGTTGGAGATCACAAGTTAAGAGCATCTTACAATAAATTATGCATTGACGGAGCCCTATAAGATGAACATAAACACTTAGCTGAGAGAGGGTTAACTCATGCCCTAGACTTTTTGAGGGAATTCAGAATGGAATGGATCAAGATTTTTCTGAGTTGAATACATGACATGAACATATGGCTAGAGAATGGACCAGTTAATATTACAAAGGAAATCATCCATCGAGTAACTGGTTATCCTATTCTAAACGGGAAGAAAACTATGAGATTTCAGAGTAAGGAAAACATTGAAGAACTCACTGGAGCTGTTTGGAACAAAAGAGGGATGACGATATCTATGATTATAGATTTGGAGATTGATTTTTTAGTTAGGGTTATAGCTCATAAGTTTTATCAGTCAATCCCACTAGATAGTGTTCCATGCATTGCAGTCGACCAGGCTTGGAAAATTGTGAAGAAGGATCATACCTATGACCTTGTCGAGCTTCAATTGATGCAACTAGCCAAGAACCTTGCTTCAATCAGGAAGGCAAAGAAATCAATATGTAATTTTGGATCTCTTCTCACTTGCATATTCTTCTACATACAGGATACATTTCCTTCTTTTAAAAACATAGTGTGGAAAACAGACAGACCTATCACACAACAAATCAATGCATTTATTCAGCAATTAGGTGATAATTTTGACAATGTGATGGGAACATATTTTGTGGAATTCAAGAAAAATATGAGATTAAGGAGTAGAATTCCCAGTTCACTAGTTGAGAAACATTATGAAGATGTATGTTTCCTAATAGACATAGATTACACCTATGTGCAAGTAGTAGTGTCGAGGGTATCATGGTTGAGGCCATTACCTTATGAAGTAAACATTAATGAGATATCTGTAGCAATAAAAGCTTTATTGGTAGAGGAAATTGATAGTACAGTGAAACATTTTGGAAACTATGAAGAAGCTAAATCCAAAATCTCTATGGATTTGAAGGCCGACACTATAGAGAGAAAAAGGAAGAAAATTGTCAAAAACCTGAAGAAGATGGTTGGTATTAAGAGTGATGAACAAGCAGAGGATGCACCTTTGGGATTATCTACATGACATGGAGAAGATATGTCTAGTGAAGAAGAAGAGAGTGAACCTGAAGAGGAGGTCACTATGAAAGGAAAAGGGAAGAAGCCAGTAGTTGCTAAGGCAACTAAACCAAGTCAAGCCAAATCTAAGGCTACCCCTCCTGTAGCTAACTGACCTAGGACAAGAGCATCAATTTTTTCTACATGAGCCATGACAACAAAGGTATATACAAAGAAGATTGCTAGTGAGAGCAGTTTAAGGAAGAGAAAAAAAGTTGAAACCAAGGTTGTGCCGAGCCAACCTGCTAAGAAAATACCAAGGAGGAAGCTATACTTGGAGTCTGAAGATGATGAGGAGACAGATACGGATGTGCCAAGAAACATACCTATAGAATCAAATAAAATAATGACCAATATTGATGAGGTATGTAAGAACCTGAGAAGTAATGATTGTTTAGCAAGATTTAAGTTTATCAAGTATGAGAAGCAAAGCATAGCTAACAGGCATAAGATTTAGGAAGCATTAATAGATATGATATGCACATTCAAGATGATGCCTGTAGAGATAGGAAGTCTTATTCCTATAGAGATTTATGATATTTTGTCTCAGAAATGGAAATATGCACTAATGAATGAAAGACAGATAAGGGAAGGAACATTGGCTAAGGTCATTCCTAATCTAACCAAGAAACAAATAGCTAAATTCATAGAACAATATTAGAAGTTTATTACTAAACAAAGAGCCTATACTATTTTGAGAAATGATGTTGAAGGTGTAGTTCAACAAAGAACCAGAATATGGAAGGAAATTTTTGGGTTAATCACTAAGAAGGTCGATGAGAAAGGTGAAGGCACCTCAAAGCCAAAGGAATTGGAGAAAGAAGCTGCTATTAAGCAGGCAGAGACTGAAACTGAACCCCGAAAGGAAATAAGTGATGTGGAAATTACAGATTTGACAATGGATAGTCCCATTGATACTACACTTGGAGAAAATAGCAATGTGGATTCCAAGGATCAGAATGAGCAAAAAGACACAAATATGCATTCGCCCATTCGGGCCACTGAGGTCAAGTTAGAGAAAGAAGGAGAAAAGGAGGTAATCAATACAAATCCACCTATTTTAGAGGTTGTATAAATAGTTTTAGAGAGTGGAGATAAGATGGAGGAAATTGAAAATAAGCCTATAGAACAAGAGGCTATACAAGTGTTGGTGGATCTACCACACTCTGCAACATCTACTCCCACTGGACCCAATATAGGAAATATACCTGATCATCAGGTAATCTTGACTCAGATGAAGGCAGCAATTGAAATTAACACTGACAAAGGTAAAGATATCACAGTATCTAAGCCGAGTATCAGCTCTTTAGAACTCAAAAGGAAGAAGTCACATAAGAAGAAGTCACCAAGTCCAAGTGTCACTTTGGATGAAGTAATTGTGATTCCTAAATGGGATATAGATAGCTTGACATATGAGCAGATTCAGACTTTGCAAGACATTTTGAAGAGGAAGAAGAAACAAGAGGAAGCACCAACAAAAGCAAGTATTACATGAAATGAAGGATATTTTTGTTAATGATTTTGATATAATAGATATAAATAAACAAACATCAATCTTGGAAAATTTAGTCCATATTGTGCAAAAATTTAATGATGACAATATTGAGGAAAATGAAAAGTTGCTACAATGGTCCGAGAGACAATTTGAGAACAAAGTTTTGGAAAAGATATCAGCAGAGATTGCTATCAAACAGGTTGAACTTTCTTCTCTTATTAGTATTCTTGAAGAAGTTGCAAATAATGTTTATTCCTTGTATAAAAAGTTATGTGATGTAGAATTATTTACCAAGGATAACCAACATCTTATTGAGAATTTGCAACTAGCTTTGAAGTCAACAGGGAGTACATTGAGTATGGATGCTATTTCTAGCTCCTTACATTTTGACAAGTTGACTCATACACAAAGGAGATTAGCCGAGCTTATGGTTGAAGATGGTAGAATAAGAGAAAAGTTAATAACTATTCAGACTGCCTTAATACCTCATTTGGAGGTTATACAGAAGGAACTTAAAGCTGCAAATGAATTAGTCAAGAGGGATTCTCATCTCTCTATAGTAGATAGTTTGGTAAGTCTAGTTGTCGAGCTAGAAATTAAGTTACAATTTATGAAGTTTGTAAAGGATAGTTGGGATATAATGTTTTCACTAACATTACAGCTTCATAAGTCATTTTTGGATAAGTATGACTTAACCCCTGCAACTATCAATGACAAAAACAAGGGGGAATCAAATAAGGAAATGGATAAAGATGTGCAGAATCAGGCATAATATTTTGTAAGGCATGTATATTATGTAAGTATGAAGTATAATCTTAGGGGGAGTACATTGTGTACTTAGGAACAATTTTGTGGATGTAAACAAATGTTAAGTGTGTTTTTTTCCACTAATATCAAAGGAGGAGATTGTTGATCTCTAAGTTTTGTTGATCATTAGTGTCCCACACCTAGTCATTTATCTAGGCAGTTTAGTTGGTCATCAATGCAGCCAAGCTATCCAGTATAGGCTGATCTATCCGGTATAGTCGTTGCCGAGTGTATAATGGTTGCCGAGTAACTTGACAATCAAGAAAAAATTGATCTTGTTCATGTCGAGCGCCAGAGTCTTAATGTGCCGAGAAAGAGAGTTTTGACATACATGTTAAGAATGACAGAAACTTGAAGGTAAACTATTTTGGGCCGACTTTTTCATGCATTTAATTATTTCAACAGAGTTAATTATGCATTAATTATTTGATCCCAATACATGGCCTGGAGCCAATCAGAAAATTGGAATGCCCAAGTGGCATAAGCATTTGATCCTGATAGTTGATCTAGATCTAGATGCCAGGTTCGTAAAGTATATAAGATTGCTTCTTAAACCCTAAATAGACAGGTGAAGGTGTGTATGAGAGGAGAAGTGTATGTGTACATGAGAGATGTACAAAGGGTTATTTTGAGAGGAGAAGCATAGATCTAGCAGAGTGAAAGAGAAGTGAATAGTAGAGTAAAGACATCAGATTATTAGATCAGAGAAGGTATTGGAAAGAGGAGATTTGTTATCAGCATCAAAGTGCATAACGAAGGATCAGTTCTTGAGACATTCTAACCAGTGTATCAGGTGAAATCTCTTAACAGAGTGGTTCTAATAGACCTTTCTAAATCTCTTAACCAAGTGCTTACTTTGTTGTAAGTTTAAATCCTTTTACAAGGTATATTATAATGATCTATATCTCTTAATCGGGCATACCTTTAACCAGGTAGATTACATATTGTGATCAAACTTTGTAGCCCTAACAGGCACACTTTATTGTTGCAGCAGTGAAGTTTTTTGTGGGTGTCATCCCCACCCTAGTTTTACATTATTAGGTTTCTGGGTTACCAAAATTCTGTCTTGAGTTATTTATTTACTGTCATGGATGCTACTAGTTGTTAGATCAATTACATTTATGTATGGTTGTGGATCAATTTTGTTTTAAAGGATAAATTTTTTAAGATCTGATTCACACCCCCNTCCCCCCCCCCCCCCCCCCTCTCAGTATCTTGCTTTCCCATATTGTATTTCCAACACAAACATGTAATGATCTACTGTGAATTAGAATTTACCCCACTACTTCTTTTGAATAACAATGACCCTATTCTGCTTAATATAATCGTCATCAATGTTTTCTTGACTCCAATTTGCTCTTGAACACCATTTTCAATGCATTCACTTCCATTGGTCACAATATGATACTTTAAACTCATCTCACTAATTTTAAACTATAAGATATGTCTCTTCATGACATTTTTACTTTCAAAAACATGGACCTGATCTCTATGAAAATTTTGCATAGTACTAGTCTTCCATGATAGCCATGGTAACTCATCATATTCACAACAACAATCCATAACACTATTCTATAGCCCTCATCATAGTGGTGTCCTATGTTCTTGATATTAAAATAGTAATGTCTTCCTCTTTTATGTTTGATGTCATATTGTTTTGGTGTTGCATTCAAGAACTTTTCTTACTATTCCTTGTTCTCTTCACAAATCAATCATGCTCCCTATTTTATGCATCATGGTTTTTTTATAATAGTCATAAATATCTCTCTATAACACATGTCAAGCATTTATTTGAAAATAAATATAATAACTATCACTGTGTTATATGGACTATGGTTGTCTATTACTGTGAATCCTTGTAGAATGGTCTATTTTATTTCGGTACTTCTAGTAGGAAGGTGTTCTTCTTTGGTCATTTAAGAGGTCCACATTACATATCAAGAGTAGGAATAAGGGAGCATAAACAAATATATTAAACTAGGGTTATCTATGATCTCCAAGAAACCTTTAGAATTTGTGTATCCTTGAACCAAAAAAATGTTTCTATTACTACATTGAAAGTGCTTGTGGTACATACAAAATTTTACAAGTGGTAAATTAAAGCAGAGTTTCTAATGCTATGAAGTATTTAACTATGAAAACCTAATGGTGTTCCCTTCTATGTTTGGTGGTGGATTGCAATTTCATTGGAAGAAGATTTATTTGTAGCTAATGGGTTATCCAATGTACAGTTTGTGTGTACATTGAGAAACAAGAACTAAAATTCTTTATTAACTCTGCCACATAATATGATTTAAAATATTCAGCCTCATCTCCAAATGGGTTGCTTAAACCTGATAATTTTGCATGGGAGATGATAATTACTATCAAAGTTAAATTCTCTTCGGTTGTAAGTGGATAGGGATTTTTTGAATTCCCTTTCTTATGAAGTGTTGTGCAATTAATTTCATGTTATGTTGTATTCTTGAGTATTTATTCTACAATGTAAAAAATATTTTGGTGGATTTTCTTTGAGAGAATATATTACCAATGTCATTTTGTTTTGAAAATGATTTTTTTTCCAAAAAATATAAGTTATTAGTATCCCTTGAGGCTCATCTGTAGTTTCAGTCACCATGTTAGATCACATTGTTTTGAAATATCCAATTGAATACACATACACAACTTAAAATTTTTGAGGTTTTGATATTGTTTAACATTATTTTCCAGTCAAAATGGGGTTTTTTTTTAATATAAGTATCAATCTTAGAAATTTTAATGATCGTAGTATGATAAATATGCACATCAAACCATTTGATAATATTGAAGGGACAAAAGTCACAGATGTACACTATCCTGGTGAGATATTTTCTATGGTCAATTGAAACATGAAACTTGAAACTTCGAGGACTATGGTAGGTTCCTTAAATTAGGAAGTTTCTAGTTTCACTTTTTTTTTAATGTTTCACCATAACTTGTTAATGGAAAATGTTTCAAGTTTATGCCCCTTAATTTCATTTTACCTTTTCCTCTAACAAAAGAATACCTTCATAAATAACTTGTCAATTTGAGTTGACTTTTAAATAAAGAGGAATTTTAGTGCAATGACTGAGGAACACTTGTGAATGTGTGGCCTGGAATGAAACCTCTCTTTCTCAAATGAGGCAAGAAGCCCATAAATTGGATGGAAATGTGGCAAAGATATGATATAAAAATCATGTGCTACACCCTTAGGGTAAACATTAAATAGCTCAAGTTTGCCACTTGAAGTTGCAGGACTCTGATTGGAGCTTCATAGCTAGACATAAGGTTTGATAATTACCTAGTAAAAAAAATACATTTGAGAAAATTTCTTATGTCGGCCTCTGATATTTTATCTACATCCATGAGCTAAAATCTCTTTCAGACATTGTGTCAAATGAATATTCCCTAGGGTAAACAATGAATGAAGATTCCCTAAAGGACTTTAAAAATGTCTCAAACTTAAAGTGGAAAGATTCAAGGAAATTTTTGTTGACTGAATATGTAATAGTCATTTTCTCACACATAGCATTGTTAAAGGAGTTGATGTGATGTGTTTGATCTTTCTTTTCAAGTCTTGGACAGATGAAATTATAAACATGGTGCTTACTATATACCACTGCCCTATCACAGGAAACACAAGGCAGAAATTGTGAAATTTCATTTTGTTTTGAATATTGTGTCACTACTCACCATAAAGGGGACTGGTTGAAGAAATAGATTGGAAAGAATGTGATCCAAATAAATTCAAGTTTAGAGACAAGAAACAATAAAGGAATGATGACACTCAACATACTCTCATCAATCACCAATGACTATGTGATTCCTTGTTTTGTTTTATATTGTGGTGTGTGCTCATATTTTCTATGTTTTTTTAATAATTAAAAATTTCACATTGTGGGGGGAATATAACACCATTATTCCACTCCAGTGCAATGAAAATTTCTTGTGGTGTTAGAGATTGAGTGATAACGATCAATGACAACTTATATTTCTATTTATGTTTTATTTCCTTATGTAACCTTATGGAGTAAAATACTGTAGTGAACAAAGTACTAGTGTAATGCAGTTCATTGGTCTTGAAATAGTCAGTAGTAATATAAAAAACCATGTGAGGGGATAGATGTAGTTAAAATATATATCCAATCATAGGTTAACAAGCATATTTTTAGGGTTCCTATTGATTCCAAAATGCCCAAAGACACAAGAGAATGTTGTGTGTCTAGAAGCAAAGGTCAATGATTATTAAGGACGTGCCCAATTTTCTTAGCTTTGAAAGTTTTGAATATTTGAGATGTTGCCATGTATTAGGGAATGAAGATACATGGGGATAAAAGTCTCCAAAATAAGAGCATAAAATGCTAGGTGGAATGGGGAGGAACTAGATAAGATTCCAATTCTGAATTGCATCACTAGTTTAATCAGGGATTGTTAGGAATCATGTAGTGGTGAAGGTGTATGCAAAACCTTTATTCCCAGAACTTAGGAAAAAATTTGTAACTGCAAACTATCTGATTTTAGATGGAGAAAGGAACAACCAAAGATTTAATTGGAAAAAATTTGCAAGCACTATTAAAATGTTAACAAGTCAAATCCCTGTTGAAATGGGTTTCCACCAAATTTGCATTAACTAGTAATTGTCAAAGATGAAATTTGGGTTTGTGCTCTACGAGAGCTTTTGAAGCACCATGACATAGTTAGGAGATTGGATTTAGAGAGATCTATAGCCCCTGAAGTAGATCACATGTTTCCAGATTGGGATAAAGGCAATGAAAGAGATTCTCAATTCTTGGGATAAGTTGCAAAATGCATATTGAAGCATCAAGGTGTTTATATAACTAATTTCATTCCCCAAAAAATTAGTTTGGAAGTTGGAGAGCTTGGATCAGGAATTGATTCTGATATTGTATGGATTGGGTAGTCTGGAAATTGCATAGATTTATTTGTATGTCCAAGGGTATAGATCTTATAGATTCCTGTCAAACCAGTCCTTAGGTTGGTCATATAGAAGGGAAACTAGAGGGATTTTATTATTATTCGTTAATTGTTTAAAGAGTTATAAGGGCCTAGAACTCCACAAATATAATATTTTTAGTTTTATTTCTTATTGTTGTGTGGTTTGTGTTAAAGTAGTCTTAGTATAGCTAATAATTAAATCATTTAATTATTAGTCTAGTTACTCTATGCTTAAGTTATACTTAGGCAGCTTATAATTCTTTAGGGTTTCGTGATTCCTTTTATAAGGATTCACTTCTTTGCATTTCATATCGGTATTGTATTCATTAGTTGATAATATAGAAGTTTTTTTATGTCAACATGGATATCTCGTCTCTGGATTTTTGTCCGCCATAGTTTTTCTTCTTTTGTCTTTGTCTTGCTTCTACTTGTGACAGATGTGCATGCAGGTGTTCTTGGGAGGATTTGTGTTTATCAAATCTAACATGGTATCAGAGCTCTCCTGATGTTCGTTGTTCATTTTTTGTTGAAGCAAGTGAGGGTTTGTAGAAACA
Organism: Thuja plicata; assembly: GCA_018584345.1. NCBI lineage: Eukaryota > Viridiplantae > Streptophyta > Pinopsida > Cupressales > Cupressaceae > Thuja > Thuja plicata. Next base: position 2,129,302 of record MU226048.1, read on the forward strand.
CCAGTCTTTTCTGGCATCTTTCATTGATTTTGGGGGGTCTTTGTTTTTTGAGGCACTTTGGACCAAAACCGACCTCACAGTTACGTCCAGAAGGCCCACAAACCCCAGAATCCATATAAGTCACGTCCGATTTGGACACTAGAGCCTCGGGGAGAAAATTTTTGGCCTTCTAGGGCCGTACAGGCTTGGTTTTTGAGAAATTTTTTTTTTTTAAAATCATTTTTTAATAAAAATTGGCGCTTTTTCGGGCGCGCCGCCCCTACGACCACCGCCGCCTCCCAGGCCCTGGCCTCCTCAGCGCCCCCGCACCGCTCCGCACCCTGGCCTCCCCCGCCGCTCCATCCCACCGCGCCTGCGGCCCACGCTCCGCCACCCCTGCGGCCGCTCCAACCCGCCGCCCCGCCGGCTCCCACCGCCTGGCGCCCTGCACAGACCCCACCGCTCAGTTACCGCTCCCCCAGCGGTGGCGCATTTTGCACTAGCCCCCGCGGGATTATCTGCCTTTGCGGCTGGTCACATGGGTGACCAGGGGCTGCGGCCTAGCCCCCTGCGCGTTCCATGCGCCCGGGGGCCCAAATTTTTTAGCCCCAGGGGCTTATTTTCTCATTTTTGGAGCACTTTTGACCCCCCGAGACTGTTTTTGCTCTATCTTGAGCATCCGGGGGTCTTTTTCTAACTTCCATATACCGTCAGAAAGCTCTTTCTGAGCACTTTCCGATGATGGAGGTTAGGGTTTTGGGTTCTACTATTTTGACAGCATTTTTTTCTGTTAAAGTTTGATGTCTATTTTTGCCTTCCGAGAGTCATATCTGGCTCATCCAGACTCCATTATTGGCAAACCAGATATCGTCAGAAAGCTGGTTCAGTGAACTATTTAGTGGCAGGGGTGTTTTTTCCAGATTTTGCTCCAGGTTTTCTCTCCTCTGAGTTTGGCAGTTTATGCACTCTGGTGGATTGCTTGGTTCTACAGGTCCTGGGATCTCTTCTACTGTACTTCTAGCTCACTCTTCTTTCTGACTTTTGAGCTTGTATGCTTCTTCTAATGCATCCTTATTCTATAAATGTACTAAGATAAAGTGCCTACTTCTATATATCTGGGATCTTATACACCTTGTGTATTTTTGTACTCGCACTCTGTTATAAAGTGCCATGGGGGGTTCTAATGCTTATTGCGTTTTAGGTGCATCCACCTTTGTCAAGTGAGCATACCTTCCATGACATTAGCCCATGCTATGTGTCGGTGACACTGCCCTTTATCCTACGTGTGTACTTCTGTTGCACTATTGGTGTTCCTGGTTCTTCTTCTACAGACGTTTCTGGCATTCCATTTCAGTGTTCCTGTCACCTCTCCCAGTTCAGCATTATGGGGGGGTTCACCTGTTGGTTCTATTGCTTCCTGGTTTGATTGATTAGCTCTTTAGACATTGTCTTCTCTACCTGGTCATGCACTTTAGTGGGGGTTCCAGCAGTCTCTTCTGACAGAGTTTTCATCTTCATGCTTCGGAGATGCTTCTTGCTCATTCTTGTTCCTTTCTCTGGGACATCTTTTCCCTAGATTGAAGGCTTAGTTTCCTTCATCTAGTTTTCTTTCTTGTTTTGGGTACCTGATCAGGCCTTGTTGCCAGGACCCATCTTTCCTGCTTTCTGCAGCAGTTTTAGCTGTTTTGCTTCTCCCCAAGTTACACTTAAGGGGGGGTGTTAGAGTAGTCTTAGTATAGCTAATAATTAAATCATTTAATTATTAGTCTAGTTACTCTATGCTTAAGTTATACTTAGGCAGCTTATAATTCTTTAGGGTTTCCCTTTTAGGGTTTCATGATTCCTTTTATAAGGATTCACTTCTTTGCATTTCATATCGGTATTGTATTCATTAGTTGATAATATATAAGCTTTTTTCTGTCAACATGGATATCTCGTCTCTGGCTTTTTGCCCGCCATAGTTTTTCTTCTTCTGTCTTTGTCTTGCTTCTACTTGTGACAGATGTGCATGCAGGTGTTCTTGGGAGGATTTGTGTTTATCAAATCTAACAGTTTGAAATCCTTTCTTTGATGCCACAACTTTACCTGCATCAAATTTAAGATTAAATGCAATACTGATATGCATTTTCAAATTATAAATCAAATTCTAATTCTCAGTAGATCATTACATGTTTAGTGTCTATCTTAGCCATTTTTGATATTGCATCATCATCAGACTTGGGTTTTCAGACATCCTACAATTTCAAACTCATGTAAAACAATAAAGAAAGAGTTGACAAGGAGCCACTATATGAGCATACTTGCATTCTCAAACTTTGGGTAATTACCCTAGCTTTCTTGATGCAGTGAACCTTGATTGGTTCTATAAAATTGAATCATAATTTTTCAATTTTTTGTTCATAATTTTTTAATATTTCCCAAGAGTTTCATAGTCTTTCACGTGAACATTAAATACTTCCCTCGTACTTGTATGTCTACATACAAGCCAATGAAATTATTATGTTTTCTACCTTAAGCTTACAACTTGATAAACTAGTTAATACCCCTATTCAAATGAGTGAATAACAGTCTAAATAAACATTTCAGCCATTCTGAAAAGAAATAACATTTTATTCAAGCATGACTGACTCCAAATGTCACTTTTTATAGGAAAGAGTCTCTTTCCCTTCTATTATATTTCACTACAATTGAGAGGACCTGATATAATTATAGTTTCATTTACTCTATCGAGAAAAACACATTTACCTTCAAGAGAGAAAAGTAGATAGAGTTAAAATTCATAGTGTCTTATGTCTGCACTCTTGGACTGAAGTTCCTTGGCCACGATCAATGTCATCTCCTCCCTAATGAAACTATTTGAGGAAAAATTTTCACTGGATGTCTCAGAATTACTGATTGGACTATGACTGACTAGTTGTTGAGTTTGTCTCATTTGATGGTTAACTTTTCCTAATAAAATGCTCACCGCATGTTACTGAGGCTGACTGTCTATGGAAGTGTTGATTCAATGTTTGTCCTAAACTCCCCCCAATTGCTGATTGGATGATATAGGTCTTATGTTTGATGCTGCCTCCTTTTTTGGTTTTGTACTATATATTGATAATAATCATTTTGAAATTTGATTTCAGATGTTGTATACATTAGTATGTTGCTTTTTATTGCAATTATAATTAGTATGAATGAACAAAATAATAAACTAAACAAAATGATATGTTGGAATGACGGTGCAATATTTATTGATATAGCGCCGATGGCTTTGGTCTATGTGCCTATGTGTCAATGTGGTGTTTGCCCTTGTGTGTTGAAGATGTCACGCACAACAAGTAATCCTGGGCATCAATTTTGGGGTTGCCCAAATAGGAAAAAGGTTTGGATATGGAATTATATTTTATGTTTAAAAGTAATGTGACAAGTAATCATTTTAGGAAGAACTGATGTAGATTTGGTATTGCAGGGAAATAGTGGATGTCAATACTTTTGGTGGGTCAATGAAACCACATTTACATCTACCCCATCTACATCTATACCTGATGTAGGAAATGAGTGCAACTTGTGCAAGGCTCGAGAGGTAGCTAGTGCCACCGAGATTGCTTCAATGGTGAAAGAAGAAATCATGTTTCTGCGATGCCTTCTTTGTGCAGTTTGTGCACTACTTTGTTGGGACCATATTCATAAATGTGATTAATAGAGTACTATTGTAGATACTAAAACTTTTTTAGAATTTCATGTAGATATGTTGGACATATTTTGATAAACTCATGAAATTTTTGTTGTTTATGACTTCATTATGATTTTCTATATCTTGGATGGGTTCCTGTAAATTTTATCCTTGTTCCTTTTAGAAGTGTAGGGATTGAATATGCACATGCATAATTGTAGACAGGGATAAATAATAGGGTGCTAGGCATTGCTTAGATCCTTTGGATCTAACCCCATCTTTTCCTTCCTTGCAGGTTCTAGATCATACGAGAGCATACTGGATTCAACCCCGGAGACATTGGCAAGGATCACCCAACTTCATAAAACAAGAACGGAAACAACCCAACTTAAAAGTAGAAGACATACAAACTTGTCTAGTGATCATATTGTGCTAAAGGTGGAGTCTGATGTCGCTTCAACGACATCAGGCACTGATGCACAATTTAATGGTTGTAGTCATTGCAGCAGTATCAGGCGCCACCTTCAACTCAATATTTTACCTTACCAATATTTTACATATGGTGTTAGAAGGCCCAGATGGGCTGAAATTCAATGGTACAATTGTGGTCTCTTTTTCCCTTGGTAATGCTTTTCAGGTAGAAATGGTAGGATACCATCTATCTTTCTTGAAGACTCTATCAAAAGGGGATCAATATCTTCTATCTTCAATTGAATAAGGGGTGCAGAAGGTTGCTCTGCATCGATTTGGTATGGAAATTGAGTGTTATACCCTAATAATGCAGAGCAACTTTTGGACCCTTGATTCTAGTGAAGAGAGAAATGCCATTGATATCCTTTGGATAAAGAGGCTTGATACCACTTCTACCATCCTTTAAAATACTAGTTTTAAAGTTAAACCTGAACTACAATGTCTCTACAAGTTACGTAGGAAAGGCCATCTATGATGAGCCCCCAAGGCATTAGGTCTGGCCCTTAGGTCTTGTACTTTTGAGTTCTTCCTTGATCTTGCCACCCCTTACCAATATTTTACATAGTTTGCATCTCTTTACGAAACTAGTTTTAAATTCCTTATGAAATATAGTTGTAGGTAGTTATCTCTTCTATAAACACAACACATTCCATATGGTGTTAGAAGGCCCAAATGTGTTAGTAATAACTGAGAGGGGAGGGTGAATCAGTGGCCCCAAAAATTAATCCTTAAATCAACCCTTAAAACTTATTACCACTTTTAAGCCTCTAGTTATATTCAGTCCTACAAGATGAATGCCTTGAAATACTTATATCAACTTACTACTTGTCGGAATGCTTTGTAAAACCTTCTTCTGCATGTTTACCGATAAGCAGTCTTCTATTTATCGAAACATAGTAAATAACTAGTGTATACCGATCAATCCAGAATTACTTATGTGAAATGAAAATAGTAAAGTAATGAATCATAAACACATGACACATGGATTTTTAACATGGAAACCTTGTTAAGGGAAAAACCACTGGGACCGTTACCCCAAATTTTCACTCTTCTGAAGTGAGCTCAGTTAAGAGCCAGCCCTGTTAAAGGTTACAAACACACTATTAGGTGTGACCTTGTTAGAGGATTTTAAAGAATAGTTTTTCACTTAGTATCTAGCATCTAATGCTACCATCCTTGATCAAACACTCACTTGGCCTATCAATAGGTATCGGGCATATCCAATGCTACTTTGTATGATCAAACTTTTTGATACTCCTTGGGATGTATC
>MU226048.1:2137635-2148963 GCA_018584345.1 Thuja plicata
CATATACACACATGTGTATATACACACATATACACACACCATACATGTGTGTATATATAGACATATACACATGTGTGTATATATAGACATATACACATGTGTGTATATATACATATATACACACACCATACATGTGTGTATATATATTATATACACACATACATGTATGTATATATACACACATATGTGTATATACACACATACATGTATATATATATACACACACATGTATATATACACATGTGTATATACACACATGCATATATACACACATGTATATATATACATCCTTATAGCAATATAATATACATCTTTATAGTCACGGATCCCACGAAATATTAAATTTGCTTTTGTAAAAATTGGAATTGGAATTCGAAATTCCAATTCCACCTATTTAGGTGGAAGATGATATTCCCATTTTGGGGGCAAAATGAGAATTTCGGAATTCCAATTCCATTTTTTTCCAAGGACCCAAACATGGAATTTGGCATTATCCAGAATTAGATAGTGCCAATTATGGTCCAATTCTTGCTACCAAACGGGCCCTATATGTATTTACTAGTCACTTATGCTTATTTATTCTTTGGTTGACAAAATTATTTATATATGTATTTTTAACCATCCAAAAATATTTTTAGATGCTTTTATTTGTTCATAGCAATTCTATGAGTACACATTTCAATGATATATCAAAATAAGTGACATTGAATACATCACATTTTATCAATATGAATAATTATTTGTAAGATATAAAAACATGAGTACAATAAATCTCAGCCACAACAATCTTTATTTTTAATTTTTAATTGAGAAATGTATCTTTATACTAGCACTTAACTTATTTAAAATCAATATACATTATTTTTTATATAATACTCATAGCCAACACAATATCTTGTTATAGGAGTACAATAATTACTTTAAAAATAATGGAATGTAATAGTTATATACAACTACTATATCTTACAATATCTTGTTATAAGAGTACAATAATTACTTCAAAAATAATGGATACATTGATTTACATGTAATAGTCATATACAACTACTATATCTTGTGGATATTAAAAAATTATGTTACCAAATGGTTGACTTGGACTTTAAAAAAATGAAGTACATCTATTATAACCATGTGAAGACACATAAACATCATCAATATATCCTATATAAAGTTATTGTTAGTGAATTAAAATCTTGTGATAAAAGAGGTGGAATGTGACAAATTAGTGAGATCATATCCATGGAGATATTTGAGATTTTTTAATAATGTGGATTATGACATGGATGAGATTTATTCCAAGGTGATTATGCAAGTGCATGTACTCAAATATGTCTATATTTAATTGGTGTCAAATTTAGATCAAGTGACTTTGTGTATTCATATATACACACATATATTCAAAATATATGCTACAAAACATGTAGAAACTCTATTTCTCTTAGTGCATAAAAAAAAAAATTTATTAATTATTTATGCAAATGTTTTTTGTTCAAATTATGTTGATATCAAAGAGATAGTACAATAAACATACACTAAAGATATATGTTTTAGGCTATGAAGATATTTGAAAATACTATTTTGGAAACAAAACCAAACTTAAAATTTAAAGTTCCAATTTTTTATTAATCCCTTAAATAAGTAATTAATGAGATTGAGTTAAAATGTGATGAAACGTATGGTTTGTGATATTGTATTTGTTTTAAAATAACTAAAGTATGGTTCTTGACTTTAATTATGCTCTAAGATTGTGGATCGGATTAATAAAATAGAATTAGGTAGTATGTGGACTTTTACAAGCAATTCAATGTTGGATTTAAATATTGATGCCTACCTAACTAGTTTTTTTTATAACCCCAATTCATTTGAATTGAAAAGTACAATAATTTAGCTTATTTGTGTACAAATCCAAATTGCCAACTTACGTATGTACCAATACAACGATTTATTTGTTGAAACCATATCTTGACTAAGTATTACAAAAGATTATCAAGTAATTTAGGAAAAAGTAACTTGTTTATATACCTTAGGAACACATATATCTATTATTAAAAATTACATAATTTAGGGAATATCCTTAATTTATACCTTGAATCATGAATGAAATGAAGGAAGATCTTTAATTTATATACTATGATTGATGAAATTCAAATAGACTCAATCCTTCCAAAAGTTTATTTCTTTTCAATACAACACTTCTCAAGGAAAGCATAAGTAGTCACATAGAGCCCACTCTGTGTGTGTGTGTGTGTGTGTGTGTGTGTGTGTGTGATATAGATATTTGTTTCTTTTTGTATCATACACTTTCTTTAAAAATAGTGCAAGATCATGAACAATTCAACAAGTGATGACCATAAATTCCTACATATTCTTTTGTCCACTCTTCTAGTATAGAATTATCCATGTCTTGAAAGGTAAAAATTGAGCAAGATATAAAAAAGAATGAGAAAAAAAGAATAAGATAAAAGTTGAATAAGATGAAATAGAAACTAGCATTAATGTTGAATGAAATAAAATAACAAATATGTTGGCTGATTATCAAGAGTTACAATTCTTAAAAGGTGCAATTTTATGCTGGAATAATTATGAATGATTGAGAATTCATTCTTAATAGATGTGATCTATTAAGGAGTTGGTATTTATGTTTAATACATATGGTATTGCTATATTAAAGGTTGGTTTATGTTTAAAAGAAATTAAACATCAATAACCACAAGAAAACATATGTCTCATAATGAGACAAGATATAAGAAGTCATTTCATGAAATAAATGGACCATAAGGATGTGTGAGAAAAATACAAAAAAATGAATATTCATAAAGATCATTCAAGGAGAATAGAAATAGAGCAATGAAGAAAATAAAATGATATATATTTAAGATATTATCTGGATTGAAGAAGTTATAAATGTAGAAATACGAAAGAGAATCATTCACTTGAATCATTTATGAATGGGTGAAAGCAAACAAAAAATGTAACAAGTCTTAATTAATAGTTGTGTCTCTTCATCAAGTCACCTTTTTTTGGTGAATCTATAAAAAGAGATTTGTGAAATCTCTCTCTCTCTCTCTCTCTCTCTCTCTCTCTCTCTCTCTCTCTCTCTNTGTGATCTCTCTCTCTCTCTCTCTCTCTCTCTCTCTCTCTCTCTCTCTCTCTCTCTCTCTCTCTCTCTCTCTCTCTCTCTCTCTCCGCACACACTTTAAAAGTATATTTATGAATACTTTGTGAAATACATAATGAAGAAATCATATAAGGGAAAATTAAGTAAAGGAGTGTATATAGAATAAAAGAGGATCTATGAGAGTAATTAAAGAGAAATATATGAGCAGAGTAAGAGAAGAAGTATGAGAGAAATTGTGAATAATATATTATATTTGAGAAGGAGATTATGATAGTTTGAATAATAGAGTTATATAAAATTTATGGAAGTAACATTATCCATCATCCATTGTAGAAAAGAAATCGATAAGGTGGAAATTTGAATGAGGGGCCAATGCCACTAGTGTACTAGTGCTCACAAAGTGAATGAGGGTTTGGTGCCTCTAGTGAGAAAGTTCTCGTGTATTTAATGAGGGGTTGGTGCCTCTAGTAGGTAGAGCCTAAAAAATTTGTAAGAGATTATTATAAAAATTAAGTAATTTTTTGTGGCTTTCTCTTATAAGGGTTTCCACATAAATATCATGTGTTCTTGTGTTCTTCTCATGTGCATATTTATTAATGTTGAGTAAATAGTGTTATTATTATTATTGATCAATTGTTAATATGGTATTAAGTTTGAAGAAAGTAAATATTATCATTATAGTGATTAAACCCCCACCCTCTGAGTATAACTATGTGCTCATGAATTGGTATTAGAGTCAATTTGTTCAAAAAGGATTAGCAACTTGAAGGTAGATAGAGAGAGCACATATGGAAAAGAGAAAAGGAAATAGAAATATCAAGAAGGGTATTAGTAACAAAGCATCAAAAACAAGTAATGAAGTGATAAATCTATTGTGTTATAGATAAGATTGAAAATATTAGAAAGAAGAACCAAGAATTAGAACTACATCTTCAAGAGAATCTTGAATCTAATAACGTGTTAGTAAAAAGCCTTGACAAATCCAAAAATACAATCATATTTCTAAAAGCTCATATTGAAGAAAGGAAAAGAACTGAAGAAGAAATGGGAACTTAATTGAAAGTGAAGGATGAAACTTGTGAAAATTTAGAAGATGAGATTGCTTCTCTAAAGAAGGATTTAGAGAAAACTACCAACAAATTAAACTCTAGTATCAAGTTTGAAAAGAGATTTGAAATTCTATGTGATATCATTAATAGCCAAATATCCCCATCAAGAAACATTAATTTTGGTTATCAAGAAAAAATATTCTTGGTTATCAAGAAAAATAAGTGGTCATCAAGGAAAACTAATAAAGGAAAGAGAAGGAACTATGATGATAAAATTAGAATGTAAATTTGATGTTTTCTAATGGTGTTGTCATTTATGTCAAAATACTCATATCTCATCTTATGTTGTATTGGTTACTATTTTTGTAGCATTGTGTTGTATCGGTTGTTATGTACCAACAGACTGGCATATCGGTTGGAGTGTTTAGCGTGTTCACCGATAGCTAAAAGTCCACGAAATCTACATTATGGTATATTGTATTCTTTTGGTTCAATCCCATCTGGATGTATTTTGTTCACAGATTCAGTTTTGTAATGTTTTTTTTATATCTATTAAAACCATGCACCTGTGAGAAGGTGTTATGTGGCATGATGTTTTGTATTGGTCACGGTGGTCCCCATTTCATTCCTTCCCACCGCAAGAATGTTCTAGTGCACCCTATTTAAAATTGTATAGTTGACCTTGTGGATCTCATGATGTTGTATAAGTAAGGCATGAACATAAGAAAGACAATAACATATACAAGTGTACGCATGTGTGGATTATGTGTGGAGTATATGAAAAGTGAATATGAGTTCATGCAAAGGAGATCCATGTTCATGAAAATAAGTCTGTAGATCTTAGAGGTGGATTATACTAATTTTCATATCTTCTGGTAGTGATCCCCTTGTGTATTGACAGTGAGCCCTTGTGTATTGGTAGTGAGCCCTTGTGTATTGACAGTGATCCTCTTTATCGATAGTGAACCGGCCGAAAATGAGCCTTCTTTTAGTGAGCATTTTTGGCAATGAGCCTTTGTATCAAATCACCTTTTTGTGTCACCATAATATGTATTTTTACATTTCATGAGAATTATCTTCTTTGTGGTTTTACCCAACTTGGGGTTTCCACGTAAAATATGGTGTTCTTTATTTCGGTGTTCCTTTTCATTTCATGTTTATATTTTTTGTGGATGTTTAATGTGCTAAACCAACAAATATTAAGTTGTTATTAGAATTGTTTAAGTGTTAACCGACAGAGAGAAAGTTTTGTAAAGTTGTGTGGGAATAATTGATTCACCCCCCTCTTAGTTATTCAACTTGTTCAACAATTGGTATCAGATCATGGTTCCTCGGTGTAGATCTTAATTGCTTGAGGTAGATCTGATGGAACACAAATTAACTATTCCTATGTTTGATGGATCATACTACAATTTGTGGAAAGATTAATTTAAAGGATACCTGGTATCAGTTGGTTACAATACATGGAAGCATGTAGATTCAAATTATGTTCCTCTGCGGAATGGATCGACTAATCTAGATGAAATTGAGGAATATGTGGAAAATGAAAAGGTGAGGTATGTTATTACTAGTTATTTATCAAAGACTAAATTGGAAAATTTTATTTCATTGAAGACAACTTATGAAGTTTGGGAAAATTTGAAGGAAACACCAGAGTCAAGTTATCTAAGAATTTGACATCTAAGAGACATTATGAGAAACTGAGAATGGAAGATGGTGAATGTTAGTACCCATATATACACCCATTTTAAAAATTTAAAATCAGTCATTCCATCTCTGATTTTTGTGTTTATCTCTGACTTTCATATTGAATGTAGGTAAGTTCAAAGAACAAACCTTGAACAAGCTCGAACTAGTTCAAACTGGTTCAGCTAGTAAAAAAAGGTTCAAAAGGTTCACATGTTCGTCAAGTTCAAATACAGCCAAGTTTAACATAGAGGTTCAGAGATTCAGAGTTCAGGTTTAAATATTTCAAATTGGTTCAGCAAGTACAACTGGTTCAAAATGGTTCAAATGGTATGACAGGTTCAAGATAGATCAATATTGTTCGTAATAGTTTGCAGACTCAAAAATTTAATGTGTCACACTTGAAGATTCAAATACCAAAGGAACTACTAGTTGTTGCCATTAAATGGAAACATTAGTATAGAGCATGATGTCATTCATGTTGGAAAAATCATTTCAAGGGCCTTCCAATGTGCAAGAATGATCTTTCCAAATCATTAACATTTTTATCATTATAAAAATGGGCTGACATAGTTGACTGGTGCTGATAAAAGGGAATGAAATTTGATATATGATCACTCTTTAATGCAAGAAGGGTATCCACATTGGTTTCCACATCCATATTACAACATTATTTTTGGAAATTTGGTGAATTCATGGACTTCAAATACAATTCCACATGTAGAGCATCAATAATACCATGCACAGTCGGGTTGACGATTAACCAATTTTTGTATGAGAAATACTATAAAGTTATATCTCTTTAGAATATTTTCAAATATATCTATAATTGAATAAAATTGTCTCTTAAGAGAAAATCAAAATGCAAGTATGGACATGAAGAATGTTCATAGTTTTTAATGCAACCGTGAATTGTCTAAATCCATAGACATACAGTCATGTTTCGGGGGGTATAAATTTTAATCTAACTGTTGGACTGAGCTAAGTTTCAGATATGTTTTATCAATCCTAATTATCTAAATCCTCTCCAAAGAGTGTTTCTATATTCTTTATTGATTGAAATTTATGAATGTTGAAGACGATTATTCAATTGTGTATTGTCATTAATGTATACACAAATATAGTGATGTTACATAAATGTCTATACCTAAACTGAGCACAGTCAGTGTATGCCAAGCTCTCTCGATCATTGAAGAAGACCAAAGTGAATTTAAGTTCTAATCGAGTTCACTCAGGAAATATAGTAACGGTCAGGCATTGAAAGATTACAGTGTTAACCGAGTTATGCATTTAGTGTCAGCCGACTAACATCATTTTACACTTTATGTTTAATTGGTTATATGCAACCGAGAGACTTAAGTTTTATTATTTATTTGGAAGGTTATTCAAGCCGACTTGACAAGGCCTATCATATATATACAAGGTCAAGTTTGGATTGAATATGTGAGAAGAAATATATGTAAGATTTTTTGATATGAAGAGTGAAGGTGAAATAAGATGAAATTATGATTAAGGACAGAACATCCAGACAGATCTGCAATAGAATATTCGATCTGTTAGGATCCATTTTAAAGCCAGAGCAGAGATCTAAATCAGAAAAGACAGTTGCTTTGTCAAAAAGGTCAATCCATTGTTACTCTCTAACAATTGTAGCAGTGATCCAAATCTCTTAATAGAGTAGACTTAACATTCTTTCATAAATACTCTCACAAGGTGGAATTTCTACATTGAAGTGTTTGAAGACCTCTAACAAGGCCACTCCTTATAGGGTGATTAAATCCTATAACAGGGTCACACCTAACAGTGTGTTTTGTAACCTTTAACAATGTTGGCTCCTATCAAGGCTCACTTTAGAAGAGTGAAAAATAGTAACTAGTTGCAAGTGGTGGTTTTTCCATGTTAAATCTTGGTGTCATCTATGTACATGTTATTTGCTTTATAATTTATGTTTATGCACTTAATCACTAAAGGATAATCACAGTTAATATCTTAATCTTTCTTTGTTAACCGAGTACTAGCAGAATTTCTTTGTTAACCAAGTAATAGTGATAAGTTTGATTAAGACATCTAAGAGACTTGGATTTGTTTTTGTGGTAACTGATTCACCCCTCCCCTCTTAGTTACTCAACCCATTTCCAAAAATTGGTATCAAAGCATTTGGTTCTTTCAGGGAAGGTTCCAAGGCCTAAGCTAAAGATCGGAGATGTCTTACAGAAGGGAGATCCCCAAGCTTAACAAAGACAACTTTGTTGTATGGAAAGAGTTAATGAGGCTACATATATCTAGTATTGGAGATACTGGTTTACAATTCTTGGATCAAAAGTATGTGGGACCATCGAGACCTATGTCTGTGGATCAGATGGTGGACATGAAGAATAATAACATAATGATGATTGATATAGCTTCTTCACTCAGCTATTCAGAATTTGATGAAGTCAAGGACTACCCTACTGCCTTTGATATGTGGAAGAAACTAGATGATATATATGGAGGAGATGACAATGTAAAGAGAGTCAAAGCATAAAGTCTCAGAGGTCAGTTTGATCAGATGAAAATGAGAGAAGGAGAAGACATTACAAAATACAATGAAAGAATCAAGAAAAGTGTCAGTTCCATCAGAGCTGTCGGTGGAACAATTGAAGACAAAACAATGGTTAGTAAGGTATTGAGAAATTTACTTCCTATCTATGCAATTATAGTTTCATATATTCAAGAGATGAGGTGTAGTAATGATATAACTCTAGATGCATTGGTTGGAATTCTTACATCTTTTGAGTTGGACAATTTTGACGATTATTGTCCTAATCCTAGCAATTTTGAGTCTGCATTCAAAGATAAATTAAACCTTGGTAAGATGGATAGAAACTCAAAAGGAAAACAGATTGATAGTGACAGTGATTGTGATTCTGATGATGAATATCTAGAAATCGTTGAAGCACTACTTGCAAAGAGAGCTGCCAAAGGAAAAGCACAGTACAAAGGAAGAATACCATTGATTTGATTTTCATGTGATGAGGTTGGTCAGATTGTTGCTAAGTGTCCAAACAAAGAAAACAAAGGTGAGAGAAAGTTCAACAAGTACAAAGGCAAGAAAGATTTCAAAAGTTACAAAAGCTACAAAGACAAAGGTAAGAAATCTTATTATATTGCAAAAGATTTTGATAGTGATGGAGATGAAGATGAAATGGTTTACATTGCCATTACGGATGAGTCAGGCAATGAAGATAATGAAAATACTGCACTTTACTCTCATATTAGAAAAAATGACACTTGGATAACTGATAGTGGTTGTTCTCACCACATGACTGGTGATAAAACTGAATTTGAACACCTTGAGCACTATGATGGTGGGAGTGTCAGTTTTGGGAATGATGAACCTTGCTATGTGAAAGGTAAAGGTTGTATTGATCTAACTGAAGGAATGAAATGTGATAATGCTTATTGGGTTTAAGGACTAAGGCGTAATCTACTAAGTGTGGCACAGCTTAATAATATTAGTTTCAAGGTAAAATTAATGAATGGTAAGGCCAAGCTCCTGGATGGTAAGGGAAACCTAGTTGGAACTGGTAGGCAACAAAAGGTAATCTATGCTATCTTGATCTCACTAAAAGTTCATCTTTTATTGCACAAGTATAAGAAAGCTGGTTATGGTATAAAATGTTGTGTCATGTGAATTTTTATAACCTGGTCAACATAAGCAAGAACAAAAGAGTAAGAGGTATTCCTATTTTGAAGAAACTTGAATTGGTAATATGCAAACAATGTCAAATTGGGAAGATGGGCAAAAGTAGCTTTAAGAGAAAGAATTACAATACTGAATAAGTCTTGGAGTTAGTGTATACTGATTTGTGTGGACCAATTGGAACAACAAGTTACATAAGAGATAATTATTTCATTCTATTTGTTGATGACCATTCCAGAATGATGACTGTTATGTTTCTCAAAGAAAAATTAGAAGCTTTTCAAAAGTTTAAGTGGTACCTTGCCAGAGTTGAGAAGGAAATAGGAAAGAAACTTAAATGCCTAAGATTTAATAGAGGAGGTAAATTAATTTCTAATGAGTTCAATGAATTTTGCAATGAAAGAGGAGTCAAGAGACAAGTATCTACCCTAGGTACACCACAACAAAATGGAATAGCAGAAAGAAGAAATAGATCTATTATGGATTATACAAAAACCTTGATGTTTGAAAAGAATGTTGCAACTAAATAATGGAAGGAATCTATCAGCACTGCAATTCACACCTTGAATACAATTCAACTAAAGAAAGGTACTGAGCAGAGACCTTTTGAATTATGGTATGGCTATAAACCCATTGTTCATTATTTCAAAGTATTTTGAAGTAAATGTTACATCTTGAAGGAAGAAAGAAATGGAAAATTTGATGTAAAAGGTGATGAAGGTATATTCCTAGGCTACTCCTGTAAAAGCAAAGCATATAAATTTTTGAATATTGCTACTCATAAAGTCATAGAAAGTGTACATGTAAAGATTGATGAGTTTAACAGCACAGTAAAGAGCCTGAGGACTACTGAAACTTTGTGTATTATGAACCTAATGCTATACCTAAGACACAGGCAATGGTGATTGGATAGCAACCATGTCAACCACTAAATTCATCAGCACAAACCTTGTTGCAACTTGTGCAACCCTAGCTACTAACTATTGAAACTGAGTCTCAGACTAAAGAAATTGAGTCATATAAAGAGGGAACCGAGTTGCAGATAGAGGCACCTGAAAAATAGAATGTTTGAGCATGGTGCACCAAGTGGAGCAAGCCCAAAATCAAAGAGGAATGAACCTGTACTTGCCAAATATGTTAAAAGGCATCATGCACCTAAGAAAATAATTGGAGATCAAACATAAGGTATAATGACAAGGAACAAACTTAAAGGTACATGTTTGCTTAGTGAAATTGAACCAAGATCCATTAAAGATTTATTGAATGATGAAAGTTGGATAGAAGCCATGAATGAAGAGATTGAGAAGATAGAAAATAACAAAACCTGGACTCTTGTACCTAGACCAAAAGACAAGAATATAATTGGTACTAAGTGGGTTTTCAGAAACAAGATGAAAGAAAAAGGTGAATTTTCCATAAACAAAGCAAGATTAGTGTGTAAAGGATATGCTCAAGAAGAGGGTATTGATTATGGAGAAAAAATTTCTCTTTTTGCAGGACTTGAAGGAGTCAAAACTCTTCTGGCATAAGCAGCACATAAAGGATTCAAGGTATACCAAATGGATGTAAAATCTGCATTCTTGAATTAATTTTGGAAGAGGAAGTCTATATTCAGAAACCTGAAGGTTATGTTGATCCTAACAAAAGAAATATGGTTTGCAAATTGCACAAAGCCTTGTATGGACTGAAGCAAGCTCCTAGAGCCTGGTATGAAAGATTGCATGGTTACCTAGTAAGTATTGGATTTTAGAGAACTAATGACAATAGTAGCTTGTACATCAAAGAAGGACCTT
>MU226048.1:2149018-2166510 GCA_018584345.1 Thuja plicata
GGATATGATGATTTATGCAAAGCATTCTCTGAAGCTATGAGTAAGGAATTTGAGATGTCTATATTTGGAGAAATCAAATTCTTTGTTGGTTTACAAGTTCATCAGATGAAGGATGGTATCTACATTAATCAGTCTAAATACATAAAAGAGATACTAAAGAAATTTGGAATGGAAGATTCCAGACCAGTTGGGACACCTATGTCTACTGGACATAAGCTGTCTAAGGATGATGACTCAAAGGAGGTAAATCAGACTACCTATGGATCCATGATTGGTAAACTTCAATATTTTGTTCACGCCAGACCTCATATTGCATTAGTAGTTTGTAATTTTGCAAGGTTTTCAGCTAATCCTAGAGAGAATAATTTGATGGCTATCAAAAGGATTCAAAGATATCTTAAGGGTACTAAAGATTATGGATTATGGTATAAGAAAGGAGGAAACTTTGATTTGAAAATTTTTAATGATGTTGATTGGGCAGGAAGTGTTGATGATAGAAAGAGCACCAGTGGTGGAGCATTATTCCTTGGAAAGAGGTTAGTCTCTTGGACTAGCAAGAAATAGAATTGCATTTCTCAGTCTACAACAGAGGCAGAGTATGTTGCTGCAGCAGTAAATTGTTCAAATATCATATGGTTGAAATAGTTGTTGTCAAGTATGAAGGAAGAAATCAAAGAACCGGTTATTATCTACTGTGACAACACTAGTTCTATTAACATTTCAAAGAACCCTGTGATGCATACTAAGACTAAGCATATTGCAATAAAGTATCATTTCTTGAGGGAATTGGTTCAAGACAAGGAAGTAAGGTTGGAATATGTGAATACTAAAGAACAAATTGCAGCCATATTCACAAAATCATTACCTAAGGATGAATTCGTGTATCTTAGAGGAAAGCTAGGGGTGATTCCCCTAACTGAGGCTCACTAATGGACAGATTAGTGATGCATCAACCGAGCTACAATAAAGATCTAACAAGTTGATGTAAATTGTCAGAGCTTATTGCATATGAATTAGTACATTATGTACACTACAATTTCATTGGATAGAGTCTTTGGCATTGGTTGTCAAAGAGGGAGAGATTATTGATGTCATGCCAAAGAAATTATTAAAGGAAAATATTATTGATGAAAGAGGGATAAATTTTATCACAAATAGAGATTGATGTAAGAGAGATAAATCTGTATTTCAGTGACTGTGAAGACAATGGGGGTTTTCTAAATGAGAATTAGAATGAAGCTAAGGACATTAATAAATTTTATCCTTGTTTATATTGCTCTAAAATTATTTGTATTATGATATGTTGTGTTGCCATCAATGCCAAAGAGGGAGATTGTTGAAGACAATTATTCAATTGTGTATAGTCATTGATGTATACACAAATATAGTGATGTTACACAAATGTCTATACCTAAACCGAGCATAGTTAGTGTATGCCAAGCTCTCTCGGGAATTGAAGAAGACCAAAGAGATTTTCAGCTCTAACCAAGTTCAATCGGGTAATACAGTAATGGTCATGCATTGAAGAATTACAGTGTTAATCAAGTTATGCATTTAGTGTCAGCCGACTAACAACAGTTTACACTTTATGTTTAATTAGTTATATGAAGCTGATAGGCTTAAGTTTTATTATTTATTTGGAAGGTTATTCAAGCCGACTTGACAAGGCCTATCATATATACAAGGTCAAGTTTGGATAGAATATGTGAGAAGAAATTTATGGAAGAGTTTTTTATATGAAGAGTGAAGGCAAAATAAGATGGAATTCTGATTAAGGACAGAACATCCAGACAGAGCTGCAATAGAATATTCAATCAGCGAGGATCCAGTTTAAAGCCAGAGAATAGATCCGAATCAGCAAAGACAATTTCTTTGTCAAATAGGTCAATCCATTGTTACTCTCTAACAATTGTAGCAGTGATCCAAATCTCTTAACAGAGTAGACTTAACAGTCTTTCATTAAACCTCTCACAAGGTGGCATTTCTACATTGAAGTGTTTGAAGACCTCTAACAAGGCCACTCCTTACAGGGTGATTAAATCCTCTAACAGGGTCACACCTAATAGTGTGTTTTGTAACCTTTAATAGGGCTAGCTCCTAATAGGGATCACTTTAGAAGAGTGAAAAATAGTAACTAGTTGCAATTTGTGGTTTTCCCAAAGTGGGTTTCCACGTTAAATCTTGTTGTCATCTATGTACATGTTATTTTCTTTATGCTTTATGTTTCTACAAGTAATCACTAAAGGATAATCATAGTTAATATCTTAAGTTTGCTTTGTTAACCGAGTAATAGTAGAATATCTTTGTTAACCGAGTAACAGTGATAAGTTTGATTAAGACATCTAAGGGACTTGGATTTGTTTTTGTGGTAACTAGTTCACCCTCCCCTCTCAGTTACTCAACCCATTTATAACAATGAAATTATCCCAACTCTTCATAATCAACAAATGCCACATGTCCAAGAGCTCATGTGTAAATTTGTAAAAGATTATTTCAAAATTAATTTATATCATATATCAATATGTCAAAAACCTTTGCAGTAGGTAGCGGCCTTTTAAATGCTTTGGGATAACTATGGAGGCTAAGGTCCAGTTGTCAGTATTAAACTTTAGCATCACATTTTCTCATTATGCAATAATTTTTATGATAACATTACAAAACATTATAATGAGATAGGTAAAGGAGAAGGACATAAATTCAAGATTTAGTTACCAAAACTGAACAACATCTCTCTGTGATTACTTATTGTAAGAAGCTAGATAGATAAAGGGTTCTTCTTTTGGCTGTTAGTCTAGTGGCTAAGGGGGAAAGGGGAATACTTTGGTACTGATTGTAATAGGTAGAGAGGGAAAATCTGAACTTTAGCTTGTAAAAACATATCAAGATTGTGCAGAGATTAAATTATCTTTTTGTTCTTTGGTCAAGTATTTAGGAATAAAGAGGATTTTGAATATTTGAATTAGTTGTTTCTAGTGTATGATTTCCTGATAGAAATATATCTATGGGTAATTTCAGTCATCTTGAATATTCTTCTGCATCATATCTTTAGGAGTATGGGTGCGCTATAATTATGTAGGCTTGGTGCTTTCATATTTATAAATAAAATGTTAGAATCTCCCTTACCTCTTTGTTCTAGGAAGATTAGAAGAGTGACCTATTTTTCACTTATTTCTTTCTGTCTTATTTAGTATATCTCATTATCACATTTATTTCATGTTTATGAATGGATGTTATTGCCTTCGTGTCTTGAGTTTAAAGATGCACATTGACTTCTTTTATTCATTGTAAATCTAAAGAAGGGAGTTGAGCCTTCATATCAAAACTCATAGAGCACTTGCACATAACCTTTGCAAGTGACTCAATTGTAAGTCTAGTTTTTATTCTTGTTCTAGGCATTTAAGAGTCATTTGTGAAGTTATTTTTGAGAATACAAATCTGTTTACTAATAGTGAAGATATTAAAAGCTATTTTCAATGAGTTGAGAATATAGTTAATGAATTAAAGAACCAAGGAGGCACTATTATTGATGAGGACTTCATGGAGAATATTTTGTTGAGATTACCAGATAGTTACAGTGAAAAATTTTCAGCAATTGAAGAGGTGTATGATCTGAGGAGTTTTACCTAAGAATAGTTGTTTTGTACCCTAACCACATTTGAGCTAAGGAATTTTTGAAGAGACAAGAATAGATCAGAGACAACATTCAAAGCTACAAAATCAAAAGATGATCCTGATGGTTATAATGAAGAAGAGTTTGAGGCTAATTTTGAAAGAAGATTGAAGAAAGGTATCGACAACTACAAAGGAATGTTACCCCTAAAATTATTCTGGCGAGGTAAGATTGGTTATTTGGCTACTATATGTTCTGAAAAAGCTCCTAGACATAAGTTCAAAAGATTCAATAAAAAGGCTTATTATGTGAATGAAGGTGCTAGTATTTCAGATGATGAATCAGAGATTGAGGATTTCTTATTTTATGTTGAAGAAGAATAAAAATCTAAGATTGATATCACTAACATTTGTGCTAAAGTTTATGATAATGTTAAAACTTCTTTATATGCTAGAAGGAAAAAAAATGAATGGATAATTGATAGTGGTTTCTCTCATCATATGAATGGAGATAAAGTTAAATTTTTATTACTTCTAGAAATTACATATATTGTTGGTAAAGGATCTATTACATTTGATGGTAAGAATAACACTAACAATATCTATAATGTTAAAGGTTTATATCACAATATGTTGAGTGTTGGAAAGATGTGTAAGAATGGACGCAATGTGATTTTCAAGGATGAAGGATGTGATATAAGGAAGAGATGTGCACATGTAATTTCTATAGGAAAGAGAATAGGAAGGAATATGTACTAGCTAGAAGGAGCATCTGAAGGATGTTGCTTGTTATCTCAGACTGATGAAAAATGACCATGGCATTGGAGGATGTGTCATATTAATTTTAAATCTAATGAGAATAAGATCATCTCATGTAGTGAGAGATTTACCCAAACAACACAAACCAAAGAAATCATTTGCAAGAGTTGTCAAGAAGGGAAGAAGAGAAGAGAATAACTCAAGGAAAAAGATTATTCATCTATTGGTGTGCTAGAGATTATGCACACTGATCTCTTTGGGCCGACTAGAGAAATAAGTTTTGAAGGTGAAAGGTATTCTATACTATTTATTAATGACTATTCAAGAATGACATGGATTTCATTTCTTAGAGATAAATCTGAAGCATTTGAGAAATTAAAGATATTCAAGGCTAGAGTTGAAATTGAATGTGGTAGAAACATTAACTGTTTAGATTTGATAAAGGTGGAGAATTTACATCTAATGCATTTGAAATATATGTTGAGATTCATGGCATTAAGAGACATTTTTCAGCAACAAGAACACTGTAGTAGGTTGGTGTTGTGGAAAGGATGAATCAAATGATTCAGGAAGCAGCTAGAACTATGTTGGGAGAAAAAATCTATCAAAGATCTACTGGAAAGTAGTAGTACATAATTTTTTATATACGCTCAATATATTTTTGTACGAAAAAAATTATGACAAGACTTCATATGCATTATGGCATGGAAGAGTACCAAGGGTTGAGAATTTCAAGATTTTTGGGAGAAAGCGTTACATACAGAAATATGAAGAAAATCTTAGCAAGTTCGACACGAAGGATGATGAAGGAAAATTCTAGGGTTATTCTACTAGAAGCAAGGCATATCAGTGCTACAATAAAAGATTGAATAAGATTGTGGAAAGCACAAATGTGAAGGTTGATGAATATTTTCATAAAGTTCTTTAAAGGCACATTGAGTATGAATTTGATGTAGAAGAATAGAGAAAAGAAGAAAAGAAGAAAAGAAAGAGGAAGATGAAATTCATCTGACACCAACATCCACTTCTAAGAAACCAAGGTATGTACAAAAGCATCATTCAAAAAATCAAATTATTGGAGATAAGAATAGAGGATTTGTTACTAGAAGTAACGCAACACAAGATCGTGCTTTGTTGTGTTTATTTTTTGAAGCTGAACCTAATTCTGTAGTAGAGGCTTGTAATGATCAGATTTGGACTAATGTTATGAAGGAAGAACTAAATTAGATAGAAAAGAACTAGACTTGGGAGCTTGTGCCCAGACTGAAAGATAAAAGTGATAAGAAACAAGGAAAGATTAGTTTTCAAAGGATACTCACAGATTGAAGGAATTGGTTTTGTGGAGACTTATTATCTTGTTTATTGGATGGAAGCTATTAGGATGTTCTTGGAATTTGTGGAATTAAATAAATTCAAATTTTATTAGATAGACATCAAGTCTATATTCCTAAATGGAGAACTAAAGGAAGAATTATACATTAAACAATTGGAAGGTTTCAGATCAGAAAAATTTCAGATGTTGTTTGCAGATTGAAGAAGGCATTATATGGGATAAAACATGCAACTAGATCTTGGTATGGTAAAGTGGAAAAATATTTGATTAGTCAAGGATTTAGGAAAGGGTGGGCGGAGAACAATCTGTACTTCAAGGTAAATTCAGAAAATATTTTGATTGTTGTTGTGTATGTTGATGAAATCATCTATGGTGGAAAATATGACTCGTGCAAGAAGTTTGCAGAAGAAATATAGAAGGAATTTGAGATGTCAATGATAGGATAATTTAAAAAAATTATTGGATTTCAAGTTATTCAGAACAACAAAGGCATTTTTATCTCTCAATCCAATTATGTGAACGAGTTACTGAAGAAGTTTGGTTTAGAAAATTCAAATCCTATTTTCACTCCTATTGTTATCGGTAGTAAGATGACTAAGAAACATGAATCACCGAAAGTAGATGAAATTATGTATAGGTTGATGATTGGATGTTTTTTATACCTGATTTCTACCAGAATAGATATTATGTATGTAGTATGTTTGGCAGCCATATTTTAGCAAAGACCAAAAGAGTCACATATTATAGAAGTAAAAAGGAATTTTAGATACCTAGAAGGGATAGAAGATATGGGAATATGGTACCCTACATAATCATATTTTTCACTAAAAACATATATAGATGTAGATTGCGCAGGTTTTTTGGAATATAGAAGAAGTATCAGTGGTGGAGTATTCTTTCTTGGCTCCCAGTTAATTCCTTGGTTAAGAAAGAAGCAGGATTATGTAACATTATCCACTGCCAATTTAGAGCATATTGCAATGTCCTCATGTTGCACTCAATTTTTAAGGATAAAATAGACATTGCAGGATATAGGAATCAATTTTGATGAACCAATTCCTATCATGTGTGATAATACCAGTGAGATAAGTATGTCAAATAATCCAAGAATGTATTAAAAAACAAAACATATTGACATCCGATATCACTTAATCAAAGAAAAGGTGGAAGAAGGTACAATAAAAATGGAGTATGTACCCAAAAAGGTGTAGAATGTAGACATATTCACCAAACCTTTGTGCAAAGATACTTTTGA
Organism: Thuja plicata; assembly: GCA_018584345.1. Taxonomy (NCBI): domain Eukaryota; kingdom Viridiplantae; phylum Streptophyta; class Pinopsida; order Cupressales; family Cupressaceae; genus Thuja; species Thuja plicata. The sequence goes on from MU226048.1 coordinate 2,155,975, forward strand.
GTATCTCAAAGGGAAGTTGGGGGTTTTGCCCCTTCCTAGTGTTCACCAGATGTACTGGTGTGTGCATTGATCCAATACTTTCCATAGCTATATCTTTATGGATTGGTGGTTGGAGGATTCCTCTGAGGGGGAGCAGAGTATTTCATCAAGGGGGAGTTTTTTCCTTGTCCTTTGTCATTTTTGTCAAAGGGGGAGAAGTTTCTGGTTATTTCTGTTCTTTTTATTGATGAATGTTTCCATCAATGACAAAGGGGGAGATTGTTAGAATGTGAAGTTGGTGCTTTCTAATGGTGTTGTTATTGATGTTAACATACTCATATCCCATCTTCTTTTGTATCGGTTACTATGCTTTTGGCATAGTTTTGTATCAATTTTTGTGTACCAATAGACTAGCATATCTTTGTTGGAGTTTTTGGCATGTTCACCGATAGCTTATGGTCCCTAGAAGCTACATTATGGAAGATTATATTCTTTTGGTTCAATCATATGTGGATGTGTTTCGGTCCTAGCTTCGGTTTTTATAATGTGTTGTTTATATTTGTTGGAACTGTATTATACCTTGGAGAAAGTGTTGTGTAGTGTGGCATATTGTATTGGTTGTGGTGGTCCTCATTTCATTCCTCCCCACTGCAAGAATTTTCTGGTGTGACCTATTATAAATTGTGTAGCCAACCTTGTGGGTCTCATGATGTTGTATAAGTAAGGCATGAACATAAGAAAGACAAAAAAATATACAAGTGTATGCATGTGTGGATTATATGTGAAGTGAATAAGAATTCATACGAAGGAGATTCATGTTTGTGCAGACAATTCTGTAGATATTAGAGGTGTATTATACTCCTTTTCATATCTTCCAGTAATGAGCCCCTTATGTATCGATAGTGAGTCGTGTATTGGTAGTGATCCCTTGTATATTAGTGGTGAGCCTCATTATTGACAGTGAGCCGACTGACAGTGAGCCTTCTTGTAGTGAGTATTTCTAGCAGTGAGTCTTTGTATCAAAACACCTTTTGGTGTCACCTTAATAGGTAGTTTTACATTTCATGAGAATTATCTTCTCCATGGTTTTACCCAACTTGAGGTTTCCACATAAAAGATAGTGTTCTTTGTTACTCAATTGATGGAGATAATGATGAAGACTGATATTAGAGGTATACAAGAATGTAGAAAAGATTAATCTGTTGTTATTTTTTTATTGATGTCGAGAAATTCATTTCTGGTTCATATTGAATTGCCATATCTTTTAAAGTTGATTTAATTTGGCAAGTTAATAAAGATCAGACAATGATAAGTTCATATTGAGATAATTGGTTTCTACTTTATCAAGTCAGTAAAGAAGATTGGGCAAGTTGGTGAGACTAAATAGTTAAGTTATCAAGTAGGAAGAAGTTTGTTGGTAAAGGGTTATGAAAGTCGGTCGAGATACTAAGACATTGAGGCACCAAGCAATGCATGTTAGTCACTGAACCAAGAGTTAGCTGCCGAGTGAGAACAGATGTTAGAAACAATGATAAGAATGCATTTAATGGTAAGCCAGAGTGATCTGGAAGATTCCAAAGATGAAGAAGAACTTAGTTACAAGATCTATGCATGATAAAATTTAAGGTAAATATCTATGGTATAGATTAAGAAGAAAAAAGTGAAGGTTTTACTTCCAAGAAATTGCAAGTTTCGAGGTGATGCCGAAGTGGTTCACCGAGTTTTCAAGTTCACTGAATCAGTTCAAAATTTTGATCTAATGGCTAAGATCGATTCAAGGAAAACCTAATGAAGGAGATTAAGAGGAAAAAACAAAGTCTATTTAAAGGATGAATTTGAATAACACATGGGTGGAAAGTTGAAGTGTTGAAGTGCTACCGAGTGAAGTAGTGAAGAGAAAAGAGGTATAAATCTAAGTGTAAAGTAGAGATTAATGAAGTGTTGATGCTAGTAGTCAAAGAACGCATAAGCGATCTGATCAAGAAAGAGGTAGTTGTAGTTTTACAAATCATTTTATACATTGTTGCTTATTTTCATTTGTAACAGAGAAATCTCTTAATTGAGTGGACTTAACAGTCTTATTGTAAAATCCTTGAGAAAGGTGACATTCTAAAAGAGTGTTCAAAGCCCTCTAACTAAGCCACTCCTAATAGGGTGAAGTTATTAATGGGTCTGACGTAAATCCCCTAACAAGGTCACATATAACAATGTGTATTGTAATATTTAACAGGATTGGCTTTTACCGAGCATACTTCAGAAGAGTATTTTCATTTGTGGGTGAAAATTCCCATAGATATTTTTCCCAAATTGGGTTTCCTTGTTAAATCCGGTGTTAAAAGTGTTGAATGTTTCATGTGAATGATATTTACTATTTATGCAAGTTACCATTTGAGTTATTGAAGTTGTTTGGTGATTCGGTTGTTGTTGTTGTTGTTTATCCTACCAAGTTGAATCAAAGTTAAGGTTTAAAATTTAAAGTATCATAGTTTTTTTATTCAGCCCCCCCTCTCAATAATTCAAGAATTGGTATCAGAGCTAAGTACTCTAAGAGATAAGTTTAAAATACTTGAGTTAAAGATTCAAAGATGTATAAGAGGGAGGCAGCAATGTTGACTAAGGATAACTTCTCTACATGGCAAAAAAGAATGAGGTTGCACTTATCTGGGATTGGAGAGTATGCACTATACTATCTTGACATTGAGTATTCACCACCGCCATGTGGACCTTTGACACTTGAGAAAATAAGAGAAAGACAAGATCACACACAAGTTATGATTGAGATATCATCTACTCTCACAGACTTGGAGTTTAATGAGCTTAAAAGATGTGGTACAACAAAGAAGATGTGAGATAATATTTGATTGGTACATGGTGGAGATCAGCATGTTCAGAAGGAAAGAGCTGAAATCTTAAGAGGCAAATTGTATTCTATGAGAATGAAAGAAGGTGAAAATGTTACACTATACAGTACAAGAATGAAGGAAAGTGTGAATGCTATCAGAGGTGTTGGAGTATAGATAACTGAAGAAGATGTAACAAGAAATTTTTTGAGGACATATTTACCTATGTATGCCATCTGAGTATCTGCAATACAAGAACTGAGATCCATTCAATAATACATTTGGGCCTCATTTTTGACCGTCATTTTTTACCAAAGGTCATTTTGGCTTGTGATGTTCACTTTTTTTTTGTTTATGTCCCAATTTTGTCAAAATTTTGACTCCAGTTAAATTTATTGTCAAAAGTTCAACGAAATCGGGATATAAACAAAAAAAAGTAAATGAACTCACTTCATTTTGTTTTAGGCGGATTGCGAGTGGGAGGAAGGGTTTCAACAAGCAAATTCACGTCATTTTGTAGGTTGGAAAAACATTAGCTTTTTTGTGTTGATTTGTTCTTTGTGTGATGGTAACCTATGATGTATGTAATTCATGCACAACTAGAACGCGACTTGTGGGTGTATTCTCATTTGCCCCATTTCCACTTGGCAGGCTCTCTATTTTCTCTCTAAATACAAATATAATTCTTCAACTTTGTGATATTAATTTTTTTTACAACTTTCTGGATGGCTCAAACTTCAAATTCTTTTCAATTGATTTATTTTAACTGCACATGACAGTGTGAGTGCAATAGTTATTCTCATTGTTAAAGTGAAATAGTTATTCTTATAGTTGATGTGCAATACATATTCTCATACTTCTTGTATTAACCTACCTATAGACAATGACCAGTCCCCCCCAATTGATAAATCCCATGGAGTTTTAGGTGTGATCCCTGATAAATCCAGGAAGATTCATACAACAAGATCACCACAATTTCTAGGCCTGCAACCTACTGCATGATTGTGGCTTGAATCAGACTATTGGTCTGATTTGGTGGTGGGTGTTCTAGACACTGGGATATGGCCCGAGAGGAAGAGTTGCAGTGATCATGAACTTGGGCCTATTCCTAAACATTGGAAAGGTGAATGTGAAGAGGCCGTAGGGTTTTCTAAGTCACTGTGTAATAGGAAATTGGTTGGTGCTAGGTTTTTCCCCAAGGGATATGAAGCAATGGGTGGAGGAATGAACACTTCTATCAAATTTAGGTCTCCTAGGGATTCGGATGGCCATGGTACTCATACAAAATCTACCGCCATTGGAAGGTACATTTATAAAGCCAACATGCTTGGTTATGCCAATGGGATTGCAAAAGGGATGGCACCCAAAGCCCAACTAGAAATGTATAAGGTATGTTGGTTATCTAGTTGTTATGATTCTGACATACTTTATGCATTTGATAAGTTGTTGTTGAAGATGGTGTGGATTTGATTTTTCTATTTGTGGGTGGTGGGGTCATGCCATATTATCTTGATAGTATTGCAATGGGTGCCTTTGGAGTTATCTTGATAGTATTTGCATTTTTTTTAAGCTTCCCTTGTAGAATTCATTTGAAAGTTGTTTATTTATCTTGGAATTAGAATTTTTATATTATTTCATTCCCTAGATTATCCTAATAGATTTTTTTTTAATGTTGATTTCTCTTGGATTAAGAATTTAGATATTCCCTTTTAGAGTAGATTTTTCATGAGATAGTATATGCTCAGTTCTCTCACAATCATCAATCTATTTGAAACATGATCTACAATAATACCTTATTGTTTATATGGTAAATGATGTTCTTACTTTATAGATTTATGTCTCTTACTATTGATGATGGGGTAGTCCTTGAACTACTTGTATTTTTTATTTTGTGGATGTAGATTTTAAGATTTTGTTTTCTCTACTTATCACCCACGCATTCCTTTCCTTTTCATTATTTTTTGTCTCCTATTAAGGCAAAGAATGGGTGTGCAAGTATGGGTTAGTTCTAGTGTAAGATGTTGGTTCATGAGTGAATATTTTCTCTAATGTTTTCTCTCTCTATTATTGCAAGAGAGGTTGGTACCTTCCTACTATTTGTCTAATCTCTTGGCTGCTTTAGTATAAAGGGTTTTTCTAAGAAGATGTTTTTGGGTTCTTTCCTAAGCCCCTTTTTCTTGGATTAGGTGATCTTTTTGGTTGAGACCCTTGTTCTTCTTACTTATCTAATTCAGTCAAATGTCTCTCTAATAATATTGGTTTCCCTTTTTTGCCTTGGTGATCTTGAAAGGAAATAGTATTACAAATATTTTTAAATGGATTTTTTTGGGCAACCTCCATTGTTAGCTCTATCTACTATGTTTTTAAATTATCAGCTGTAAAATAAAGGTGTTGTCAGTTCAATTATCAAAAGCACAATATTAACAGCACTTTAACAGTCAATTAACATCAAAACTATAAACAAAGTCTTAACAACATAGCACTATGAACTACTAAAGTCTTAACAGCAGCACTATGAACTTCTAAAGTCTTAACAACATAAATCGGCAAACTACTTAAAGTATTAACAGTATTCAACTATAAAGCACTAGACCACTAGACATAAATACTAATAGCATAAAGCAAAAAACCACAGCCAACAAGTCCATACAGAGGCTAGTGGAGCTCAAGACTCAAGTCTTCAATAAGGAATTTGAACCTTCTAGTTTCCCTCCTCTGCATCCTTTTTAGCCAACATGTTTTAATACTTTTTCTCTTCTACACTAGCCCTTTTTTTGTATCATTAAATTAATTTAAACTAAAATATTGCATGGTTTTCTCTCTATTTATTCTTTTTTCAAGACATTGTATCCATTTTCAACACTTCCATTCACTAGTTTTTTTCTTATAGAAACCCCAAGATCTCATATAAAATCTTATAATATAAATAAATTGTGACAAATACAAGAATCCAGGGAATAGTCTGCTATATTTATGTTTGTCTCTTGGATTGTCTTTAATATGAAAAAATGTGTTTATGAGGATTGAAATACTAGGGTAATAAGGCATACAAATTACGATGGGATGGAATGGAATCAAGTCTAGAAAACACAATGGTGAAAGAATTTGTCAGATATAAGTCCATAATATTGTTTTCTAGGATTGACAGCTCACCATTTTTCTGTCGACTGCAATTCCCCTTTTCAAAAAATCTTACCCTCATCTAAAATCACAATCAGTGGTTTTCATATTTTTAGAGTGTTTTGGATAATGGAATCTTTTCTCTCTGGTATCCTCATATATGTAGAGGCACAGGGTGATGGTAACATTTTGAGGGCTGACATTTGGCTATATATATCTATGATATATGACACTTGGAGAAGGTATAATACATAGGCTGAGATAGACTGTAAAAATACCACTTCAAATTTACCTAAACTAAACTCTCAGATGGAACCCTAAAAAAGCTTTTTAGAACACATTAGGGAATTCACAATTACAGTGACCCATGCAAAAACACCACTTTAAATTTACTTAATCTAAACTATCAGATGGAACCCTAAAAAAAAAATATTTTTAGAAGACATGAGAGAATTCACAGTTTATGACCCATCCAAGTAGTTTAGGATGACCCCATTAGACAAATGCTCGTAATTTTGGTTGTGATGTTTTTATGGGGGCAGGCTGTAAATCACTTTGTACTGTGTGACATGGGGCCAACTAACTGTATCACATCAACAGGGAAAGTCAACTTTCTAGATTTTATTTAGTTCATTTTATTTGTTATTTGTGCATCCAACCTAAAATTTGCATTAAAACTTGTCAAGTGGGTGTCATCTAGAAGTAGGAAACAAATTGTATTGGAGGTATTGTTCAAAGCCATTAATGTGTCTGGTATGGTTGGATGCCCACAACTTTAATGGATGTCTTCCTGCTTGAGATCCAAATTTCTATCCTAAACTATAGGGAAGATCAACTTATCAATTATCTTGAAGGCTAGATGATCCCATTTTTTAATTTTATTTTTCAATACAAGATTATGAAGAATTTGATCCCTTAGAAGAGTAAAGGCTACTAAAGAATTTTGAAAAGTGAGCTAAAAATATTAGGATAGATGATTTGGGAAGGAATATGAAAATTGGTTGGCCTAATATAGTGAGCATGATTTGTGTGTGTATTTGTAAATCTTGTATAATCTTGTAACACTTTATTATTTTTTATTATATACATTTGCTGAGAGTATAGTACAATTATGTCTCAAATCTTCTTATTAGAGTAGAAATTATGCTTTATGTCTCTATTGTTGGACACTTGGTTGTAATTTTGCACACTTGAATAGTCCTACTACGCATTTGATTGACTATCTACACACTTGGTGTAGTTTGGTGTGCATTGTTAGGAATAAGGTGTCTCAACCTTGTATATTTCCTTACATTTGATATTTTCCAAATGTCGGCACTTTGGACAATGTATAAGGTAATCATGACTGAAACGGTTATGACAGATTCCTATGATGGTCATTAATATTTGTAAGAGCTAATTGTGGAAGTTTAGATGATGGGTGAAGACGTGCAAGACATGTGGAAACTAATCAGTTGAGTACTCTACACTCTTCTGCAATCATGGGGTTCAGGGCATTGCACCAAAAAAAAAATTTGGGTTCCTATTTTCTCAGACAATGGTAAAACCCTAATACGGTTGCCTTTGGAAGTTGCCCTAAAAAGTGAAGGGCATGATATAAGCATTTTTTAGGGTTGCAAATATGAGAGAAGCAAGTGTATTGTTGGAACATTTTTATGCTGCCAAATTTGTCTTCAAGTGTTGATTATCTCCTAAAAGAGCTTGCATTGCAAGTGTATTGTAAACAGTATTAGTTTTGATTAATACATTGTGTAGGTTTTGGAGTGCTGGGGTTTTTTACCAAAAGGTTTTCCCTAAGGTAAATCATTTTTTCAGTCTCATTTTTCCATGTATGCATGTTATTGTATTATCATTATATAATTGCTAAGGGTTAAATTTGAATTTTCATGATCCTCTTCTTGGGAGTTTAGCGTAGGGAACTATTTTCCGCACACTTAGTTTTCTTTCAGTTGGTATTAGAGCCTGGCCAGTTTTGGTTCTATTTGTTAGGGTACAAGTTTTTTGAGCTAATCTCCAGTTTAGTGGAAGTATTTTTGCAGAGTATTCATAACCTTATTGCAGGAAGAGATGGCAGGTTCTTCATACAGTAGAATGGAGGTGGAAAAGTTGAATGGCACAAACTTTAAGTTGTGGAAACTCAAGATGGAAGACATGCTCGTAGACTGTGACGTATGAGAGGTAGTTGATAATGATATCAAACCCGTAAACATGCCTCAAGAAGGTTGGGATCTCAAGGATTGGAAAGCTAAGGGTCTCATTAGACTTTGTCTAGCAGATTCTATTCTCCTGAATGTTCTCGATGAGAAGACCACAAACAAATTATGGACACGGCTTGGGTCTGTGTATCAGGCCAAGTCCTTGGTGAACAAATTATTCCTAAGAAAGAAGTTGTATTCTCTGATAATGGAGGAAGGAGGATCCATTGCAGATCACCTAAATGTGTTTAACATACTGATTGCACAATTGACATCAACTAGTGTCAAGTTGGAGGAGGATTGATGTATGACCCTACTATGTTCCTTGCCAGATTCATGTGACCATCTTGTGATGGCCCTTGGGAGTACTATTGTCACTTTCCAAATGGATGATGTGGTTGCTTCACTATTATCTAAAGAGATGTGAAGAAAGACTTCTGATTCAACCAAGGAAGCCCTTGTTGTTCACGGTAGATCCAAAGATAGAGGAAAGAAAAATGAAAATAAGTCTAAAAAGGGTAGATCCAAATCCCATGGGAAATATAAGACTCCTGGAAAGTCTAAGGTAACATTTTGGAACTGTGGTAAGACTGGGCACTTCTATAAGGACTGCAAAGAGCCAAAGAAGAAGAAGAAAATCCTAGATTCATATTCTGAAAAAATCTCAAGAAGATGGCGATTCTTTTGTCACAACCTTGGCCACTCATACATCTGATGATGTGTGGCTGATTGACTCGGGTGCTTCTTTTCACATGACCTCTCATCGAAGTTGGTTCTCAAAGTATGAGGAGTTTGATGGTGGAAAGGTGTACCTGGGTGATGATTCTCACCTAGACATAGTTGGACGAGGAAGAGTCACTATCAGATTCCCTGATGGACGAGTAAAGGGGATCAATAGGGTAATGCACATCCCGGGTTTGGCACGAAACCTGTTATTTGTAAGTATGTTGAATGATGCAGGTGTGCAAGTTGTTTTTTTGAAAGAAGGATACAAGATGATTAGAGCATCTATGGTGCTCATGAAAGGTACTAGGAGAGGTACCTTGTTTTAGCTGGATGCGTGCACTTCACAGTGCAATAGTTCTTCTGTCTCAAGGAAGAGAGCAGCAGTCACTTCATCTCCACCATCTGAACCAGCAGTGAAGAAGTCTGTGGTAATGGGTTCCGATGGTAGTGCAGCAAGTGTACCTAAGGGTGCTAACACTTTGGAAGGAAAACTTCCTGCGAAAAAGACAATGTTGTGGCATATGAGATTTGGCCACATTGGTGAGAAGGGTCTCAGAACCCTAAAAAATAAAAATCTTGTTGAGGGGATAAATGATTGTAATCTCGAGTTTGACTTCTGCAAATATTATGTTTATGGTAAGAAAAATCATGTTTAGTTTTACTCCAGTTCTCACAAGTCTTCTAGTATTTTGGATCTTATCCATTTGGATGTGTTTGGTCCTGTTAAAGTTCTTTCACTCTCCAAATCTATATATTTTGTATCTTTTATAAATGATTATAGTAGAAGGACATGGATTTATTTCCTTAAAAGAAAGACACATATTTTCAGTCAGTTCAAGGAATTTAAAGCTCTCAAAGAGAATCAAACTGGTAAAATAATTAAGTGTGTGAGAACTAACAATGGTGGTGTAATACCCACCTCTTAGTTTGCTTTTCAGTTTCGGTTGCTGAATTCTTTTAGGCCTTTTTTATGTATGTGTGGTTTATTTCAGATGGTTTAGAGGATATTTATGTATCATGTTTCAATATGTTATTGATTCATTGCTTAGAGTGTTATATCTCCTAATTGCATATGATTTATGGTTATTTCATGATGTTGATTTATATGTTAGGATGTCATTTTGATTATGGTTTTCTAACAATACTGACCCTAGAGTTATATGCACATGGATCATTTGTATATTTTGCATTACTGTTTGACGTGCTTGATATGGTATGGGACAGAGTTGTAGTTACTTTCTTCGGCGAGATCCACATAATAAACTAGTCTCAACCATTGTTTTCTATATTTTATGCATGTATGCTCATCTTTGTGATGATAGGTTTGTAGGTACCGGGCTACGTCTTCCCTGAATTGGCAGGAGTGAGCGTGCCCTATCGCAATATCTCAATGGTAAGAGAGGGGAGATAGTATCAGGTCCAAATCCATACCCTAAACCCTTATTTTGTCCTATTGATGGACAAAGAATCTGATTGACTATCCTAGTGTTTGAATTTGTCAAGTGACGTGGATTCGTGAGCCTGTTTGTGTGTGTTGGGTTTCTGTTTGAGTTGATTGTCTATTTCAGTTGATTATCTGTTTAGATGAGTTTCAGGTGATTTGATGATGCTTTTAGCTTGATTTATTTAATGAATTTTCATGGTAAATATTAATGTTAATTATTGCACCTGTAATA
>MU226048.1:2167917-2178792 GCA_018584345.1 Thuja plicata
ATATATATATATAATGCTTATTATATTACATATTGATAAAAAGAAAACTATATTAGAAAAAGAAAGTTTGTAAAAAAAATAAAAACAAAGTTTTTATAAAATAAAAATTTATTGTTTTGGGGAGGCGGGTGGCGGGGGCCACCGCACCCCCTGTACGCGATCTGCAGTGGCCGCGGGTTGTGGGTCTGCGGACCCACTGTGATTACTCACAGTGGGGACCGCAGGGTCCCACTGCCCTGCGACTGTCCCTTCATAAAGGGGACGANCCCCCCCCCCCCCCCCAATTTATTAAATTTTTTTTTTTTTTTTTTTTTTTAAAATACTGCGGTTTGTTTTTTTAAAAGAAAAGGTATGTTTAATTAGTATTTAAATTAGTTTTAATTTTAGTTTATGTTTTTAAATTTCAGTTTAGTTTATAATTAATTTTAATTTTAATTAACTTTAGTTTATGGTATATTTTAATTTAATATCTTTAATTAAAAGTTTTAAAAATTTAGTTTTATTTTATTAATTAGACTTTGTTTTAATTAATAAATATAAGGGTGTAAAAGTGTTATCGTTATAATATTGGATTTGTGAGGAGTTTATTTTATCTTTAAACGGGTGTTTTTATCACATGATGTAATTATAGTATGATTTTTTTTTAGTAACTATTAATAAGATTAATTTATATGTGGTAATTTTATAAATTAATCGATATAGGAGCTTAGTTTGCATTTTAAATTGGAAGATTTAATTATAGTCTTAAATAATAATTTTACTAGATAGATAAATTTGCATAAAAACTGTTATAAATTTGTCTATCATTACGTTCTTTTATTAGCTCCTTATGGGGATGTACTTTTATGTCATGATGTGTGTGTCCTTTCTGCTGTAATCCTCATCATGTCGGGTGTTTGTTGGGCTTTTGAGACTTGATTGGTCATGATGTCTTATAGGGATTACCAGTGCATGTGTCTTATTATGTTATGTTGGTTCGTTTCTTTTCTGAACCCAGTATTCTGAACTTAGGATATGTGATACTTGAGAATGTCTCATATGGTTAGTGAGAACCAGTAGTTCCTATATGGGTAGGAACCAGTGTATGAGTTCATGAGATTATTTATGACCATGAGCTTAGGGGATGGATAGTTAGGTGCATCTTAGGGGAGTGGCTTGCAATGGGATTCTGGGGCCCAAAGAGGCTAGTCCAGGGTGACCTATTGTAAGTTGTTTAATAAAGTGATAACTTAATAATAAAACTTGGGGATTACATTAAATACAAGATTAGCTAGCATGTTGAGCGTCCGGGGTCCAGAGTTACCAGACCAAGGTAAACTCAACTAGATGATACTTGAGGGTCCGGGGTCCATAGAGACCAGTCTCGGGTAACTCAAGTATATGACCATGTGATGACACTCCCATAGCATGTAGCCTAAGTCTCCTCCATAGGTCCTATTGTACCTTTTATGGTTGTGTCTTTGACACTTGGCTTTTGGTTTCAGTATATGGTTTGCGTTGGTGTTTTTGATATCTTATGCATGTTCCTTTATCTTTGGATGATGTGCCTTGTTTAATCTTAGTTTTTCAGTTGTCTTGATCTTTCCATCCTTATGCTTTTTCTTTAGTCTTTCTCGTTGTGATTACAAAGCTTCTAGGATCTTCCTATGTGTTTCTTTATGATGGTTTGTATATCTTTGATTGCCTTCATGTTGCATACCCGTGTGAGTGGGCCTGTTATTATCTCCTCAGCATGGTGGGAGTGGACCTTTGGTTCCACGCAGTCGGGTGGTAGTGATTCTTATTACCATTGAGATCTGACGGTTCTTCTTCTTGCTTGGATGATCCTTGTTGTAGTTATATCTTCTGATTCTTTTGGAGACTTGTAGAGTTTCTTGAGTTGTATATTTGTAACCATATGTGTTTATTGGTTGACATCCTTTGGAGAATGTATTGTGTTGTACTCAGCATGTTTATTTAGGAGGTTTTGATCTCATCATATCAGTTGTGATCTTTTATTAGAGTGATTACTACATACCCTGCGACATGTGCAGAGGATGTGAGTTATGTGATGTATATTATTGGATTCATTTGATGTATCCTTTGTGTTAGTTCTTTAGAGTTGTTATTCATAGATTATCTTCCTTAGGTGATTCTACGTCAAGGAACCCTCAAGGATTGGTATCTATGTATGAGTTGTTATTATGTGTATGTCATGTTCTTCATTGCATTGCTTCCGCATTGTTATCATTATTGTTTGTAAACATTAAAAAAAATTATCCTGTTAACTCAGTGTCAAGTTTAGGTTAGTTCTCCTAGGTTCCCTAGCGGGGCATTACAGGTGGTGAGTTTTATTCAGCAGAGTTTGAACAATTCTGTAAAGAATGAGGGATCGAGAGGCATAAGACAACTCCTTATACCCCACAGCAAAATGGAGTTGCAGAAAGAATGAAAAGGACATTGATGGAGAAGGCTAGGAGTATGCTTAGTGGAGCTGGCCTCAAACAAAGGTTTTGGGTTGAAGCTTTGGCCACTACTTGCTATCTGGTTAATAGATCTCCTACATCAGCTCTTGTTGGTAAGACACCCATGGAGGTGTGGTCTGGTAAGAAGCCTTCAGTTGGACATCTTCATGTTTTTGGTTGTGAATCTTATGCACATGTGCCTAAGGAGAGAAGATCTAAGTTGGAAAACAAGGCTATAAAATGTATCTTCATCGACTACAGTTTTGGTGTGAAAGGATACAAGCTTTGGGATCCTATGATTGGTAAGGTGTTGTATAGCATAAATGTTATTTTTAGAGAGCTAACACCTTCTCCTATTGTGCTACAACCAGATGAAAAAGAAATGAAAGAAGATGTTGTTTAGTTGCCTCCTACCCTTGAGAAGACTGAACAAAGACATCATGATGGATCTGATGACGAGGAGAGCTCTAGCAGCTCTGAAAATTTAGAAGAAGAGGTAGAACAACCTCAACCTCAGCCCTTGAGGAGATCCACAAGAGAAAGAAAGAAACCAGAGAGGTTTGGATTTTCTATGTTAGATTCCAATTGTGCTTATGCCTTGTTTACAAACACTGATGAGCCTATATTTGTGAAAGAGGCTATAGGTATCGAAGATGTAGGTTCCTGGATTGAGGACATGGACGATGAGATGGCTTCATTGGAGAAGAAAAAAACTTGGGACCTAGTGCCTTTTCCTAAAGGATAGAAACCTGTTAGAGGCAAATGGGTATTTAAGAAGAAATTTTGTGCAGAAGGCAGTATTGAGAGGTACAAGGCCAGATTGGTTGCAAAGGGGTATTCACAGGTGGAGGGAATTGATTATGGTGAAATATTCTCTCCTGTTGCAAAGCTTACATCCATTAGATTTATGTTATCTCTAGCAACATTGTATGATTTAGAGGTAGAACAGATGGATGTGAAGACAACTTTCCTTCATGGTGATTTGGAGAAAGAGATCTATATGTCACAGCCTGAGCACTATATTCAGAAAGGTAAAGAGTCTTTGTTTTGCAGATTAAAGAAGTATTTGTATGGTTTCAAACAATCTCCTAGGATGTGGTACCTTAAATTTGATGCCTTTGTGTTGTCGATTGGTTTTCTGAGATCAAAATCAGATCATTGTGTTTATTTCAAAGTTGACAATTATCGCCTTCTTATTATTGCATTATATGTTGATGATATGTTGTTGATTGGGAAGGGTATGGGTATGATTTTTGATTTGAAGTCTCAGTTGTCAGCACAGTTTGAGATGAAAGATCTAGGGGCAGCCAGGCATATTCTGGGTATGGAAATCAGCAGAAATAGGTCTAACAAAAAACTTTGGTTGAGTCAGAGTAAGTATGTGAAGTTTGTGTTGGACAAGTTTAGCATGGCAGATTGCAGACCATTGTGTGTTCCTATTTCTATGGGAACAAAGTTATTTGTGGATGATTTTCCAAAATCTCCTAGTGAGGTGGAGGACATGAGCAAAGTACCTTATGTGAGTGCAATTGGCAGCCTTCTGTATGCTATGGTCTATACCAGACCAAACATTGCCCAAGCAGTGGGAGTCCTAAGTCAGTTTATGGCTAAAACTGGATGGGTACATTGGGATGCAGTTAAGAGAGTGTTTAGATATTTGAAGGGTACATCAGAGTATTCCATATGCTATCATGGAAACTCTTCTAGAGCTCCACATTCAATTTGTATTTGTGTATTTGTGGATTCAGATTAGGCAGGTGACATTTACAGTAAGAGATCCACCAGTGCCTATGTGTTCACTATGTTTGGTGGTGCCATCAATCGAATGAGTAAGCAACAACCTATGGCTACTTTGTCCATGAAAAAAGTAGAGTACATGGCAGCTACTCATGCTTTTAAGGAAGCCATTTGGCTTAAGAGACTGTGTTTGGATGTTGGTGTTGATGCAGGATAGATTACAATTTGTTACGACAGTCAGAGTGCTATTTTCATTACGAAGAATCCAAATTTCCATGCCAGAACCAAGCACATTGATGTGCGGTTTCACTTTGTGAGAGATATGGTAGAGGATGGAAAGGTAAGTTTGGAGAAGGTAGAGATAGTAAAGAATGTTGTGGATGCATTGACAAAACATGTGAGCACAGAGAAGTTCAGATGGTGTTCAAAGCCTATGGGCCTCTCAGCCTATAGAAATTAAATCCTATTATTTCCTTTGGCTCTTACAAGGTGTTCAACAAGTGGGAGAATGTTAGGAATAAGGTGTCTCAACCTTCTATATTTCCTTACATTTGATATTTTCCAAATGTCAGCACTTTGGAAAATGTGTAAGGTAATCATGACTGAAACAGTTATGATGGATTCCTATGACGGTCATTAATATTTTTAAAAGATAATTGTGGAAGTTTCGATGATGGGTGAAGAAGTGCAAGACATGTGGCAACTAATTATTTGAGTACTATACACTCTTATGCTATCGTGGGGTTCAGGGAATCACCCTGAAAAAATTTTTGGGTTCCTATTTTCTCAGAGAATGGTAAAACCCTAATACAGTTGCCTTTGGAAGTTTCCCTAAAAATTGAAGTGCATGATATAAGCATTTTTTAGGGTTGCGAATATGAGATAAGTAAGTTTATTGTTGGAACATTTTTATGCTGCTAAATTTGTCTTTAAGTGTCGATTATCTCCTGAAAGAACTTGCATTGCAAGTGTATTGTAAACAGTATTAGTTTTGATTAATACATTGTGCAAGTTTTAGAGTGCTAGGGTTTTTTACCAAAAGGTTTTCCCCAGGGTAAATCATTGTGTCATTCTCATTTTTCTATGTATGTATGTTATTGTATTATCATTCTGTAATTGCTAAGGGTTAAATCTGAATTTGCATGATCCTCTTCTTGGGAGTTTAGCATAGGGAACTGTTTTCTACACACTTAGTTTCCTTTCATGCACTTGGGTACTAAAACTACACTTGGATGAGTTATTGGGCTCTTGGTTGATCTCTTGTGCACTTGGCTAGTAAAAACATCATTTTGTTTGAAAGTATCATTTCTATGTTTTCAATTTTTTGATTTCTTTTAGAAAATATTATTTCTATGTTACTGATGATTTGTGTAGAACCTTGGAAATTGTGGGATAAAGAGCTTTCATTGAAACTACTATTGAGTTTCTTACAGGACACTTGATGAAGAAATTATGTTCTCAAAAAACTATGAATTTGTTTGATTATGTTCTAAAAACATTATGGTTTCTTTGATTAGAATAGAGATCATTTCTTTTCTAAAGGTTTATAAACTTTGTCTCAATTATTTAGTGTGCTTTCACATCATAGGGTGGGCCTACTGCTACATGAAGTATCCTCTCCACTTTCCTACGAGATCCTTGGTATAAGATAAAAGTGATAGAAATGACCATTTTTATTTTTATGCAGGGCCTTCCTTGTAGAAAAAAGTAATCACCCAAGAGAGTCACCCAAGCAGTAACACGCTAAGGCCAAGCTTCATTCAAACTTCTATATAAAAAATATGGCTATGATTAAAGTCATAATCAACAGGTGCAGATATGTCATACTAATGGAAGTATCCCTTAGTATCTGTGTAATGTGTAAACCACATAGTAAGTCATAAAACCACTTAATTATTTTTATCAGTTAAGTATCCCTTAGAAACTTTTGTCATGGTGTGCTTATTTTTCAAATAGGTGAAAGTTTCCATCTATTTGTGGCTCTATGATATCTAGTGTCTCATGACCAGACAGATCAGTAAGATTGCAACTTATTAATTTATGAAGAGAATTGATCATCATTGTTTTCTTCTTCCCCTTTGTGGGGCCTTCCTAGATTTCAATTTTTTCTATTTCTTTCCTTCCTTTTCCATTTTTGCAAATCCTATCTTCGGGAAAAAGTACCTTTGTCTCAAACTCACCTAAATTAATACCCATGGGCACCAAATTCTCTCTTTAGAAGTACTCCCAAAATTTTTCCATATATAGAAAGAGTGATCCCAAATGTAGGTAAGCAGAAGAAAGACAACTAGGAAAAGCTGCTGTCTTGGAAGGGTCACCCAAACAAGAAGCAAAAAATTTTAAAAAAATATTAATGGCATCCATATCCTAGCTTCATTCATCAACTATGTCAACAAGGAGATACAAAATCCATAAACGTGCATAAGTCTTCATTGATTCAGATTATGTGTAAGGAAGTGAAGGTTTTGGATGAGGTGGAAGTGTCTAATCCTTTCCATATGCATCCCATAAAATGTATTTTAGTGTAGATATGCCATAAGTATGGTTGTGCCCCATAAATAGAATTTCATATACCATTTTTTCACACTAGCATGTTCATATCTAAATTTATCAATTTGATGTTTAAGAACACATTTGAAGATATCACTAACTTGATATGTGAGCATGTTCTTCAATTTGTTAATGTAATTGGGTTGGTCAAGTTGTTAATGATAACCATTCATGATTAAGCTCACCAAAATAATCATAAATGATTGTTTTGGCGAACAACATAATTATCATTTGTTATGAAGGGTGGCTAATTACTAATGAAATTTCATCAATGGTGGCTGATTATTAATGTTGACAATATTGTTTTTTCAACTTTGCATTCTAACCAATTATGAACTTAAAAACCTTAATCACATTAAAATACTACTTATAATCACCTCTTTGGGTCTGTGTTGGATTTTGAGTGTTCTATGATTTCATTTAATTCTTCATTGGGGTTGCACTTCTATTTCTTTCCATCCTTGCAGGTCTGTTAGGAGGTCTTACCCTCCCAGTGAATTTTGCATACCCATGTTTTATGTGGATTTCTATCAAGAAGCCTGAAAAATACACTTTTATCTATTACTTGAACTAGGGTCTTGGCATACTTGGGATTGTTTTCAGCCTGGGATTTTCAATTGGAGGAGTGTGGACAATGGTTGACAGGGGCTTAAAGCTCATGTTTTTCAAGCCAACTTAGCTAATCTCTGCAATGTTTAATATCAATAGCCTAATATTTGCTTTATAGATGAGTGTGTTGATGTTCTTTGTTTCTTAGGCTCCTTAAAACATATAAAATACATAGCCGAAACATCCCACAATCTGGTTATCAAGGATTCTTACTGTATATATAGTCATGGTGGTATTAATAGATAATTTTCAGTTGTATAAATAAGCCCATTATTTTTCAGATAATTTTTCAAGCCCTGAGGGCTATTTGGCCCAAGAATTATCAGGGCGCATTTCTTGGCAACAGTCAAAGAGATTGTGAGTGCCATATGCTTGGAATCTGAAAGTTATTGTGAGTACCATAGGCTTGGAATCTGAATTTTAGCCCAAGAACTATCACCTTCTCATAAAGTTATTATGAGTGCCATATGCTTGGAATCTGAAAGTTTGGGATGTAATGAAGGGTCCACAACTTAGGATGTTTTGATCACTTACACTTTTACCTCGCTATATTGGGAAATTTCCTCTCGACTAAGATAGAAGAGCAAGGACCAAAAAGGAAAAATATCGTCAATAGGATGATCTAATATTGTTTAGGATCTATATTACATGCTAACTTACCATGCCTCTTTGAATATCACAACTAACCCTTTTTGTTTTGCCTATGTGGAATCATCCTTTCATAGGATTGTATCTCCATCATTTTTATTTCTATTTTACTCATTTTGATTCCCATTTCATAGTGCCTTGGGATAAAATTATCAAATGATTACTTTTTTATATTTCTTTGGTATCCTTATCATGTCATGTCCCAGTCTTAGTTCATGTCATGGAGTGCCATATGCTTGGAATCTGAAAGTTATTGTGAGTGCCATATGCTTGGAATCTGAATTTTAGCCCAAGAACTATCACCTTCTCATAAAGTTATTGTGAGTGCCATATGCTTGGAATCTGAAAGTTTGGGATGTAATGAAGGGTCCACAACTTAGGATGTTTTGATCGCTTACACTTTTACCTCCCTATATTGGGAAATTTCCTCTCAGCTAAGATAGAAGAGCAAGGACCAAAAAGGAAAAATATCGTTAATAGGATGATCTAATATTGTTTAGGATCTATATTACATGCTAACATACCATGCCTCTTTGAATATCACAACTAACCCTTTTTGTTTTGCCTATGTGGAATCATCCTTTCATAGGATTATATCTCCATCATTTTTATTTCTATTTTACTCATTTTGATTCCCATTTCATAGTGCCTTGGGCTAAAATTATCAAATGATTACTTTTTTATATTTCTTTGGTATCCTTATCATGTCATGTCCCGGTCTTAGTTCATGTCATGGATAGCCTTGAAGTTTCAATGTACATCTTTCTCTCAGTGCTTACATGATTATTTTCCTTCCTACATAGGCTTGTATTCAGAGACCTATTTAGGAATACCAATAAGCAGAGTTGTGCTTCACTTTTTAATGTTTTTAAGGCTCTCAAATTTTTGTGTTTTATATTCCAAATTTGATTGCAAGCTACAGAGATTGATAGAAGAATTACCCAGGAAGGAAATTCTAAGAAACACAACCAAATTCTACTTTGTCTTCTTTTTCATTTGCTAGTATCCCCTTGTGGACTGCCTTTGATGTGGACAAGGGGTATCTCCTTAACAAAATTCACCCAATACTTGAATGTTTTATTTTATCACTGGAGCTCATCTTATTTGACAACTTCTATTATGATTTCTCTAAGGATTTTCAAGTTTTCTTTTGATTATGTCTATTCAATGCTTTCCATAAATTCCATTGTTCTTCATAGGATAATGATGGCATTCTTACAAAATTACTTTCAAATCACTTTTCTACAATTTATGATTGCATAAGTTTAATGTTAAGACACAATAGTACTTGATCAATATGAGGAACTTATAATATATGTTGTATTAGTTATTGGTTTCACTTACATCCTAGAATTATCTAATATGCATTGTATGACTAAGGATTTCCCAATTTTATTATTTTAATCCATACTTAATTCTCACTTTAAATTAATAACAATATCCATTTATTGTTGGATAATGTTATGTAATGTATTGCTTGTTTAATAAATTCATAAATGTTTGTAGTCTACATAGGCAGTATAGCGACTTAGAAGAATATAGACTAAAATTGCAATGAATGAGAGAGTTATATTGAGTATATTGGAGCTTATCCTTCTAAACTACATAGATTCAAGGTCACAAGAAATAATATTAAGCAATAAAATAATGGTTTACCGGAGTACAGAGAATCTGTTAGAATAGTTTAGGGATAACTGAGAGGGGGGGTGAATCAGTTATCAGCAACTTTATCTTTATCTTATACTTATTAATATAGATTGATACAAAGTAAATGCACATTCAAATAACACATTACACAACACATCAATTTGGTTATGGGGAAACCAAAAGGTAACAACCCCAGTGGGAATTAGCACCCATAAAGAACTATACTGTTTATAGTAATCCCTATTAAAATATCTTCCAACCCTGTTAGGATTTGTTCATTATAATGCACTAGTATAGTGACCTAGTTAAGGGTATAACCCTATTAGGAGTCTTCTACAATAACCCTATTAGGGGTGGTGGACTCACTATCCAAGTGGTGAAGGCTATAACCTTCTGGTTATTTGATACACACTGTATCAACAAGGTGAACTCATGTTTGTGAAACTACTTGTCTGATCAGTTCCTTTTGTGCACCAAAGCTTTAACCTCTTGTAAAGAACTATAACAATATTATCTGTATTTTGAAAGCTTCAACTTCAATATCTATATTATCAACATATGATAAATATAGCTCTGTTGCTTTAACACTCTGCTCTGCTTTTCTTATCTCTGGCTTTCGCAACTCTTCTTATCACAAATGACCTTCTATAAGTACATACACCAAGTATGAGATCATGGGACCTATAAGACAACTCTTCATAACATCCTTGTCATCTCTATTAAGTGCGCAAGCATAATTACAACTGCACAAGTATAAACTGAACAGATGCGTCGCTTCACTAAGTCAGCTTCACCAAATTAACCATAACTTTGCAATCTTCTCGAAATATGTTTGGCGCCTTTAGATTAATATAAAAAACTCATAAATCATCATGAATATACACACACATATCCTAAAGATAGGCACAACTCAATAAACATGTTACATACATCAGCCTTAAACCGTTATTCCTCCAGAACTGTAACCATCAATAACAGAATTACATATCTTTACTAAAACATCATATCTGGGTATGCGTGTATGAATATAGCATAATAAACATGTCAACAACATGTATCTATCCATGCAAGTCTTCATTTCATCATATGGATAAGTACATATAGAAGTATTGCTGTGTATTATATGTTGTCATCAATGACAAACATACAATCAATCAACTATTTAGAATCAAATCTCCAACAATCTCCCCCTTTGGCATTGATGGCAACATATGATAAAAACAACTTATGTTCATGGTGT
>MU226048.1:2186981-2202591 GCA_018584345.1 Thuja plicata
GATCTTGTTTTCATAGTCTGATGTCAAAGTAGTTAACAACTTATCCATTATATCTTCTTCTGATATTTCACCACCATTGTTCCTGATTCTGGATATTGCTTCATTTATCCTTTGATTGTAAGCTCTAATGTTTTCTTCCGGTAACATCTCAAGACTATTGTATTTCTTCTTCCATGTCTTTCTGCATGCATTCTTTGCTTGAACAACTCCTTCAAACATGTCTTCTAAATACTTCCATATGGTATATGCTTTGTCAATCTTCTTGATTTTGGAAAATTCACTGTCAGATAAGGCGTTGATTAGGGCTTCTTCGGCAATTGCATTATTGGTAAATGTTTCCTTTTGTCTATTAGTAGCATCATCCTTTTCAAGGTCTTTAGAGATGAAATTATAACCTCTTGTGTGGCAATTTCAAAGATCTCAAATCCAATGCACTATAGATGTGTTATCATTTTATTTTTTCAATCCAAATAATTCTCTCCATCAAACTTAGGGCTTTCTTTTCTGAAGTAAGACATCTTGATCTACCTTAAGCTATTAGGCTTCTTCTCCAAGGCACTTGGCTCTGATACCAATTGTTAGAATACTTCAGGGATAACTGAGAGGGGGGAGGTGAATTAGTTATTAACAACTTTATCTTTATCTTATACTTATTAATCCAGATTGATACAAAGTAAATGCACATTCAGATAACACATTACACAACACATCAATTTGGTTACGGGGAAACCAAATGGTAAAAACCCCGATGGGAATTAGCACCCACAAAGAACTATACTGTTTATAGTAATCCCTGTTAAAAGATCTTCCAACCCTATTAGGAGTTGTTCATTACAATGCAGTAGTATAGTGACCTGGTTAAGGGTCTAACACTATTAGGAGTCTTTTACAATAACCCTAATAGGGGTGGTGGACTCACTATCCAAGCACTCACTATCCAAGTGGTGAAGGCTACAACCTTCTAGTTAGTTGATACACACTGTATCAACAAGGTGAACTGCAGTTTGTGACACTGCTTGTCTGATCAGTTCCTTTTGTTCACCAATGCTTTAACCTCTTGTAAAGAACTATAACAATCTTATCTATATTCTGAAAGCTTCAACTTCAATATCTATATTATCAACATATGAAAAATATAGCTCTGCTGCTTTAACACTCTGCTCTGCTTTTCTTATCTTTGGATTTCGCAACTCTTCTTATCACAAATGACCTTCTATAAGTACATACACCAAGTATGAGATCATGGGACCTGTAAGACAACTCTTCATAACATCCTTGTCAGCTCTATTAAGCACTCAAGCATAATTACAACCACACAAGTATAAAATGAATAGACGCGTCACTTCACTAAGTTGGCTTCACCAAATTAACCATAACTTTGCAATCTTCTTGAAATATGTTTGGTGCCTTTAGATTAATATCAACAACTCATAAATCATCATGAATATACACACACATATCCTAAAGATAAGTGTAACTCAATAAACATGTTACATACGTCAGCCTTAAACTGTAACCGTCAATAACAGAATTACATATCTTTACTAAAACATCATATATGGGTCTGCATGTGTGAACATAGCATAATAAACATGTCAACAACATGTATCTATCCACGCAAGTCTTCATGTCATCATATGGATAAGTACATACAGAAGTACTACTATGTATTATATGTTGTCATCAATGACAAACATACAATCAATCAACTGTTCAGAATCAAATCTCCAATAGAATCAATAGTGTACAGCCTCAATCTCAACCGACCTCTTCTTGATGAATATTATATTAAACAAAAGTGTACAGCCTAGATCTCAACTGGTCTTCAAAAGTATCTACAAAATAGGGATTCCTTTGTATATGGATAATCTATCATGATGCCCTAAGGGTTCCCATATCTTGCAAACTATGAAGCATTGTATATATATTGAATATTGTAATAGGGCACAATTGTAAGGCATTATTTTCTTTGAATTTTATTGCTTTTATTTGGCATGATCTCGATTAATTTGTGTACTTGATGTGGCTATTACATGCTAAAATTGAGCCATTGTTCTCACTAGCCATCATTATGTTTATCTAGCACTCTTGTAGTTGTAATATCTTTTCTATCATGCTGATCCAAACATGGTGAAAATAGCCATATTTAATGCATAATTTGAATTTTTATGTTCTTGATACCTGACTGTTATCTAGCATGAAGTAGCATCTTTGTTTAAATATGCTATTGATATTTTTATATTTTTTGGTCATGTATATGTTCTTTCATAACAGTACTATCTTGATACATTTGAGAGTATGTGTTGTTTCTATCGTTTGAATTGTAGCATGTTTTTCATTATATATCTATGGAATTTTCTTTTTTGTTTCTCATTCTATTATAATAGTGTGTTTAGTAAGAGATGCTTCATTCCACTTTGTTTTTTTCATTGCAACAAAATTCTATAGATTGACATCACTACCATTTCTCACTATGTAAGCTAACCTAAGAATCATTTTTCCTCAAACATATGAATGTGATTTATCAATAAATCAATATTCTTCTTTCTTCTTCCTTACTATCATTGAAATGTTGAAAAATAGTGCCTTAATGTTGACATCTGATCTAAACATTGCCACTATCCTAAATAATGTACATGAGATTTATGAAACAAAATTATCATTGAATGAATTTATGTAACTTGTAAGAAAGGACACCCTTGATGGATACTTGTTGTCCTTTGAAATTTGAAACTCTTTCATGTACTTATCGATTCTCTATACCTCTCATATCTCTATTTATTGTTCTTGTAGCTATATGTAGCATTGTCTTTGTGGGTCTTTATTTTGGAATCTTGCTAATTATGTTAGGGTGACTCCATCACCCATATCAACATAGTCCCTATTGGATGTTTTTCCAATTTTGAAGTTTGCCTTGAAAATTTTGAGAATGCCTGCCTTTCCTGTACCCTGAAAGTTGAGTTCATAGTTGAAAATGGTAATATCCTGCTGCAAATAAGTCTGTTGACCTCAAAATCCTTTTGAAAAGACCAGAAACCATAAATCCTTTGGGTCATTTTCATTCAAAATATGAAAAATCCCTAATTTCCAAGTCAGGGTTATGTTTTAACGTTACCTTTTTCGAGCATAGGTTATGAAATAAATCATGTGCTTTTTAGACAGGTCGCCAAGTCTCTGAATGTTGAAAGAATATTCCATTTGGTTTAGAGACTCAGGGGAATGCTCTTGTCGTGTTATCTCCAAGAGAAAAGGAATATGCCACTTTGGTTAAGAGATTGAGCGGAAACCATCCATCAGATGAAAGATCTAACGGTGGTCGGAAATTCTCGCAATAAGCCTTGCAGTTAGTAAATTATTTGGTGAATTTGATATACTGTGATCACGGTGTCTCCAGATCAAATCAGAGTTAAGCGGTGAGTTTTAAAGATTACATTATCGTTGAGTCTCGGGATAAAAAGTGAGTTAAGGTAAAGGATTCAGAGACTTGGAGATAACCGTGAGCGAAGAAAAGATATACGGTTGTCGTGTAGTCGCTAATCAGTTTTGACAAGTCAGCATTCATTTAGTGAATAAGAGACAAGTAGTAATAAAGAGACACATGTTCCAAAATATAAGTGATTAAAATATGCAGTCTCATAGTCTCAGAATGTGAAGTTTGACATCTGATGACTAAGAGACTAAAGAGAATATTATATTCTTGTCGCTAGGTCTCCAAGTAAGTTAGGGTTTCTATGAAGGTTTCAGAGACTTAGCTGAGCCATTGGAGGATGACATATGAGAAATCAATGGTAGTCATCAAGTCTCCAGGTGAAAAGGTTAAAGGTAATTTCTTTAAGCGACTTAGAGACAGAGGGAAATAAATGTAACATTGAACTATATTCGCCAAGTCTCCAGTATAAAATAGTTAAGTGATAATTGTTTAGTGATTAAGCGACATAGGCTTAAGTTGTGAAGTCTCATAAAGGATTAATATGATTAAGAGACTTAGCAATAAGCATCCGATTAAAAGGAGATCTATGGTGGACGGGATGTCGCATGATAAACTCAGAGTTAGGATTTTCTTTCAGCGACTTGGATTTCTTCAGTTGTGTGATCGCCAGAAGCTGACTAAGGTTAAACTAAAGTAAAGGAACACATGTCACCACATCTCTAAAATAATTTAGAGTTAAAATAAATGTTAAGTGACATAGAGATAAAGCACAGTCGCTAGGTTGCTAGATAAGGAAAATGACGAATACAGCGAGGAAAAATCAAAATTGATGCTAACATATTATGGTTGAAAAGTCACTGGCCAATAGGAAGGTAGAACAGTAATGACAAGGTGGAAAATTTGATGAAAAGAGCCAATTGCATCATTTTTTTAACCCTTGATCGATTTTAATAAGAATTTTCATGAATTTGTCATTCATACGAATTAGATTGCCTGTCATGATCAAAGGCTACGGCTAGAATTTGTATTAATGGCACAGTATGTGAAATTGAAGGCAGGAATGATGGATTTTCCAATAATGAGCTGCGTACTTTGAGAATTTTTCCATAAATAGACGGTATCACATTCATTATCACTTACCTTGCATTCAGATTTTTAGAAGCAGAGAATTTGTTAAGTTTGTTATGTCTAAGAAAAGTGAGAATTGTTTCCTTTTTGAAGAGTGAATTGAGCTAAGTTTTTATAGAATTCAAAATAATTGGTGTGATTTTTAGTGCTCTCAAATTATTTCAATACATTCAGAGTAAGGGTTTCCTGTGATAGAGTTTTTTCAATTTTGGTGCCAAAAATTGAGAACAAAACAGTGAGAACAGAACAAGATGAGTCAAGCATTGAGTATGGCTTCAACAAGTGGAAGAAACGATGATGTAGATGATGATGCCAAGGGAAAGAGGAACTATTTAGATGAGTTCCTAAAGTTATTGATGATTTGGTCAACATTAGAGATGCAAAGACACCAGGAACATCACGTTATTCTCTATTCAATTACTTTTATAAAAATTGTGATGGAGTTGTGCCTATTTTCAATCCTTGGACATGTGGACTGGCTAGGTTATTAGTTCCTGACGTGTTTGTAGATGCTGATTTTATTTTAGCCCTAACAAACAATTATGATGAGCTTAGTAAAACAATTAAGAAGAGAGATGGGACTGTGTTACTTGCTTTGAATAGAAATTCATTTATGCAAGCATTTAACCTTTATTATCAAACGTCAATTGAAATCAACCTCAAAAAGCAAGAAGAGAGGTATGAAAGGCAGTTTGGGGTTGTCATAAATATGATAAAGAAACACATGCCAAAGGAGACAAGGAATTATATTGCCCCTATAGCAAGTTTGGCTCCTTATTGTTATAAAGATTTAAACCACTACATGAAATATATTTCCTATGCATTGTGTAGAGTGCTAGGGAGAGATGGAGGTGCAGAGAGGATAAATGTAGGTATTTTGATGATGGTTTTAGATATACAGGATGTGTATACAAGCACTAGTTATGATTATATCCAGTATATTATTGATAGGATGCATGAGGGTTTTTTTTCTATTAAGAAGAAGGACAAAGAGCCAAGGTTTTTGCATTATTGTATTTTGATGCATTTATTGCTTTATTTCAATTATCCCATAATGGATATATAGAATTTGAATCCCCAAAGGTTCCATTTCAATCAGCCCAACCTCATTCAATTCTGGATTAGAGTGTGGAACAAAACCACTTAAGATTGTGATTTATGTGGATTTGAGAATTGGATTGTATACCCTATAATGCAAAGCCTAGGAGTGAACAAGATCAAGTTGCCTGCAAAAGTATTGCATCTTTTGAGTCCATGTGAGTATGTTGATAAGTGGCCTGGTAATCATAATTGGGGAGATTTCTACCTGGGAAACACCTTTATGATGATAAGAGTATATGGATGTTCACATCCTCCTCACATTCTCCCATATCATGTTCCAACTAGGATAGCTACAATGGAATTTATCTGGCAGCTAATGTTGACAGATAAAGAACACTTGGCACCACATATAAAGGGGACATTTACCCCTAGACAGTTCAAAGTGTATCAGTTTACAATTGGCAAGAAGGCCATAGATCTAATAAATAATTGGATGAGTCATTACAAGATGAGTGTAGCCTTGTATAGATATAATGAAGAGGGATACACTCATATAACTATGTACATGAAGAGGGTATGGAGGAGGATTCTATCAGAAATATTTTGGAAGAGGAAGAAGCGATGAGAAGTGTAGATAAGATCCAAGAACTTATGGACTTGGAAAGGTAGGTCAGGAGAAAAGGGATGAGTTTTGGAGGGTTCTACCCTAATTTTCCTTATCTCAAGAGGATAGATGCGTTGATTGAAAATCACACACTTCTATGTAATCAGCTGGAAGAAGCACTAGTGGCACTTGAAAAGGGCCATAGAGAAAATTTAGAGTTAGAGTATGACGATGATAGTGATCAAGGTTGTCCTTCTCCTAGAGCTCACCCAGATTACCAAGTTGTTCCATTAAAGATTGCAGCAGAAGGACTTGAGTATATTGTTGACCTAATAGAGGTCCCATAGCATGAGACTATTGATGAGCCTGCATTCAAAAGGAAAATTTTTGATATTGGTGAATCTTCAAATGCTTTAAACTATGTAAGAAAGGAAAAGAAGAAGGATAGAGTGAATGCCCTTATTCCTGGTAATAGACCTTATGATCACCAGTAGAGGAAATAGATTAGAAAAGGAAAGAAACTACAACAAGAGGTTGAAGAAGAAATTGAATTACCTCTCCTAACTGGTATTGATGAAAGAATTATCCATCAGCAAAAGTTCCTTGATGATGACAATTTCATCAAAACTCGGTAGTTCAAAGATTTCCTTAGGTGGAATAAATAGAGACAAGTGAGTGAACAGCTGAGATTGGAGGGAGGAGAACCAATCACTAATGAGGCCCTCCTAGCCATACAAAACTATGATCCTGAGTCTGAAGAAATAACTCCTGAGAAGGCTAGGAAGTTGGTTAAAGAAAGTGGTGTGTTACTTGCTGAGGGTTGGGATCTAGCATCAGCCTTCATAATAGATCAAATTGGAAGGAAGACAGACTTGAAATTGACATCTGAAGTACAAGTTGGTGAAATGATTAAAGGATTTGGATATGATCCAAAATCTCAAGCAGTTGCAATGTGGAGCCTAGCTCCTAAAGATCAGAAACCAGCTCTATTAAGAATTCAAGAGAGCATGGTAGGAAATCAAATTGTATGGTCAGTCAAAAACATAAATGACATGGAGATTTCTCAGATTTTGACTTATTGGGCACATCTGAATGAGAATAAAACAAAGCATCTATCACAGAAATGTGATACTTTGATAAGTGAGGATAGTTTCATAGCCAAAGATAGGGAGATGTGCTACATTAATATACATGCTTTAGAAAATTAAATTGAGGATTTGACTTGGCAATTATTGGAAAAGCCAGAAGTTATCCCTGCCACACCCAAAGAAAGTGTAAATGCAGAAGTCCAGACAAAGGAAACAGGGAACAATGCAGAAATAGGGGAAGGGATAAGTGAGTGTAATGAGAGGGTCTATGGACCATTAATAAACATTTTCCATCATAGGATAGACATCCTAAAAGATAAAACTGACTTGCTACTAGTGTAATACCCCAAAATTGGCACCTTACAATTCTAATCAATTTTGGTGCATTTCTTCAAATTCTCATCATCAAAGTCCTATTGTACTAGGAAAATTCTCCTTCCTAATTGTCTTTAGTTGACTTAGTCTCAAATGCAGAAAACCTAAATTTGCATAAATCTTACATCATATTTAATTCCTAAATTTTCAAGATTTATTAGCTAAAAATCCCTATGATTAATTAATTTAATTCTAAAGTCCTAAGTGCTTTTAAATTAAATTAATCACACCCCCTTTAGCTAATACACATCAAGGGAATTAAATATTATTTGGTTATTTGAATGGATTATCCTCACTTGAATTTAATAATTCAAATAATGTGAAAAGTCACCCATGTCGCAATAATTCATTTATTTAATTAAATAATTCCTTCATATTTGTCTCACCTTCCTCCATGAAGATGAAGAGTCAACCGTTTCTTCCCAAGAAACTCTTCATCCTCTCTTCAGGCTTTTCTATATTATGGACCTTCTTTCCTTCATTTGAGAAGAGAAATTTTTAGAGTACCTAATCTATAGTGAATTATTGTCTCAATTCTCTCATATTTCCAAGATTTTATTGCATATTTAGTGTAATCTCATTTAGCTTAATGGCATTCTTCATCTCAATTTAGTTTGTTTATTTATCAAGTAGCTTAATTCTGTTATCTCTTTCAAGTTTCTTAGCTTAAAATCTGAATCTTCATTCCTAGATTACAATTGCATCTCTCATATAGAATAAATTTCATTTCAGTTTTCAAAGTTTTCAAATCCTCCATTTTAGCAATGGTCTATGGTTGTTGGCTCTCATTCTGAGAGTAATTAAACACCCCAACTAAATAGGAGGCAATAGGTTGATTTGATTGATATTGTGGAATGAGCAATTCATGTTCATCTTTGTGATTCAATGATTGAGCAATGACTATGTTGTGTTGTGGCTGATTTAGAGGTCAACATTCAGACACATACATTTTGGCACCCACCGTGGGGCAGAAAATTTGTTTCTGACCTCACTCTCAAAAAATTTCTGACAAATTTATGTACTCTGTCGTACGTTCATACTTCTCTATGTATGAATTCTCGTATGAGAATTCTGAGCATACCGTGCGAAGTTGTGCTTTCATTATCAATCTCTCGTGCGACAAAACACTTTCTCGTGCCAGCTATTGCATTTCCTCATGCAAAGCCTTGTACTTCCTCGCGCGAGACTTGGTGATAGTCTCTGGAATTTTTATAGTTTCTACAATTACTGTTACTATTTTCCTGATTATTTTCACATGTTGCTATTTTTATCTCTCTGATTTCTCTGACAGCGTAACAGTGGGCTATAGGTCACTTGATGAAGACATAAACTTGCTAATGGTTTTCTTGTAGGATGGTTGTCAAAGATCATTTTAAAATGTTGTGCTTGTTTATTTCTTTCATCACATAGTATAATTAGGGACTTGTTAAAATTTCTTGGGAATCTTGATAGAAAAATAGGGGAATAGGATCTTCATTACATGGAAATGATGCCCATGGATGAATTCAAGACCCAGATGTTGCTAACATGATGGACACCTAGGGAAGCAAGGAAAGTTAACAAACCTTTAGCACGTTCACTTGTCAGGGGATTATGCTCTTCTCTCTTTGAGAGAATCAAAAACCCAAAAGCTTGTGAATTGGTTGGAGGAGAGTTATCTCGGTGATGAATATGTGTTGTGTGTTTGGGTAAGGTGAAGAGGTAGAGAAGTATGCTCTTCTCTCTTTGAGAGAATCAGAAAATTTGACCCTTGAATCTGAGCCAAGTTTTGTGTCACCTTTAGAGGGTCTGTCGGAAGTTGAACCTCTGGGAACGACCCAAGTGAGTACACACCTATCACGGGTGATTCCACCTCACTATAATAAAGTATTATTTGTCGAGTCCAAAGACTCCAAAGGCATGGTAACTTCTTTCTCATGATTTTGGCTGTCATCTTGAAAAAGCCTTGTCTGTTGTACTGAGTGGCACTGCTCCCAGCCCTACTTGCGGGGGTGTATGACTTTCAAGTGTTGGTTTGGCTATGAGGCCCAAGCCCTGTATCATGGAAACCAAAGGTTATTATGAATGGAAGCCCACTAAAAAATTTCTTAGTTAGTTGCCTACCTATATCACCTCTGAAAGGAGACATAATCTTTGTGCAGGGAGGGGGAAGAATCTCTCCCCTAGATTCTCACCATAGGTATGCACCTAGACACTTGAAGATGGTATATGATGTTGGCCCCTAATTTAAGGGTAACCTTCGAACATATATTATTTAGTCCTTGGAAAAACCAAAAACATGGGCACCCTCTAGGGGGTGACACGGCTATGTGAGGTGCACGCATACACATAAGCAGTGAGGCACATATTTTGTCTTCTCTACCATTTTTTTTTGTAGGGATAACTAAGTTCTTGTTTCAAGTCTTAAAATATCCAATCATGGTTAAAAAAAGACTCCCATGATCCTACCAAGTTTCCTTGTCCTTGGTAGAACTATTTGTGACTACTTCTTGCGTCACTATTGCTTGATCAAAACTTTTTGCTTGTTAACGATTTCTTGTCACATTCAAACTGAGATTGCTGATCTGAACTGTCATAAAACTGTCCTAAATCTGGAAATTCTATCAGAGAACAGTCCTGACTGTGTCTTGAAATCTGAATTTTGTCTCAAAATCTAAGTCGATCAGTCAAAACCTGGAGTTTTCTCGCATGAGATTCTAGAAACTAAGCATGTCCTCACGCGATCTTTCATTTTTTTGCGTGTAGTTGAGCATTTCCTTGCATGAACCAGCACTTTCTCATGCAATTCTATACCCTGGTGTCCCAAAACAATGAGCTATTTCCCATTTACTGATGATTTTTTTGCCTAATCTATTTTTGTCTGAGGACTGCTTGCCTATTTCCCTGTTGTCTACAGTCTAAAACTGATTGTCTCAAATTGCGAACAAACCAATTCTTGCTCAAACTCATTTTTTATCTTTGTTCTCTATCCTACCATTCTGTGCTTTTATACATTGCAATGCGATAGTCCAATCTCGGCTATTCTTTCCATACTCTCGATGATTCGTGCCGGGTGCATTTCACATCTTGGCTATTCTAGCCTTTATCTCCTTTTCGCTATTTCTAGAGACAGAATTATGAGTTGAATCCTAAGTCCTCTCTTGTTTCATCTTCATTTATGCTTGTGTGAACTAGAAGTCATTTTAAGGAATTCTAGAAATCTATCACCTTGCTGTCCATTTCTGTATTTTTCTATGAAGGTTCTTTCTGAATCTTCACAAATCCATGCTTTCATCAACATCATCACTAGTCATCTTTGACTACAATCTATTGACAGTCTGACTCGTCGTTGTTTCAAAATCTGACATTTTTGTGCTAGTCCAAGTGACCCACTATCTATTTCAACCTTATCATCTATTTCTGCACTTTCCTTATCCTAAGTTGTGAAAGCAGGTTCGTCAACCTTGACTCAAGATTGGAGTCATTGCTATCTCTATCTCAGTTGGACATTATCTCCTTTGTCCTTTGGTCTTGGACTTAATCAGCACTTTAGATTTCACTTCAACACCTGTCAGTCAATCAATTGATTCATCATACCTTCTCTTCAATCTTCTAAGCAAACGCATCAAGACAATCTTACAATGTCTAAAAGAAAAGAAGAGATTCTTAGGGCAACTTTATTAAAACAAATTCAAACTTTGGAATCTGAACTCCAACGATTAAATGGGAAAAAGGATACTCCATCTGATGAGTCCTCATTAAGATCAACCTGTCCTTTTTTATTTGATCATGATTCTTATATCTCCACACTTCCTTCCAACATGGATAAATCTTGGTATGACAAACTCATCTTTGATCAAGAACAGTTTTATGACAATCCTATCTTTGATTAAGAGAATGTAGAGGAAGCTATGACAACATCAGATGAAATGCTTTTCTATCTGCAAAAGAAGGATATTACAAGTCAAGAAGCGTCTATTTATCCTTTAGAGAGAATCTTTACTCCTTTGGGACAATCTTATCAATCAACATTGGAGGAACTTCTTGAGCACAATCTCATCACATTGCCTCCAGCCACATCATGTGGATTCAGATTCTTGAGTAACTATTGTGCATATCATCAACATAACAAGCATAAAACTTCATATTGCATGGAGTTGAAACATAAAATCCAAGATCTCATAGATAATGGCATAATCAAAGTGGAAAATGCTAACAAATCATCTAGTGAAGATACTAATCTCAAGCATGATCAATATCAGGAATCCATTTGTAGCAATGGTTCGCGTATCCCATCTAATTCTTCCATTGTTCCTCCATCTCCTAAAGCTTCCCCATCTCTATCAAGAACTAAGCCTAATGATGACTATGTTTACTCTCAAGGACTACCTCTAAAAGAGATCCAAGCTAATCAGCATATAGATGCAAGCCTTTCTCAGGCTTCAAAGATCATAGACCCCAAGCTTCCATGTACTTCAATGCTTATCATGCCTACTCAAAATGATACTCCATTAGCCTTTCAAGAATCCCTCATGCATATCAAAAATCCCACCTCATCCATAGAAGTGGCTCCATTTCAAGAGGGAAATCCAATGTGCGAAGAAACAAATATCAGCAATGATCAAGATCAAGACACCATCCATCTTTATCAAACAGTTGACCAAAGTCACATACCTCAAGAGTCCCATGATGATTCTATCATCCCCTTCCATTTCTTCCTAGAAGAAGCTCTTACATCTCCTATATCTTATCCATCTCCCAAGAAAGATCAAGATATCCTTTCCACCATCTCTAAGGAACCTATTAAAAATCAAGAGAAAAGTATCCTTTCTACGCCATCTCATGATCCTTGTCAAGATCAGAGCATAAATCCCTTGTAGAAAAATACATCCCATCAAACTTCAATTTCTCCTATCAAAGCTACTCATGATCCTATTGATATAAAGATGAATTCTAAAGAGAAGAGCCTTGGTCATGCAGCTCACTCTAAAGATGTCGATATCCCCTCCACACTTTATATCCCTCCATTCAAACATAAGCATCAGTCTTCTCCATCTTCCAAATCCATCCTTGATCCTCATATTCCAAAGCTAAGACAGTCAAACCTTCCATCTATGTTGGGCCCTTATGTCCCTCCATCCACCATGCCTATGACTAATAGATTATTACCCACTTCCACTATCCCCTGTCAAGATCAACAAAGACATGCATCCTTGAAATATCCCTATCAACCAATACATATGAACCAGTCATATCAGCCCCATTCATCCACAATTCCTATGTCTTTTGGAAGTAATTTGAATGTACAATGAAAAAGTCAGAAATAGAAGAATCCACTTACATATGAAGATCACTATGTCCCATATAATCGACATGTGACTACAAAGAAAAAGGAAATATCCAAGAGACCACAAGGGTCCGCTAATAAAATATGGGTTCATAAATCCATCATGGAAGAATTGCATTCTAAATCCAAGCAAAGAATAAAATCAAAGAAAATATGGGTTCCTAAATCCATTATGAAAGAATTGCATTCTAAACCATCTGATACAAATGGAAAATCAAAAGCTATGTGGATTCCCAAGTCTCTTCTAAAGGAATTGGATACAAAAAGAAAAGTAAAAGTTATGTGGATTTCCAAGTCTCTCTTAAAAGGCTTGAACAAAAAGGAAAAGTTAGAGTTGGAATCCAAGCTTCCAAAGTCTTCCACTTCATCTCCATCTAAACATCTCCCATCTTCTAATTCCATCTTGGGTCCTCGCATACCAAGATCCATATCCACTCATCCATCAACATCTCAATCTATTCCATCCACTTTTCCTCCATTCGTCCACTACCCTTCAAGGGGTGTGTCAATGTTGATCTTATCACCATACCCTATCCAATATCCTACACCTACCTCTTACCCATCCATCTCATATTCTTCCATCCCTCTTATCCAATCCACCACATAAATCCTTGGATACCATCTCCCTTATCCTCCATATCAATCCTCTTTATCATCACCCTATCAGCATCTCTAAGCATACTTTCAGTGGCCTTGGCCTATTATAGCATATCTTTTAGAAGAGCACTATCTAAAGAGCTAGAAGCTTAAGTTCCTCCATAAAATCAAAAAAGAAAAAAAGAAAAAAGAAAACGTGCCTTGGTGAAAACCTGGTAAACAGGCACCTTGGTAGCAAAATTAAAGATAAATCTGATGACATGTAACTGATTGAATGTTTGGTAATGTTAAGTTGAAGATGATGCAAAACATTAAATCAGTTAATGATTTTTATTTTCATTGATGTCAACTTGATATCATCTATGTGGTCATACACATAATGCCAAAGAATTTAGAGAATCAATGGAACAATGATTATGCTTTCAGCAATGCATAAAAGTCAAGTATTCACTAAGTGACAGACAACACCGACGAAGTGCACACCACCGGTAAAGACATAGATGAACTCACAATGATGCCCCACAAGCAGAAGATAGTGTTGCCTGATGAAGCAGAATCAGAGGATGCCTGACGAGCTGAAAATAGTGTTGCCTAATGAGAAAGATCCAATGATTCCCGATAGACGAAGATCTCGAAGCTAGCGGAAGTTGCACCGATGGAACTGGCAGTTGTCACCGGTGACGAACTGCAGAATTGACCGACAGAATAGAGAGATCAAAAAATGACAAAATATCTAGCTGGCAGAGCTTAAGGATAGAATTAACTTGTTTTATTTGTTTTATTCGACCATAGTTAAAGCAATTGATTTATACAATTGGCAAGAAGATAACTATGAGATAAATCAAGAGTTAAAGTCGTAAATCAAATTGGCTGGATTATTTTTCACGCCAAGAATCAAGAATTAAGGAATATCATGTCTATATAAGAGACAAGCATAATTCATTTCCACAAGCACTCAGATACACGGGGGAGTGAATTGAAAGAAGATGCTAAAGAGAAACTGGTGAAGCATAAGCTTCATATAGTCCTGATCAATCAAGCTAAGGGAGAGCTAAAGAATTCTGCAGACACCGACGAATAGTGAAGCACAACATCACAGAGAAAAAAGTGTGAAGTACAAAGGAATTGAATTGATACATTGATCAGAGAGGTATTTTACATAAATAGATCTGAATATCTGCAATTCAAAGTTGCAATAGAAATAGGTCATTGTGTTTCAATTTAACCATTGAAGCATTAAGTCTCTTAACAGAGCGGGACTTAGCCGTCTTTTATAATTGAGGTATATCCTAATAGATTACCAAAAAGGTTGATTCATGATAGTAGCAATGGTCTTACCTAAAGCCTATTGATAGTCTAAGAAGGAGGTTGAGTCAAGGATGGTAGTAAGATTAGAATAAATCCTATTGACAGTCTAAAGATTGATTCAAGGATGGTAGCGTAGATGCCAGATACTAAGTGACAACCTATGTATAAAAATCCTCTAACAAGGTCACACTTAACCATGTGTTTGTAACCTTTAACAGGGTTGGCTCCTAACAGGGCTCACTTCAGAAGAGTGAAAATTTGGGGTACCGATCCCAGTGGTTTTTTCCCTTAACCGAGTTTCCACGTTAAAATCTATGTGTTATGTGTGTATGGTTTATTACTTTATTGTTTTACATTTCATATATGAATTTCTGGATTGATTGGTATACTCTGCATATTTACTGATTATCGGTAAATAATTTTTACTGCTTATCGGTAATCAAGGAGAAGAAGGACAGACAAGGTAAACCGATAGACAGTTAATTATTTCAAAGCATACATCTTGTAGGGACTTAATAATTTTAGGTGTATTAATTGGTGGATTAAAGTTTAAAGGATAAATTTTTTAGGCCACTGATTCACCCCTCCCCCCTCTCAGTTATTACTAACAATTGGTATCAGAGCTTGTGTGCTTAGAAGGAAGGTTTCAAGACCTAAGTAAATATCACAAGATGAATAGACGAGATGTGCCCAAGTTGAACAAAGACAACTTT
>MU226048.1:2206388-2216570 GCA_018584345.1 Thuja plicata
TCCAAGAATCCAGTCATGCATGCAAAGACTAAACACATTTCCATCAAGTATCATTATTTGAGAGAACAAGTTCAAGAAAAAGAGGTCATACTTGAATATGTGCAATCAAAAGAACAATTGGTTGATAAGTTCACCAAGCCACTGCCCAAGGATACATTTGAGTACCTGAGAAAAAGACTAGGGGTCAAACCCATGTCTACCAGTCAGTAAAAGGACTAAAGGCTGCATCAGTCATATGTTATCAGAATATCATTCATGATTGATGCAAGCAGAAAATGAACTTCCAAGCTACATCTATATACAGAAAGGTATATATCAAAACCGAGCACTAGAACATATTGTTATATTGATGATGGATAAGGGAAATTCAAGGAATATATTATGGATAGAAAAAATTGTTTGACAGAATGTCTGATATTTGTAAAATATTTGTTTGGCATTGTTGTCAAAGGGAGAGAATGTATCCATATTATCATAGTTCAAAAACTATATTATGAGAGATTTTGTATCAAAGTTGCAAACAAAAGAGAGAGACATCAAAGAAGAAGAGAGAGAAATTGATACCAATAGAAAATACAACACGTCAGAAGAAGAAACACAGAAATTTGCAAGAATCAAATCTAAGCTAACACAAAGCTTACTGACGGTCAGACATTTTTATCAGTTATCAAAACAAACTGTTTGGTAATTTGATGAATCTCAACAATTGTATTTCATATTGTATTAGAAATAGTATAGTGTGATAATATAGTGTGTTTCCATTAATTCCAAAGGGAGAGATTGATGACATGTAACTGATTGAATGTTTGATAATGTTAAGTTGAAGATGATGCAAAACATTAAATCAGTTAATGGTTTGTATTGTCATTGATGTCAACTTGATATCATCTGTGTGGTCATACACATAATGCCAAAGACTTCAGAGAATCAATGGAACAATGATTATGCTTTCAGCAATGCGTAAAAGTCAAGTATTCACTAAGTGATTGATAACACTGACGAAGTGCACATCACTGGTAAAGACAGAGATAAAGTCATAGTGATGCCCGACGAGTAGAAGACAATGTTGCCCAACGAAGTAGAATCACAGGATGCCCGACGAGCTGAAAATAGTGTTTCCTGATGAGAAAGATCCAATGATGCCCGATGGATGGAGATCCCTAAGCTAACTAAAGTTGCACCGACAGAACTGGCAGTTGTCACCGACAACGAACTACAGAATTGACCAACAGAATAGAGAGATCAAAAAATGACAAAATATCTAGCTGGCAGAGCTTAAGGATAGAATTAACTTGTTTTATTTGTTTTATTCAACCATAGTTAAAGCAATTGATTTATACAATTGGCAAGAAGATAACTATGAGATAAATCAGGAGTTAAAGCCGTAAATCAAATTGGCTGGATTTTTTTTCAAGCGAAGAATCACGAATTAAGGAATATCATGTCTATATAAGAGACAAGCATAATTCATTTCTACAAGCACTAAGATACACGGGGGAGTGAATTGAAAGAAGATGCTGAAGAGAAACTGGTGAAGAATAAGCTTCATACAGTCCTGATCAATCAAGCTAAGGGAGAGCTAAAGAATTCTATAGACACTGACGAACAGTGAAGCACAACATCACAGAGTAGAAAGTGTGAAGTACAAAGGAATTGAATTGATACATTGATCAGAGAGGTATTATAAATAAATAGATCTGAATATCTGCAATTCAAAGTTACATTAGAAACAGGTCATTGTGTTTCAATTTAACCATTGAAGCATTAAGTCTCTTAACAGAGTAGGACTTAACCGTCTTCTATAATTGAGGTATATCCTAATAGATTACCAAAAAGGTTGATTCATGATAGTAGCAGCGGTCTTACCTAAAGCCTATTGACATTATAAGAAGGAGGTTGATTCAAGGATGGTAGTAAGATTAGCATAAAGCCTGTTGACTGTCTAAAGACTGATTCAAGGAAGGTAGCATAGATGCCAGATACTAAGTGACAACCTATGTATAAAAATCCTCTGACAAGGTTGCACTTAACTGTGTGTTTGTAACCTTTAACAGGGTTGGCTCCTAATAGGGCTCACTTCAGAAGAGTGAAAATTTGGGGTACCGGTCCCAGTGGTTTTTTCCCTTAACAGGGTTTCCATGTTAAAACCCATGTGTTATGTGTGTATGGTTTATTACTTTATTGTTTTACATTTCACATATGCATTTTTTGATTTATTGGTATACTCTACATATTTACTAAGTATCGGTAAATAAGTTTTACTGCTTATCGGTAATCAAGGAGAAGAAGGACAGACAAGGTAAACTGACAAACGATTAATTATTTCAAGGCATACATCTTGTAGGGACTTAATAATCTGAGGTGTATTAATTGGTGGATTAAACTTTAAAGGATAAATTTTTGAGGCCACTGATTCACCCCCCCTCTCAGTTATTACTAACAAAATCAATCTATCTTATGGTGAAAACCACTTCTTGTGGCACCTTGGATAAGTACCATGATGAAAACCTGGCAAACAGGCATCGTGCATAATTCCTCCTACTTGCACTCTTCACTTGGAGGCAAGTTCCTTCCATGTCATCTTCTCCCATCATATCTTACATCCACCTAGCTCGTGAACATCCATGTTTCTTTTGCTGATCTTGACAAGGTTGAGCCTATCCATGAGCATCATGTATCCTGACATTCATGATCCCTTCCATTAGCCTATTCACTTTCTCTCATCCATAGTACCCTATCATGATCTTTCTTATCCCAAGCCTATCCTTCCTATCTCTAAGCATCCTTTGCTCCATAATCTAAAACTTTCATTTATACCTCCATCACCCCTTATCCCGATTGCGCCATCATAGCTCTATCCTATCTAATTGACCCCCTGGTCTTGATCTAAATGAAGAACAAAAAAAATGGAAAATTGTTTCTTATAGGTCTCTTGACATTTCCACTCTTTTGGACCACATACTTTTCATGACATCAGGTCATTATCCTATATGCTATCCAACACCGCTCCATGAGCCTACATTGCTATATTCATTTTTCCCTAGCTTGGGTAATCTTGAGGAGACTATCCTTGAGGGTCACATTCACCCTCTTCATCGATGATTGTCTATTCACCTCATCCATCAACTTGCTAATCCATCTGCAATGTCCTACACCTTGCTAGACATTGGGGAAAACCATTGTGATCTTGCTTGAGATCGAGTAATCTCTAAAAATAAAAATTGCAAAATCTCTAAAATTCTAAAAATCTAGAAAATTCCTAAAAAAATGATCATCTTAGTGAAAACCTAGTGATAGGCGCTTTGATGCATCTCCAAAAAAAATATATATTCCAAAAAAATACAAAAAAAATCAAAAAAATGAGAAAAAGAGAAAAATGTGCCATTGATGAAAACTTGGTAAACAGGCGTCATGGTAGCAAAAATAGAATTTCTACCAAGATGGTGAAAACTTGGTAAATAGGCGCCTCTTGTTCCACAATTCTCTATCTATCGCAGCATCCCTTGGTTGTCTTGCAATTTTCTCTCCTGCTTTCTTGCTTTAGTTTGCTCGCTCATGTATTCGCTCTTAGTTATTTTTAAGATTTTTTCTCGACTTCACATGGATTGAAACTGGCCACACTCGGGGGCATCTTCCTGGTCTAAGGGGAATTTTCCTATATTTTGGAGTCTCTCTCCTCTTCGCATCAGTCACCAGTGGTTCTCACTGAGTCTGCCTATTGATGCCTAGATCTCATGCTGATCTTTATACTTGAGAATCTTTGTCGCGTCAGCCACCAGTGATTCTTACTTTGTGTGCCTACTGTCACTGTACTACTGATATTTCTCACATCAACTCACTATCTTCATATTTTTCATCAATCCGTTATAGTTGGAGTTATACCCAAACACTCTATCTATCGATATTCAGTCTGTGCATGCTTTGCTTTAGTCTGTACATAGCTTTCAGTCACTTTCATGACACTTTGGGTCTTTTCAAGATCCCACCTAACTTGACACGACCCCAGTGTCATAGATTGGGGGTAATCCACTCAGATTCATCCTCTCTATATGAGTCAAGTCAATCATCAACGTTCATTACTTGGGGGCATGGCTCCCCACTTTGATCGCATCTTTAGTTTACACTCAAGACAGTAATCTTGTCATTTCTAAAGGACAACTATCTACTGGCACAAACTGGTGTTTCTCAACAACCCAATCAAAAGGTTTTTTTCAACACTATCTTTGTACACATTGGACATCGCAATGTAAACATCTCTCGATAGAAATCAAACACATCGCACTCACAAGCACAATGGTGTTTTTCAACACCCCTAAAACACATGCACATTCATAAACTTTGAAACATGTTGAGCTATGATTGAATCTTTCTTTGTATGTTGTCTTTTCTCATTAATTTCATTGATATTTTCTTTGCCTACTGCTTGTGGGTGTGGTTTCAATGATCTGAAAGCGTCAAATAAATAGGGTGTATGTGATAAGAGCTTCTGCATTAAGGTGGGAAAGCCTCACATCCCTTGATCATGTTTATTTGTACGCCAAGGGGAGGTTGGGACTATCTCTTTGACTATTATTTCTCTATTTGTTTACTTGTGTACTCTTACTATATCAAACAAGAAACAATGTTCAGGTCATCTTGGCTTTTGTGCCCTGGCGCTTACATTCGTTTCCTACATTTTATCTGATGAAAGTCATATTCATATTCTTATGGTTGCATTGGTGCCAGTAAGGATTTTATTGACTCTGATGTTCCAAAACTCGATGATGAAAATTATGTGATGAGTCCAACAACCAAGTCTTAGGGTTGCATTTAGCTTAGGCTTGCATTCGCATTTTAAGCTTGCATAGCAATAATTTTGGTGCTCTCTTCATTGTCTTTGCTTTCTTTGAAGGTTCTCATCTTTTTTCCTAGATTCCTCTTGACTGCACAAGTGTTCGATCCTCGCTCTCATTCTTCAAAATTGGCTATATCGATCGTTCTAAATCCATTTTCATGATCGAAATTGAAATCTCACACTCCTAGGTAGCTCAAAATCGCATTTTAAAATTTTGGGACCGACGTGCTCCAACGCTTGTGCAATCATCTTTCTAACGTTGCTTTCTTGTCAGAATCATCTCTCATCATCATTTTCTCAGCTTTTGCAATCTTTTCATCAAAAGTCAACTCTAGTCAAGTCTAGTCAAACTTGGTCAACTATGGTCAAACCTCGTCAACAAGACCTCCCAATCGCTCTAAATCAATTCTTCCTTCTCTTGATCTATCTCTGAATTCCTCTGGATCTTTGATCTTACTTCTATCTGCAATCTTTCTCTATTAATCATCTTTCTGTTGTGTCATCTTTTGATTTCGCTCCCGAGGGGGCAGGATGGTTGCATCATTGAATATTTTTGCATCATTCTTGAATCAGTCTGATCTGAATCAAAAGTCCCCATTGCTAGGGGCATCTCATCACTTGGGGCATATTCAGTATTTCGTACCTTATGGTCAAAATTGGATATTCCATGATCTTGAATCTCTAGGGGCATCTTGATGCCTCGCATCTTGTCATCTTGTCATCTATCTTTCTAGGTATCTGAGAAATCTAACTCGGATCCTCAAGGATCAAGCTTTTTTTTGGAGATGATTCTTGAAATCCCATTGGGTATTGG
This sequence comes from Thuja plicata, assembly GCA_018584345.1. Taxonomy (NCBI): domain Eukaryota; kingdom Viridiplantae; phylum Streptophyta; class Pinopsida; order Cupressales; family Cupressaceae; genus Thuja; species Thuja plicata. The sequence goes on from MU226048.1 coordinate 2,212,037, forward strand.
GGCAATCTAACCCTAATTCCTGAAAGTCATGCTTCGTTCTAAAGACGGCTCTCAAAATCTCTTTTCAACCATTATCTAGGCAACCTAACCCAGATCTCAGAGGGATAACCTTTGTATTGGGGCAATCTAACCCTGATTCTGGAGATAGTCCAAAATATTCATCAACTATCAATAGACATTGGGGCAATCTAACCCTGATTCCATTTTTCTCTCAATTGGTATTTGTACTATTGTCTTCGCAATCTAACTTAGCCTTCAAAGAATCATGCTTTGTTCTAAAGATGGTTCTGCTTCTCGATATGATCGGTGTCTTGGCAACCTAACCTAGACTCTTGAAATCTTGATCTATCACATCAAACTATTCTTTGAATCAACGCGTTGCTTGCACATCAATTCAAAGAGGGGAAAAATGTAATACCCCAAAATTGGCATGTCACGCCCCAACAGGGAACCCAGGAGGACAAACCAACTAACTACTAAGAGATGTGCATATTTTCTTTTTTAATGAAATATTATCACTAATATAAGTCCTCACATGTTCCCTAACACTGTTATTCAAGTAACATAATCCAATCTAATCATTTGACCATTAAGGCATTGATTGATTGATATAAGTTTGCAATTCATTCCTTTACTCTGAACATTAAATTACATGTATAATCTTACCATCAATCCTAATATTTTAACATGCATCCATGTGAGTTATCCTTTACTAAACTTATGTCATTATTAACACTATTCATTAAGCATTCAGGTGAAAGATAAACATTCAATGCCCTATATACTTTATTATTTCATACGTATTTGTGAAACATAGTAACCATAATCCAATATTAAATTCTATAGCTATTTATTCATAGATTCGTTAACTCATAATATTTTTCATAGATTCGTTAACTCATAATATTTTTCCACAACCATACATCAAGAGATAACACATTCATTCATAAATACATTATTTCATATTAAGTCTAAACAATTATCTTTTCATATTGATAACATATAATATTTTCCCTTTCCTTTTTCCTAGATCTACCCATTCCCTTATACATTTCTTTGAATTACATTGATATACATCATATCATCAGATCCAATGATTTACAAGAAATTTATTTTACATGAATGCACATGCATAAGCACATCTTTAAAGATACAATAAGAAGTCTTCAAAACTGATAATCCAGAAGGAAAGGAGCCAAGAACATCCATCTAACCACAAACAATACCTTGATATAATAAAGATTAACCACCCAACCATGTGGATCCAAAAAGAGTCCACTCACCCATGCTAGGAGAAAGAGACCAAGGTCTACGCAAGAAGGTAACAACTAGGATACTCCTATGGTAATGATAGCCCTTCCCAAAACATCAAGCACATTGGTAGGAACTCTAAGACACATGTTAGGTGAGTGTCATCGCATAGCCCTCACCCCTTGGGTTACCCATCAGCCACTCTAGGGCCTGGCCCCCAAGTAGGCACATGTGAAACCAAACATCTCTCATAGGGATGAGACTGTCTGATTGTACTATCACAATAGTACCTTCTCCCACTCCCATCCGTAGCCTTTACTAGCACTACCAGCATGGGCGAGGCTTATCTTAGTTAATGTGTAATTCCCCTCCCATAAATTATTATTGTTATCACTGGATTAACAACTCCATAGTGGTTTGTCCTGGTACTAGCCACTTAGGGCCCCAGCGCCCACTGTGATCCACTCACCTAGGGTTCTTAAGTTCCCTACCTTTAGAAAACATTAAAAAGGGAATAAAAGACCCACATAATAATCCATAGGAAGACATAACATTTTTACAACATCAACAGTTGAGTTTAGGAAAGCACTAGTTGTCTTGAATCCTTTGGACAACCCTAAACTGCAATTGAGTACACAGTAGATATAACACATCCAAACTGTATCAAATGCATCACAATGGATTTACAACACATAATTACATCAAGTACTTCAACCCAACACAAATCATAATATCTTAACATCATTGGATTGGGTTTAGGAGATCATTGATTGTCCCTAATCCACCAGACATTCCTAAACCCTAATCCAACATACAAGCAGAAAGATAACACATAAAAAGACATCAAAATGCACCAATAATCAAGTATTATACAAAACCATATAACCAGTTCCTTTTGGTACCAACTCAAACCACAAAACATCATAACAAGATCACATTGCAGAAAACATGTTGATTCCTGAAATTTGGCTAAGTCTGAAATTTTCTAAAACCTACAAAATCTAAAATATTTATTTGAAATCCTAGGAGGTTGAAACCACTCTCAAACATCTTGGAAGGTATTACATATAATGTAACTTAAAGTATAAGGAATTAAAATTATGTAGCTTATACTTAAATGTTACCTTTTATGATCCATCCTAACACTGAAATTGGACTGAGACCACCCAACCCTAATCTGGGTTCCCAAAATATCCAAAAATTATGAAAAGTTTCTAAATGATCGTAAACATAATATCATATGAAAATCAAGTATTCTCAAGTTTGAACAACTTCTAGGACCAACCCCGGTTCAAAACCAAACCCTAAACCGTTCCAGAAACCCTAAAATTCAAACTAGAAGAGTCCTACGCAGGTGGAACCCTAAGCTTCGCAGGTGGTGACCTAAGCTGCACATGTGGTGACCTAATCTATGTAGGTGGTTCAACCTGCATAGGTGGTTCTTTCTACGTGGGTGGTCACGCATCCTACACAGGCGGTGCCCAGTTCTACGCAAGTGAGAAAAGTTTGTGCATCTCAGAGGCAGCAACTTGTAGATTGGCCTCTCTGGTAAAACTAGGTAAGATGGAGGTCTGGAAAGAAGAATCAGAGGAATACCCATTTGAGATCCCTCTATTCTCCTTCAAAAAAAGCCCTCAAACCCATCCTACCTTCAAGGTAAGTCTTTTCTATTCCTGCCACTAGATGCAAGGTAAAGAAGGATAATATCAACACATACTATTCTAACAAGGAGGGAGAACCTACTACAACTCATAAGCATCAAAGGATGAAGGCACAAGGTAGAAGACATCACATTATATGGAAATAACTTATACCAAGGGACAGATGGCACAAACACACAATATTATTATCTATCATTAAGATAGTCATCATCCACTCAAATGTGCAAGAGAATAATATAGCAATACAAACATTAAGGTCCCCTCTGATCTAGTAAACAATGGCAATCAGTAAGCAAACATATCAAGCACAGGATTCACATGAAAAGGATTATCTTTCTAGGTAGAGCCTACCTGGAGTCCTACAGAGAAACCTATAGAAGGAGCACTAAGCCTACTCTAGCCAATTCCCATTTCCTCAAGCTTTTCCAATCCCTGAGTTTCCTTCTGGATGCCACCACCAACTTTCTCCAAAGTCTCTGGCTCTAAGTTTCCATATCCCATCATCTTATTTTTCCCTCCTTCATTCTACCATTCTCCTCACATAAATATGGTGTAGGATTGGTTGCACAGGAAAATCAACCGATGCAACCATCCACAACCATCTATTGGTTATTAGTTGAAAATTTATTAGTTCTTAGATATGTAAATTGTTTCCTGTGAGTTCTTTAGTTTATTTACCATCTTTGTTTAATTTTATGTTTTAGGTAATTTATTTTATTTTATTCTTACCTTCACTTTAGATAAAGATTAGTTACTTTTCCTTAAAAAGGATAAATGGTAATTACCTCTATTTTATCCATGGATGAAGTAGATCTAATTACACACAATATTAATCCCTTCATTAAAGTTACAAGGGCACATAAATAAATAAATACATAAACACTCACATAAAGTTTTTTATATTAATATAAACATATATATAGACATATGCATATGTGTGCACCCATATGCCTCTGTGTATATATATTCATGTAAATATTATTATAAAACATACATTAATGAATACACTTAGAAAAGGCTTATTACCACATATTTAATTCCATAATACCATCAAATTATTACTAAATGATAGTCCAACAACAAAACAATATTCAACCAGTCCTAGGGACTATAACAAATATCCACAATGATCAAATACCAAGCACCCATAATCAGACATCAATCCATAATCAAAGGACAAATCCAAAAAGACCCAACCCGGGAACAAGGCTCAAGGATAGGCTTAGTCTTGTGGGACCAAGTACTATCTCCGTAACAACAACAACGATCAAGGATTTTGGGGCATGCTCAGACCTGTGAAGCTAGGTGAAGTCAACGCCCGGTACCTACAAGCCTGCATCACCGAGAAGAAATACATGTGCATTGATGTATATATGAAAGAAGACATTTTAGACAGATGATCAGGATTGATACATCGTGTGGACCTCATCCATGTGAGTAACTACGACTTCGTCCCGAATCATGAAGACACATCATGTATATAGAAACACACACCCACACACAAAGAATGTAACATGAGGGTTAGAATCTTGAGCATTGGGTTAGTCAATAATTGATATTAATAATAACTCATCATAATCATAATAAATGTCCTAAATCATTAAGTGACATACAAGATTCAT
>MU226048.1:2217554-2237689 GCA_018584345.1 Thuja plicata
CTTAAAATCTGCATCTTCATTCCTAGATTACAATTGCATCTCTCATATAGAATAAATTTCATTTCAGTTTTCAAAGCTTTCAAATCCTCCATTTTAGCAATGGTCTATGGTTGTTGGCTCTCATTCTAAGGGTAATTAAACACCCCAACTAAATAAGAGGCAACAATTCAATTCGATCGATATTGTGGAATGAGCAATTCATGTTCATCTTCACGATTCAATGATTGAGCAATGACTATGTTGTGTTGTGGCTGATTTAGAGGTCAACATTCAAACACATACAACTAGCTGCATATAATAAATTACCTATTTTACATGTTGAGGCAACTAGTTACCTTAATATTTTGAATCCTTATTTTTCAACTTGGTCAAATAGGACACAACTTTTTGAAAGGTTGGCATCTTTACAGTCACATAGGCAATATTTGCCAGAGATAGTGACTGGGGTTGGCGAAGACATAGACAAAATAAATGTGACTTTACCTTTCTTCAAAGGTAAGTTAAATTAGATTGAGGCAAGATTGAGCCTATTTGGAGCATATTTCAATAAATTCATTCCTCCAATCAAGGAAGAAGACAATCAGATCAAGGCCTGGGTGGCTTGGAGGGAATATTTTGACAGCAAGTTGCCTAGTAAAGAGGCATTTATTGCAAATGGATATTTAGATATGGTATGCTACAATAAAATCCTAGATGAAGCATTCAAGGTTGAGACTGACATGAATAAATTTGTGACAGATGTTAAAGGAATTACAGATGCTAGGTGGGACAGACAGAAAGCACAATTACAAGATATTCAAAGCTTTGGTTGGCCTGTAGAAAATGAGGTAGCAGCATGGGATGTAATGTCAAAGCCTAAGAAGAAGAAGCCTTTCACATTGGACCTAGATATAATTGATGAAGAATAAAGGAATGTCAAAAGCACTTTGTACAGATTTCTTGGAAGACAAGAAGGTTAGTTATCATCAAAGTCAAATCAGAGACTATCCTCAACATACACAACCAAAGATGTTGAAGATCACATGAAGACAAAGGAGCAAATCAGATTTCATCCTTTGTTTTGTCTTTCCACCACTTGGTTTATCTTGTCTTTTGTTTTATCTATATTTAGGGTTAGGTATCTAAAACCATCCAAAGCTTGTTGCATCCTTTCCTTAAGGATTCCAAGATGGTTTAGATATATATATATAGATCAATTTTGTAACTTAAGAAGGTGGTGAAATATAATTGTAAGCTAGACTACATATTTGTGTCTGAGTTTTTTGAGCTTTTGGTCTTTATATGTATGAATCAGGAATATAAATAAAATACAATGCAAATTCTCTTCTATATTTTTTTTGTCTCTTTACTTATTGTGTATGCTCTTTTAGTTTAATCTGTAAGGCATTTTAAGCATATTGGTTACAAGGTAGCTATCTAATTGCTTGCAAGTTTCTTTCAAGGGAAGAACTAAGTTTTGTGAGTAGTTTCAGGGAGCATAACAATATCTAAGGATTTGATACAGTGATGTGGAAGTGACAGGGTAATTTGTAAGGTGTCTTACTTGAGTTGCATATAGGATGTAAGGCAATCTATAGTATCTTTATTTACTTTTCTATGGATTTTCATCTTTGACTCTGTAGCCCAAGGATAGGCACTAGTCTAGAATTTGTCGAGTGGTTTATCATCACCCAAGTAATTCAAAATATAAAAATCTCACAGATTTATAGTCAGACACATATAAGTTTAAGTAATTATATCAAGATATACAATTCATTTTATTAATCCCTTTGAGAGAGGATTAAAATAGGTTACCCTTCCTAAGTTCTGAGAACTAAAAAAGAAGAAGGATGAACATCCTTAAAGCACTACTGTTTGTTGTTATCATTTCAATAGTTTTCATGGTTAAGCTCTGTGTCAAGTTGTTTTCAGTCTTATGCAGAGTAATTTACAAGATAATATAGCAAACAAGCAACAAATCAGTATCTACATTTACTAATACTGCGAGACAGCAATTATATATAGGTAATACCTGCCTGGGTGTTGTGGAACCTAAAAATAAGGAGGTGATAATAAGTTTCCCTAAATATTATCATAAATCCTCATCAATTAGATTTTTCTCTTGCTTGGATCATTATTTTCAAATATTGGGAGTCATAGAGTTAATCAAGTATTCAAGCACCTCTTGAAAGTTTAGCAAGAAAAAACCCTAACAGTCCCATTGAGGAAATTTTGTAATAGTGAATCATAAAGATTCACTATTATGAATAATGTTTATATCTTCTTCATTTCACTATCCATCCTTGATATATGAAAAGTGTTGTGCTTCTTACATTCTAAAATAATATTCCCAATATTTGTGCAGTGTTTGAGTTCAAATATCTTATGTTGGTTTTCTCTACAAGTGAATTTATGTTGTTTAGAGTGTGATATTGTAGTCTATGTTCATCTTTGGCCAAATTAGTTGATTGCAATGATTAGATTTATCAATTATTAGTTTGAATATATTTTTTAGGAAGAGTTAAGAGGTTGATATGAATCTTTTCATGGTGTTTTATTATTTTCATTGATTTATGTGCATCAAATGTTATCTTTGGACTGACTGGTTAATGTGTTCCTATGCTTGGCTACACATTACATCTGGTGCCAAATTCAGAGAGTGTTGAAGTGCTTGTGATTTGATTAAATTATTTGTGGGAAACATGTTGTGATGCATTTGGGCCCCCTTTATCTCCTTAGGTAGACCCCATTGAGTGTATATATTTGTCATGGTTGACTTTATGTAAATGATTCTTATCTCTACTATGGTTGACCTAGTTGTAATTTTGAAGAATCAAGTTGATATATATAGATGTCTAGATGGTTAAATTAGGGTTTGGATTAACTTGGATAATATTGGGATCAAATTTGAAGTTAGTGTAATGTGAATATGAAAAAGTAGAGGTGCAAGTGTGTGAGTTTGAAGGAGTTATTGGAGTGGTTGATCAAGAAATTCTACATATTTTTGGTTCATCGATTTCTTATTATAGCTAGAAGATAATGAATCTTTTGGAAACTTATTTGCACCTATTCTTACCTTGATGTTGGTGCCTCAGCTTACAAGTCATTTTCAGGTGCAATATTTATTGATATAGCGTTGATGGCTTTGGTCAATGTGCCTATGTGTCAATGTGGTGTTGACCCTTGTGTGTTGAAGACATCACACACAACAAGTAATCCTGGGCATCAATTTTGGGGTTGCCCAAATAGGAAAAAGGTCTAGATATGGAATTATATTTTATGTTTAAAATTAATGTGACAAGTAATCATTTTAGGAAGAACTGATGTAGATTTGGTATTGCAGGGAAATAGTGGATGTCAATACTTTCAGTGGGTCGATGAAACCACATTTACATCTACCCCATCTATGTCTATACCTAATGTAGGAAATGAGTGCAACTTGTGCAAGGCTTGAGAGGCAGCTAGTGCTACCAAGATTGCTTCAATGGAAAAAGCAGAAATCATGTTTCTATGATGCCTTCTTTGTGTAGTTTGAGCACTGCTTTGTTGGGACCATATGCATAAATGTGATTAAAAGAGGGCTATTGTAGATATTGAAAAAATTTTAGAGTTTCATGTAGATACCTTGGACATATTTTGATAAACTCATGAACTTATTATTGTTTATGATTTCGTTATGAATTTCTATATCTTGGATGGGTTTTTGTAAATTTTATCCTTGTTCCTTTTAGAAGTGTATGGCTTGACTATGCACATGCATAATTGTAGATGAGGATTAGTAATAGGGTGTCAAGCATTGCTTAGATCCTTTGGATTTAACTCCATCTTTTCCTTCCTTGCAGGTTCTGGATCATACAGGAGCATACTGGATTCAACCATGGAGACATTGGCAAGGATCACCCAACTTCATAAAACAAGATTGGAAACAACCCAACTTACAAGTAGAAGACATACAAACCTATTTAGTGATCATATTGTGATGAAGGTGGAGTCTGATGCTACTTCAATGACATCTGGTAGTGATGCAAAATTTAATGTCTATAGTCATTGTAGCAGTATCAGGTGCCACCTTCAATATAATTTGATCACTAGATAGGTCTATATGATCTCTTCTATAAACACATCACATTCCATATGGTGTTAGAAGGCCTAGATGGGCAGAAATTCAATGGTACAACTGTGGTCTCTTTTCCCTTGGTAATGTTTTTCAGGTAGAAACGGTAGGATACCATCTATCTTTCTTGAAGACTCTTTATCAAAAGGGGATCAATGTCCTCTATCTTCAATCGAAAAAGGGGTGCTGAAGGTTTCTCTGCATCAATTTGGTATAGAAATTGAGTTTTATACCCAAACAATGTAGAGAAACTTTTGCACCCTCGATTCCAATGAAGAGAGAAATGCCATTGATACCCTTTGGATAAAGAGGCTTGATACCACTTCTACCATCCTTTAAAAGACTGGTTTTAAAGTTAAACCCAAACTACGATGTCTCTATGAGTTACGTAGGAAAGGCCATCTATGATGAGCCCCTGAGGCATTAGGTCTAGCCCTTAGGTCTTATAATTTTGAGTTCTTCCTTGATCTTGCCACCCCTTACCAATATTTTACATAGTTTGCATCTCTTTACAAAACTAGTTTTAAATGACTTATGAAATATAATTGTAGGTAGTTATCTCTTCTATAAACACAACACATTCAATATGGTGTTAGAAGGCCCAGATGGGAATAAATTCAATGGTACAATTGTGGTCTCTTTTTCCCTTGGTAATGCTTTATAGGTAGAAACGATAGGATACCATCTATCTTTCTTGAAGACTCTTTATCAAAAGGGGATCAATGTCCTCTATCTTTAATCGAATAAGGGGTGCAAAAGGTTGCTCTGCATTGATTTGGTATAGAAATTGAGTGTTATACCCAAATGATGCAAAGCAACTTCTGCACCCTCGATTCCAATGAAGAGAGAAATGTCATTGATACCCTTTGGATAAAGAGGCTTGATACCACTTCTACCATCCTTTAAAAGACTGGTTTTAAAGTTAAACCTGAACTACGATGTCTCTGCAAGTTACATAGGAAATGCCATCTATGATGAAACCCCAAGGAATTAGGTCTGGCCCTTAGTTCTTGTACTTTTGAGTTCTTCCTTGATCTTTCCACCCCTTACCAATATTTTACATAGTTTGCATCTCTTTACAAAACTAGTTTTAAATACCTTATCATTGATTTAGCTAAGTTATTGATGTAGCTTATCTTAAAATCTTGTATGTAATAAACTATGAATTTTATATCATGCATCTAGTTTTATAGCCATATATATAGGTGCAGGAAATAGAGAGGAAAGGAGAATATGATACACAGGCAAGAAAGCGAAATTCAGGTACGCATTTGCAAGTCATGTTGGTTATTTGAACATCATAATAAGCTTTATAGTTTCATTTTATAGATGCGTAAGTCAGAGGGGGATTACAATAATAAATCATGCAATGTTGTAATGTATTTGATGTTATTTGATCAATGTATTTTTCCCACTTATTCATTATGTTGGCATACTTATTCATTAATTTCATTATTGTTACTTTGTTTTAGGTCTTCTCAATGTCAACTACTAATGATTAGTTTCTCTTTCTCCCTTGGGAATACTTTTCAAGTAGAAATGGTAGGATACCATCTATCTTTCCTAAAGACTCTTTATCAAAAGGGGATCAATGTCCTTTATCCTCAATTGAGTAAGGGGTGCAGAAGGTTTCTTTGCATCCATTGGGTATATAAATTGAGTGGTATACCCAAATGATGCAAAGCATCTTCTGCACCCTCGATTTTAGTGAAGAGAGAAATGTCATTGATACCCTTTGGATAAAGAAGCTTCAGAACATAAATATGATATCCTACCATTACTACTTGAAAAGAATTTCCAAGGGATCATAGATGCTCTATCCTATGATAGACACGTGTATGTAGCTCTAATTATTTATTGTCTACTATGCAATCTTTAGCATATGTATCATGTGACTTATGTAAATCTGATTATGATTGACCTTAATATCTTACAAGAATTGGTTCTCCATCGTAGTTACGAACTGTTGGGTAGGTAGCCTTATGAGGAGGTCTACATATAACTTATTTGTAGGTAGAATCTAATTAGGATCTCATCCTTGTTCACCTAAGTGGGTGGAAATTTATGGAGACACTATCTGGGGTCTCTACCCTAGAAAGGGGTTGTGTAACCACTTCTACCATCCTTTAAAAGAATGGTTTTAAAGTTAAACCTAAACTATGGTGTCTCTGAAAGTTACGTAGGAAAATCCATCTATGCTGAGAAAATCCATCTATGATGAGCCCCCAAGGCATTAGGTCTAGCCCTTAGGTCTTGTACTTTTGAGTTCTTCCTTGATCTTGCCACCCCTTACCAATATTTTACATATTTTGCATCTCTTTACGAAACTAGTTTTAAATACCTTATGATCGATTTACCTAAGTTATTGATGTAGCGTATCTTACGATCTTGTATATAATAAAATATAAATTTTATATCATGTATCTAGTTGTGTAGCCGTATATACAGGTGCAAGAAATAGAGAGGCATGCAGAATATGATACACAGGCAAGAAAGAAAAATTCAGGTATGCAGTTGCAAGTCATGTTGGTTATTTGAACATCGTAATAAGATTTATAGTTTCATTTTCTAGATGTTTAAGTCAGAGGGGGCTTACAATGATAAATCATGTAATAATACATATTAATTCAAATTAGCACCTAAAGATAATTATCTAGACTAATCACTGACCAGGATGTCGTTGGTGATTACTCTGGATATTTATCTTTAGGTGTATTTTTTTAACATTCCATATAGGTCAAAATTTTGACACACTTTGGTCAAAACCCTCACCAAGACTAGTCTATATATCGACCATTCTATGTCAAAATTTAGCATCATGGGTTTGGCATCCTGGTCAGATGGGCCAAACAATTCGACCAACATTGGTCAAATGTTCAACCAATTAACGTGCCAATTGCAGATTTCAATTTCGACCAAGATTGGCGTAGAACATTCGACCTTAACAACGATGTGTCAAAATTGTGACTACAAAAATAGTGAATTGACCATTTGTGGATCATTTGACCAATCCTGGTAGAAAATTTGACCAATTAAGGTCAAAAATTGACGTCAAATGTATTAGTGATTCTTCAGATGACTGCTTCACTGGATGATACTATAGGTAAGTTGATTTATTTTGAGCTTAATGATTTTGATAATAGTTCACCTGCTACTGCTAGGATTGAGTCTGTATTTAAATCATCTTTGAATATTAGAATTTCTAGGGAGTCTAGACCTAGTGATGGTTATGCAAGTAGTGCAAGTGAAATATTCTATAGTTGCAAGAGTGAGTTAGAAGAACTGTATGTTGAGGATGAAGCAAATAAAAAAGAGTTTGAAGATCTACTAGCTAGAAGACTACAAAGAGGTAAAGTCAACTACTGAGGTAAGATACCTTTGAAATGTTTTGAATGTAAAAATACTGGACACACTTCTACTAGATCCCTGAAAATGACAATGATGAGAAGAAAGATAAAAGAGATGATAACAAAAGAGAAAATAGATTCAGGAGATTCCAAGATTTCAAGAATAAAGTTAATTCATTTCATATTGCTAATGAAGGACTAACTGATGATGATACATATGATGATGATGGTGAAGAATTTGTATATGTTTCCATCAAGGATAATCCCGATGAAGAAAAGCAAGAAGAAAAATCCCTAATATCACATGTAAGAAAGAATTATACCTGGATTATAGACAGTGGGTGTTCACCCAATATGACTGGTGACCCACTTAAGTTCACTACTATGGATGAACATGATGGAGGATATGTTAGATTTGGTAATGATGCTCCATATCCTATGAATGCTAAAGGTTCTATAATTATGTTGGATAATACCATATGTTATGATGTATATTGGGTTGAAGGACTAAAGTATAATCTGTTGAGTGTGGCAATGCTAAACAATACAAGAAACTGATTAGAATTTTAGTATGGAAAGGTAAAGTATATGATCAGAAAGGAAGTTTGGTTGCCACTAGAGAACAATCTAAAGGTAACCTATTTTATCTTGATACGTCTACTAAGATTTTTTTATATGCTATAGTTAAAGATGTGTGGTTATGGCACAAGAGGTTATGTCAGGTGAATTTTTCCAATCTAATTAAAGTGAGCAAAAAGAATAGAGTTAGAGGTCTACCGAGATTGGAGAAACCTAAGAATGTCATGTGCAAGGAATGTCAAGTTGGAAAAATGAATAAGTCAAGTTTTACAAGTAAGTATTACGTTACACAAGGAATTTTGGACTTAGTGCACACTGACCTATGTGGACCGATGAGAAAACAAAGCTACTATGGTGATAGATGTTTCATTTTTTTATTGATAATTATTCTCGAATGATTTCTGTCATGTTTTTAAAACAAAAAATCTGAAGCTTTTCAAATGTTTAAGTGGTATAAGGCAAGATTTGAAAAGGAGATTGGAATAAATATTAAGTGTCTAAGATCTTACAAAGGAGGAGAGTTTACTTCTGATGAGTTTATGCTCTTATGCAATGAAAATGGAATAAAGAGACAAATGTCTACACCGAGGACACCACAACATATGGGTATAGTTGAAAGGAGAAAAAGGTCTATTGTAGATTGCATGAGAACATTGATGATTGAGAAGGGTATTTCTCAAGCATATTGGAGAGAAGTAGTTAGCACTATTTCTTATACACTTAACCTATTATAATTGAAGAAAGGTACAAACAAGACTCCATGTGAGATTTTGTATGATCACAAACCAAATATAATTTATTTCAAAGTATTTGGAAGTAGATGCTATATTTTAAAAGATGATAGAGATGGTAAGTTTGATTCTAAAGGAGATGAAGGAATATTATTAGGAGATCAAGGAATATTCTTAGGATAATCTACAAAGAGAAAAGCTTACAAATGTTTGAACAAGTCTACTAACAAAATTGTGGAAAGTGCAAATGTGAGAATTGATGAATTTGTAGAGAAAAATGATGAGGATAGCAAGAAGGAACCTGAGGATTATCAAAGATTTGTATATGTTCAACCTGATGTTCCTAATACCTTATAAAAAGAACAAACTGAGGAGGAAGCTAAACAAAGAGAGCTACCACCGAATGATGGAAATGGAGTTCTACCAATTACCGAGCCTATTCTAGCCAAGTATGTGAGGAGACACCACTCACCGAGCAAGATAATTGGAGACAAGAATGTTGGAATTATGAAAATAAGAAAGGTAAGAGATAATACATGCTTAATTTTTGAATTAGAGCCGAGAAGAGTAGAGGATGCATTAGAAAATGAAGACTAGGTTAAAGCTATGAAAGAAGAGATAGATCAGATTGTAAAGAATAACACATGGAATTTAGTACCAAGACCTAAAGATAAAAATGTTATTGGTACAAATTCAACTTTAGAAATAAATTGAATGAACATTGAGATGTAATCAGAAACAAAGCAAGACTGGTTTGCAAGGGGTATGCACAAGAAGAAGTTATTGACTATGGTGAAATTTTTGCACCTGTTGCTAGGTTAGAAGGAGTTAGAATTCCACTAGCATATACAACTTACAAAGGATTTAAATTTTATCAAATGGATGTCAAGTCTACATTTCTTAATGGTATTCTTGAGGAAGAAGTTTATATAGAATAGCCTGAAGGATTTTCTGAGAACACTAACAAGGACATGGTATGCAAACTACACAAGGCATTATATAGTTTGAAACAAGCACCCCCAACTTGGTATGAAAGGTTACATGCATACCTAGTCAAGATTGGATTTCAATAACTACTGACAATAGTAATGTGTATCTGAAATGTGATTGTAAAAATAAGATTTTGATTGCTGAAATATTTGTTTATGATATTATTTTTTGAGGAAATAACACATTATGCAGATCTTTTGCTGAAGAGATGAGAAAGGAATTTTAGATTTCCATGATAGGGGAGAGAAAGTTATTTCTGGGACTATAGATTCAACAAGTCAAAGATGGGATCTATATTTTACAATCAAAGTACAACAAGGAGATCCTAAAGAATTTTGGAATGGAAGACTCAAGACTAGTTGGAACACCGATGGTTACTGGTTGCAAGTTATCAAAGGAAAATGAGTGAAAGGAAGTAAATGAGACAATCTATTGATCAATTATTTGTAAGCTACAATATGTTGTACATAGAAGACCTGGTATATGTTAGGAATAGTCCCAAGAGATAAATGAGAGGGGAGTGAATAAGTTATCTACTAGATTCAATTCTTTATTCAATAAGTACAAAATAGCATTAAGTATAAAGACAATAAGATAACACAGAATAGAACACTACAATTTTGGTTACGGGGAAACCCAAAATAGGTAAAACCCTTGGTGGGAATTAGCACCCACAAAGAAATGCACTAGAGTATAATGATCCCTGTTAGAAGATCTTACAACCCTGTTAGGAGTTGATCTTTACAATGCAATAAGTACAGTGACCTAGTAAAAGGTTAGACCCTGTTAGAAGTCTTTTACAAATAACCTTGTTAGGGGGTGAGGAAACATTGTCCAATAGCACATTGCTCAAATGATGAAGGCTGCAACCTTATGTACAATAGATATACACTATATCTGTTTAAGTAGATCTGTTGTCTTGATCAGTTCCAGTGATTTGTAAGTTCTCTCTACTTCTTCACATAGATCTTTAACTGATGAATGATGTAGCTTTATTGTTCCAATACATCAGATATTCTATTCTATAACTGTCATGACTTCTTTCTATCTCTGCTCCCTTGGTAATCACAAATGAACTACTATAAGTATCTTTCTCAAAAGATATGATAACATCAGTTGTAGGAAGCCCTTCAACAACTTTCTTATCGGTTGAACTAAGCATGCAACATAATTAGAACCACACAACTCAAAATGAATATACACATCACTTCACACAGTCAGCTCCTCCAAAATAACTCAAACATCACACTTCAAATGAAACACACTAAGCACCCTTAATTTGACATTCTTAACTCATAACTAAACATGAATCTGAACATGCATATCCCAAAAATAGGCGCAACTGAAGAAACAATGAAATTGCTGTCAGCTCTTAATAAAAATCTTCTGAAACTATAGCAGGTGAACAGATCAGCATAACTCAATTTTAACTGCACTACTAAATCTTCATGTATGAACATAGCATAATAAATATGTCTACAACATACAAATAACTGTGTAAGGCTCCAACATATCCATACTGATAATTACATACAGAACAATGATGTATACAATATGTTGTCATCAATGACAAACATATAGTCAACTATTTGCACAAAGGCAAATCTCCAACAATCTCCCCCTTTGACATTGATGGCAACATATGATATGAAAAACACCATCAATCCAAAATTATCTTCTTTCTTTTTACAATCTTCTCAATATCCTCGCCAAAAGTTCCTCTTAACTGTTGCATCTCTTTTTACTGTGTTTTTATTTTCATGACTATATACTCCCCTAGAGTATATGCTCCCCCTTACTATATACTCCCCCTTTGACATCAATGGAAAGGGATGCCAAATACAAATAAGCACATGTACTACTCCTGAAGTAGAGTAGTCAACCAATCATCAGTCACCAAGGACTAATGCACTTGCTGCAAATTCTAATCAGACTCAGTAAAGGTAATTACTCCCAGCTTCTTCCTGAGATACTCAAAAGTATGTTTTGATAGAGGCTTCGTAAATATGTCTGCCAACTGTTCTTTGGTACTCACATAATCCAACTTCACTTCTCTCTCTACAAATTTTTCTCTCAGAAAATGATATGTTATTTCTATGTGTTTTTTCTTAGCATGCATCACATGGTTCTTTGACATATTGATAGTGCTAGTGTTGTCATAATGAATAAAAATAGGATAATTAATCTGAATTCCAAAGTCTTTAATCATCTTCTTGATCCAAACAATTGTGGAATAATTTAATGCTACTGCTACATACTTAGCTTCTACTATTGACTGAGAAATACAGTTCTGCTTCTTGCCTATCCAAGTAACCAACCTGTCTCCAAGAAATATTGCTCCTCTTGAGGTACTCTTTCTGTCATCAACACAACCTGCCCAATCTGCATCTGTATACACATGAAGTTTTACATTTTCTGAGTTTGGATACCATAAACCATAGTCTATAGTCCCCTTTAAATATCTGAATATTCTTTTTATTTCCATTAAGTGATTTGTTTTTGGTTCAGCTACAAATCTTCCAACAATGCCAACTGCATTAGAAATATCTAGTCTAGATTAAGTGTATGAGTTTTCCAATCATAGACTTGTATAGTGTTTTTTCAACTGTTGTAGAATCATAATCTTTAGAAAGCTTGCTTCTTGTTATCATAGGGGTGCTTATTGGCTTGAAATCTTCCATCTTGAATGTCTTCAATATCTCCTTCACATATTTAGACTGATTTATGAATATACCTCTGTCTGTCTATTTTACATTTAATCCCAAAAAGTATTTGATAGGTCCAATCATGCTCATTTCAAACTCGCTCTGCATTTCTTTACCAAAATCTGCACTAAGCTTGTCATTACCACCAAAGATAATGTCATCAACAAAAATAGTAACAATTAATAATCCTTCATCTGTCTCTCTTATGAATAAGTCACAATCTGTTGTTCCTTTCTTGAATCCTATCTTTGTCAAGTATCCATCTAGTCTTTAATACCATGCTCTAGGAACTTTCTTAACTCCATAAAGGGCTTTCTTCAGTCTGCATACCATTTATGGTTTGTCTGATAAATTAAATCCTTCAAGCTGTTCTATGTAGACTTCTTCCTTTAAGTCACCATTCAAAAAGGCTGACTTGACGGCCATCTGATATACCTTAAAGTTTTTGAAAGTTGCATAAGATAAGAACAATTTTATAGATTCCAGTCTGCTCACAGGGGCAAATGTATCAGAGTAGTAAATTCCTTCTCTCTGCACATATCTTTTACATGCCAGTCTTGCTTTGTTTCTTACCACTGTACCATCTTCATTCATTTTGTTTCTAAATATCCACTTAGTTCCAATCACATTTTGTCACAAGGTCTAGGGACCAATTCCCATGTGTCATTCTTAATTATCTAATCTAATTCTTCTTGCATTGCATTCTACCAATCTAAATCATTACAAGCATCTTCAACACTTAAGGGTTCAATTTGTGAAAGTAAACATACCTCTTATCAACGGTTAAACCTTTTTCTTTAGATCTTGTCAAAACTTTACTGCTCTGATCTCCAATGATATCTTCTTTTGAATGGTATCTAGATGTGTATTTTGGAATTTTGGGTGTGACATTCTCATCTGTAATCTGTGAATCCTCTTCTCTTGGTTTAGGGTTATTACATGATACATCAATAAAGTCAAACATTTCTTCAATAATTGTTTCTTTACTGATAGGTCTAGGTTCATCTTCAATCATAGGTGCATAATCATAGTATCTCTCTTGAATCATGAACTTCAAATCAATCTTCACATGTGCACTTTCAATGATTTTCTTCAACCTCAAATTAAAACATATGTAAGCTTTGCTTTTAGTAGAGTAACCAAGAAAAATACCTTCATCACTTCTAGCATCAAACTTACCAACACCATCATCTCTCTTGATGTAACACTTTCTTCCAAAGATTCTGAAGTATTTTACTTTAGGCACATTTCCAAACCAAATTTCATAAGGTTTCTTTTATGCACCTGGCCTTAGTTGAGTTCTATTGATATTATAGACTGTTGTATTGACTGCTTCTCTCCAATATGTGTGTGCAACTTTTCCTTCAATCATGATAGTTCATGTTGTGTCAAGTATGATCATATTTCTATTGGCAAGTTGACTCCTAGAGGATACATGAATTATTTTGTTTTTTCATCATGGCAACAAAGTCATACTAAGTTTCTATCAAAGTTAACTTAGAAGATAAATGACTAAGTATGGAATAAAGGGCAGACAGAGATATACAGTGATTAGCACATCAGCGCACGTGTGAGAGATTGAATCATAGTATGTACATTTAGATATATTTTCTATGTGATGTCTACATACTAAGTCCAGACATGCATGGTACGGCATGATACTACAGAGAAGTTACAGACAGATTAGTAGACCAACAGTCCACAAGACAAAGCATGAAAGCTGACTAAGTGTTTTGATCAGCGTATATTATTTTGTTGTGTAATGGCCAAGCACCTTTGATTATATGTTTTTAATAATGTCTTTAGTATTTTTGTAAACCTACTTAAGCTGACTTTCTCAGAAGAGTTGTGTATTATGTTTTAGGGCCGACCATAAGTCTTGTTTTGGGTCGTGTCTATTCGGGTTTGAACATATAAGTATGTAATGTAAAGTTATGTTACAAGTGTCAAATAATATGCATGAGGAAGATATAGAAGAGCAGTATGATGAATTCAGTATGAGATAAATCTCTTTAAGAGAGTAACAGCATCTGTGCATACACAGAACTGATCAGACAGCAGTGTCATCATGACAATTCACTTTTGATATAGTGTATATCAACTATCAGAAGGTTTTAGCCTTCATCCTATTGAGCAGTGAGCTCTGGCAGTGAGCCATATACCTTTAACATGGTTTTGTAATAGACTCCTAACAGGGTCTAAGACTCCTAACAAGGTCATTGTACTTGGATTGTAAAGACTACTCCTAACAGGGCAAAGGAACTTTAACAGGTTCATTATAATAGTGCAATATTTGTGGGTACTAATTCCCACTGGGGTTTTCCTCTTATCAAGGTTTCCCCGTAAACATATCATGTATTATGTGTTCTTGTATTGAGCTTCATTGGATGTATGTTTTGATTTATGTTTAAGTTGATGAAATATAAAAAATACACAAACATTGATTCACCCCCCCCCCCTCTCAGTGTTTCTAACAATTTCTCCTTTATGCAATTCCATTCTACTGAGGGGTTCTAGGTGCNCATTGATTCCCCCCCCCCCCCTCTCAGTGTTTCTAACAATTTCTCCTTTATGCAATTCCATTCTACTGAGGGGTTCTAGGTGCACTTAGCTGTCTTTTGATACCATGTTCTTCGCAGTACCCAAGAAACTTGTTAGAGGTGAATTCTCCTCCTCTATCAGATCTTAGACACTTTATCTTTAATCCAGATTCATTTTCAACTTTAGCTTTGAATATTTTGAACTTCTCAAAAGCTTCAAATTTATATTTCAATAATGCAACCCACATCATTCTACAGAATCATCAACAAAAAAAATAAAATACCTTTCACCATAGTATGATCTTGTTTGAGTAAGTCCGCATAATTCTATATGCACTAGATCCAATTTGTTTTCTGCGAAGTTCTATTTGCTTCTGAATGAATTCCTCACATGCTTTCCCATCACACAGTCCCTGCACATAGTATCAACTAGTCTTGCAATACTATGAAGGTCTCTTACTGCCTTTACATTTCTTATCTTTAGTATGTTTTCAAAATTGATATCACAAATTCTTTTGTGCCATAACCAACTGTCATCCACTTTTGCAGCAAAACAACTTACTTTGGAGTTGATCTGAAAGACATTACCTTTGGTATTTGATCCTAATGCAATCATTTCTTCTTCTTTGTTATTAATGATGCACTTGTTGTTTTCAAATTCCAATTGATATCCTTTATCAAGAAATTGTCCAACACTTAGTAAGTTATGATGTAAACCATCAACATACAGAACATCATATGTTTTGTTATTTTCATCTAGAGTGATAGCTCCTCTACCTATGATAGGTTTAGGAGTATTATCTCCAAATCTAACCGTGCCACATTTGTACTTATCCAGATGTACAAATCTATCTTTTTCTCTTGTCATGTGATGTGAACAACTGTTGTCAATGATCCAGTCTGTTATGATGTCTGCTTGGGAACTAATGCCAATTCTTGTGCTTTCTTTTCCATTTCATCAAACATATTTTCAATATCTTTAATGACACTAAATCCAATTCCATCTTCTCCTGAATCATCATCAGTCACACCATCTTTAGCATAGTAGCATTCCTTTGTATATTTAGGCTTGTAATCTGTTCTGAACTTCTTGACTCTTGTAGGACACTTGGATGCAAAATGGCCAACTTTGTTACATGAAAAACATTTGAATGGTATTTGTCCTTCATATTTTCCTTTTCCTTTCCTTTCTTTCTTAGAGATCATAGAAATTATTTCTTTTAGTTCTTTATCCTCTTCTTCTTTCTCAATATTACTAGAAGTGCTCAAAGATTTCTTACCATGGACTGAGGCTTTGCAGGTTGTTTCAATTTTAGGTTCTGTCTTCAATCTTGATATCTCAAATGCTGAAATTTTGTTGATCAAGGTTTCTCTTTTAAAGTCTTTTGAAAATTTCATAGTCTCATCTAAGATGTTTATCTTGCTCTCATAATCTGCTGTCAGTGTAGCCATCAATTTGTCCATTATGTCTTCCCCTAAAATTTCTCTGCCATTGTTTCTGATTCCTGAAACTGCATCATTAATCCTCTGATTGTAAGCTCTAATGTTTTCTTCGGGTAGAATCTCTAAATTTTTTTATCTCTTCTTCCATGTCTTTCTATGTGCATTCTTTTCTTGGATGTCTCCTTCATACATGTCTACTAGGTACTTCCATATTGAATAGGCTTTATTTTCTTTCGTAATCTCAGAAAATTCACTGTCAAATAAGGAACTTATAAGGGCTTCTTTGGCAATTGCATTTTGGGTTAATACTTCCTTTTGTTTAATAGTAGAATATTCTTCTACAAGATATTTCAAAGTAGGAACATCAATTGCATGAGTAGCTACCTCATAGATCTCAAAACCAACGCACTGCAGGTGTGTTATCATTTTGTTCTTCTAGTCAAGATAATTCTCTCCATCAAACTTAGGACTCTCTTTTTTAAAGTACGCCATTTGATCTACCTTAATTTGTTAAGATTTATCTCCAAGGCACTTGGCTCTAATATCAATTGTTAGGAATAGTCCCAAGAGATAACTAAGAGGGGGGTTGAATCAGTTATCTACTAGATTCAATTCTTTCTTCAATTAAGTACAGAATAACATTAAGTATAAACACAATAAGATAACACAGAATTGAACACCACAAATTTGGTTACAGAGAAACCCAAAATAGGTAAAAACCCAGGTGGGAATTAGCACCCACAAATAATTTCACTAGAGTATAATGATCCCTATTAGAAGATTTTACAACCCTCTTAGGAGTTGATCTTTACAATGCAATAAGTACAATGACCTGGTCAAAGTTTAGACCCTGCTAGAAGTCTTTTACAAATAACCCTGTTAGGGGTGAGGACACACTGTCCAATAGAACACTACTCAAATGATGAAGGCTACAACCTACTGTACAACAAATATACACTATATCTGGTATTGAACTATTTAAGTAGACCTATTTTCTTGATCAGTTCCAGTTATTTATAAGTTCTCTCTTCTTCTTCACATAGATCTTTAACTAATGAATGATGTATCTTTACTGTTCCAATACATCAGACATTTTTTTCTGTAACTATCACAGATTCTTTCTATCTCTTCTCCCTTGTCAATCACAAATGAACTACTATAATTATATTTCTCAAAAGATATGATTACGTTGGTTGTAGGAATCCCTTCAACAACTTTCTTGTTAGCTGAACTAAGCACGCAACATAATTAGAACCACGCAACTCAAAATGAATAGATGCATCACTTCACATAGTCAGCTCCTCCAAAATAACTCAAACATCACACTTCAGATGAAACATGTTAAGCACCATTAATTTGACATTCTTAACTCATAACTAAACATGAATCTGAACACGCATATCCCAAAGATAGGCATGTATAGTCAGAAAATGGAAGCACTTCCATGGGAGACTGGCTTAACATTCTGAGTGAGTAGTTTGGGGTCACGAAAAGCACCTCTGAATGGGTTATTGATCTTGACATGGCTTCCCCACTGACCTGCCTTTCTAACCTCCATTTTATGACCTGAATTCTGCATTTTGGGTCTCTGACCTGTGATCCTGGGATCTGAGGACAGGGTCGACCTTTTGGGACTAGGTTGACCTCAACCCTACCCTAGAATAGGGTCAACCTTGACCTTGTCCTATGACAGGGCTGACCTTGACCCTGTCCTAGGGTCACAAACCCAAAATCCCACATATTCTCGGATGTCGGTCTTCACAAAAAGTTTTCTCCCGCTTTCGGGTCGGCTGTTTCGGGTTTTTAATTAGTTGATTCCTAAATTATATTTAATATAGGTCCTCTCCTAGGGATAAAGGCTTAAATAATGATTTAATTATCCTATTTAGGCCTCCTTAGAAGATTGTTCCCTAATTCCATATAAAACGGAGCCTTCTCCTCTCATTTTCTCTAAGCATGAATAACCATGATAAAGCAATTGAAGTCTTCTAATCAACCATCAAGCATCCTTATGAAGTGAATTCCAAGAAATTAATTGAGAAATACTTGAAGCAAGCATCCATCATTCTCAAGTATCCATTTGCATGAAGGAGATCCATTGGAGGCCATTGAAGGATTCAAGCCAAAAAGTGCCCTTTTGGTGATCTCTCCATCCATCTTTTTCCAAGGCCTTTGTCAAGTTCAAGAACCCATTCAAGGCTTGGTGTTGGAGATCTAAAAGAAAGAGATTGAATACATCCTTCCATTCTACATTCCATATTTTGAAGCATACATGTGGATCCACGGATTTGAATACACCATAAGGACATTACAAGCAAGGTGAATTTATGTGTTTACTTTGTTTATCTCTGCAATTTCAATTATATTATAAGGTTAATTCCAAAACTGGGGTTTGACCAAGGAAAAACCCTTTCCCCCAACAAACAAACATTTTTCTTGTAGGTACAGGTTCGGGACTGTAAATTTGAGGCTAGACCTGGATACCCAATTCGGCTTTCTTTCAGACTGTTTGAACAGGGACACTTTTGGAGTTGAGCAGATCGAGTTGGAAAAGTGGTACAGGGTCCACCTTTTTCATAAGATGACATCAAAACAAAAAAATATTTCTAGGTTTTGTCCGTCTCTCTATTCCGGTTCGGTATCAACTATCAACATTTCCAAAAACAATCTACAAATCTCAGACAATAGCAATCTTTGATCTGCCACTTTGAAAGGTTGGTACTTTCTCCTATTCTTTTCAATTACTATCATTAATCATATTAATCAATCAATTTACAGAATTTAAGATCCCCTTTCTTGGTCTCTTTCAAAATATTGGATTCATTTGTGTATTAACCCTTTGAGGTTGATCAAAATCGGATCTCCTATTTGTGTATTTGAGGGTGAAAGAAAGGAGCATCTTATCTTCCCTTAATCACAATCACAATTGAAATGTAAAATAAACATAAATAAAAATTAACAAGTCAAACCCTCTTAAACCACAATTCTCTCCTTTACATTTTGGTAACATAACAACACATCATCAACAACATTCCAACACCTAAAATTTTTATGTTACATTTTGGTGAACCCGCGATAGACAACTGTTTCTTTTTGGTGTTAGATTTGCATTGTGTATGTTAGATCTTGCATGTTATTTCAAATTACATTTCAATTACATAGATCTAAAATTTTTGTATTAGTTCATTTGCATTGTATTGGTGTATGAGCTTTACTACAGCTAGTCCTACTTATAGTATCCTGGTTAGAAGAAGTCGTAGACTTATGGGTTTCTTTGATCCCAAGTCTTCCACTCCTTTCCTTTAGATCCCGAATGACAACTTGATAACTCATGATTCCAATCCTTCTATGTAGCATAACTCTTCTCACTCATCTCATGATGAGGATGATGCTTTAAGAGTTCCTCCTGAGCAAGTGCAAAACCTTTCAACCAAAATTGATAAAATGGGTAATTGGCTTATCCAATAAAACCATAATAAAGATTCTATCCAAGCTATAGAGGCTCTTTAAAAAGTTCTCAGTGATAATGATCAAGGTATTAATTTCTTGCGTAGTATTACTCACCTTGTGAATTTCAATTTTAAACCTTTAGCTCAAGAGGCTCAAGATTTAGGATTCACACCTATTGTCACTAGTGTAGGACCTTCTTCTATTTCTCTACCTAGTATTCCTACTTATACTCCTTTAATAACAACTTCTATCCCAAG
>MU226048.1:2285368-2303274 GCA_018584345.1 Thuja plicata
TATATATATATCAACATCAAGTCGGCTCTCTAAAACATTTTCACATAGTCGGCTCTCAATACAAAATAAATAATGTAAAGAGAAAATATAAAGTTGTCACTCTTACATAACTAAAATATAGGTTATCCAAAATCATAATCCAAATTAGCTTTCCATGAGTCCATGACATACTCCTTAAATCATCGCTACTATTCAACTGCTATGTTACATTATTTTATTGTCTTCTCATGTCTTCAAATATCTCTAACTCATTGTAATCATCACCAAAACTAAATTGATCTTAGGTGGAAGTCATAGATACCCCATAGTATCTTCCACTAAGCTCACAAGTCATAACTCACTATACTTTATCTTCGATACCCAAAACAATACGGGCATACTCTATATTTATGCTTCCATACTTAGTCATTTTGAAGACTGTATCTCCAAAACTGTACTTCAATCCAATCGATCAATATACCAAATATGTTTTCATAAATGGAAACCCATAAGTGTCTCATATTATACAAAAATCATCACTTTCCAACAAAAACCCTTCAAGGCCTACAGAGGATGGAAATAATTTTCTTGAAAAGTGTAGGGGTGGATATCATAGTTTCCAAATGGCATCAAATTTATTTTATATTAGTTTCTTCTTTCTTGAATTTTGTATCATGGAATTTATGAGGTCTTACTGACCTCACATATAATTTTTTTAGTATAGAACGCTCAATATAAATATCATGGTATTAATTTTTTTTGACTTTCAGAAATCAAAATTGATTCATTACTACTTGTTTATTCATGCCAATGTATTATTGATGAACTATAACTGATTGAATGTTTGAAGATGACAAATTTGATGATCACCGAGCTGCAAAAAGTAAATGCAAGACATTAAATTAGTTAATGTATTGTATTTTCAGTGATGTCAACTTGATATGGTATGGTTTCTCATTCACATATTGTCACAACACTTAAAGATCTGAAGAGATAAAGTTTTTGTCAGCGGTAATCATGTACATCGAGTGACAGTGAACCCCGAACACAGAAGTTCATAGTGTTACCCGAGCAAGTGATACCCAAGAAAGAATTACCAAGCTAACTATAGTTTTCACCGAATAGAACTGAATTTTATACCCAAGCTATCTATAGTAGTTACCAAGCACAACTGAAGTGTTGACCAACAGGAACTGAAGTTAGGAAATGACAAAACAACTTAGCTGGCAGAAGCTATATTTAGAGTTGACTGGTTGATTACTTTGTTCTCATTGATCAGATAAAAGATAAAGATAAGAAGGATATTTAAAGCATTTTTTATTCCAAAAAACAAGGATAGATTTATGGAATAAAACTAAAGCAAGCATGGCAAGCTTTACGAATCAAGAAATGTTCAATGAAGAAAACAAGAAGGACAAGAAATGGTGAAATCATGTCTATATAAAGAGACAAGTAATTCATTATCAAAAGAAGAATGATGAAGAGAATTTTGGTGAAGATAGAAGTCTTCATACAGGCTAAAGGATAGAGCCAAGAATTTTGTAGACACCGAGCAACAGAGAAGCAACAACATTCACCGAGCAGAAAGAAGGGAAGAAAAGGAATTGAAGAGAAAATTAATCAGAGAGGTATTATGGACTTACAATAGATCTGAAAATCTGCAATTCAAAGTTGTATTCATGAACAAATCATCTATTATTTCAGTTTAACCATTGATTTAGAAAATTTCTTAACAAAGTGGGATTTAACCATCCTTAATATATTGAGATACATCCCAAGGAGTATCAAAAGGTTTTCATGTTGAAAGCATAGTGAATGCTAGTTCAAGTGATAAACTGTTAGTTTTAAATCCTCTAACAAGGTCGCACTTAACAGTGTGTTTGTAACCTTTAACAGGGTTGGCTCTTCACTGATCTCACTTCAGAAGAGTGAAAATTTTGGGTTACCAGTCCCAAGTGGTTTTTCCCTTAACAAGGTTTCCACGTTAAAAATCCATGTGTCAAATGTGTATATGGTTCATTGCTTTGATTTTTTCTTTACACATTACTAAAATAGGATTGATTGGTAAAGACTAAGTTATTTACTATATTTCGGTAAAGGTTAAGAAAAGATAAATTGTTATTCGGTAAAGCTTAAAAAAGGATAAATAGTATATTCACCAAACAATATATACATGTTAGATTCACGCAAGGAATATATCTTGTAGGACTAAATATAACTAGAGGTTTTATATTTGTGGTATAAAATTTTGGTTGGATTATTGGATTAATTTTTGAGGCCGTTGATTCACCCCCTCCCCCCTCTCAGTTATTCTAACAATTGGTATCAGGGCTTGTGTTCTTGGAAGAGAGTTTTAAGACTCAAGCTAAAGATCAAAAGATGAGAAAAAGGGATG
The DNA here is from genome assembly GCA_018584345.1 of Thuja plicata. Lineage (NCBI taxonomy): Eukaryota > Viridiplantae > Streptophyta > Pinopsida > Cupressales > Cupressaceae > Thuja > Thuja plicata. The sequence continues at coordinate 2,287,743 of MU226048.1, forward strand.
TGCCTAAGTTGAACAAGGAAAACTTTGCATCATTGAAAAGCAGGATAAGACTCCACCTATCAGGTATTGGAAATGGTGTCACATAGTACTTGGATACTAAATTTGTTTTACCTTCTAGACCTCTGACAGTTGATCAATTTAGAGAAAAGCATGAACACAATTCTATTATGATAAAACTTGCTTCCTCACTCTCCGATGCTGAATTTGAAGATGTCAAATCATTCACCACTGCAAAGAAAATGTGGAACAAATTGAAGCTAGTACATAGAGGAGATAAAAATGTGTTGAGAGCTAAGGCTGAAAGCCTAGGAGGAAAATTTGATGACTTAAGAATGAAGGAGAAAAAATCACTCAGTACAACTGTAGAATCAAAGAGGTTGTAAATTCTATCTGAGGAGTAGGAGGTGTACTTGAAGAATAAACAATGGTAAGTAAAATTCTAAGAACATTTCTATCTGTTTATGCTATTAGAGTATCTGGTATACAAGAAATGAGAGTAGTAGAAAAAAACAATGTTACTCTAAATAGTTTGATTGGTAGACTTATTTCATTTGAGATGAATAACTTTGACAATAGAGTCTTACCAACTATTGAGTCTACATTCAAATCTTCTCTAAAGATAAGTAAATCAAGTCATAAACACACTAATGGCTAGAAGATTGAAAAGAGGCAAAGGTAGATACAAAGGTAAATTACCATTGGTATGCTTTAATTGTAAAGAGATTGGACACTTTTCTGCTAGATGTCCAAATAAGAGAAAAGAAGACAGAAACAATGACAAATCTTATGAAAATAAGTTTGACAAAGGTGATGACCGAGATTACTGAAGCAACCTAAAATCTAACAGAAGAGATAATCGAGACTACAAGGACAAAGGGAAGAATTCTTGTTACTTGGATAAGAACAAAGCTGAAAATACTGACACCGAATTTGATGAAGATATTGAGATAGTGTTTATTGCTATGAAGGATGATTAAGACAAAGAAGAAAGGTTTGTTGAGACTGCACTCATATCTAAGGTTAGTAAGAATGATGTTTGGATTTTTGATAGTGGTTGTACTCACCACATGACTGGAGATAAGGAAAAGTTTGAAAATTTTGAATTTTATAATGTGGATCAGTAAGAATGGGTAATGACTCACCTTGTCCAATTGAGGGTAAAGGAACAGTCTGTTGAATAATCTGATCAGATGTGAAAATGCATATTGGGTGAAAGGACTTAACTATAATCTATTAAGTGTTTCATAGCTGAATAACACATGACACCAAGTTGCATTTGAGAACAAAAAGGCAAAGATGTTTAATGAATAAGGAAGGTTGATCGGTACTAGTGAACAAACAAAAGGTAACCTATTCTATCTTGATGATATTAAGACCACTTGTTTATTGGCTAGAAATGAATACATTTGGTTGTGGCATAAAAATTTATGTCATGTGAATTTTGACAACATAATTAGGATAAGAAATAAAAGGAAAGTAAGAGGCTTACCAAGAATGTCAAAACCTGACCATGTCATGTGTAAGAACTGTCAAAAGGGTAAAATGACAAAGTCTTGTTTCAAGAGAAAAAACTACACATCTAATGCTATTCTAGAATTAGTCCATACTAACCTATGTGGACTAATGAGAACAAAGAGCTACTATGGTGATAGATACTTCATTCTCTTTGTTGATGATTATTATAGAATGATGATTGTTATGTTCTTAAAAGATAAATCAGAAGAATTTAAGATGTTTAAATGGTATAAAGCTATAGTTGAAAAAAAAAGTGGAAAGGAATTAAAATTTCTAAGATTAGATAGAGGAGGAGAAATTATTTTTTATGAATTCACTAACTTTTGTAATGAGAATGGAATTCAAAGACGAGTTTCTACACCAAGAACACCACAGCAGAATGGGATTGTTGAGAGAAGGAATAGATCAATCATTGATTGTGCCAGAACAATGATGATTGAGAAAATAATCACACAAACATTCTGGAAAGAAGTTGTTAGTATTTTTGTCTATACATTAAATCAAGTTCAATTGAAGAAAGACACCAATAAGACACCTTATGAGCTATGGTGTGGATACACACCAAATGTAAGTTACTTTAGAATTTTTGGAAGTCAATGTTATATTTTGAAATATGATAGAAATGGAAAGCTTGACTCCAAAGGTGATGAAGGAATATTTCTAGGTTATTCTACCAAAACCAAGGCTTATAAATGTCTTAACAAATCCTCTAACAAAATCATTGAAAGTGTAAATGTCAAAGTAGATGAATTTGCCGAGAAAAATGATGAGGAAAGCATAATGGAACTGAAAGACTACAACAAATTTGTCTATAGTGAAGAACCTGATACTCTGCCCAAGAAATAGTGTATCTCTACGGAGCAACAGAACAATGCACCCGAGCATCAGGCTACAAATACCAAAAATCAGGAAATTTCTCACAATGATGCATCGAGTGATGAAGATTAATCTGAAGGTCAAGATGATAATAACAATAATGAACAGAGATCTAAACGGGTACTTGCCAAGTATGTTAGAAGACACCATCCACAAAACCAGATCATATGAGACAAAAAGGCTGGAATGAGAACAAGAAGCAAGTCACTAAACACTAGATGTCTGATTTATATTGATTTTGAGTCTAAATCTGTTAATACTGCACTTGAAAGTCAAGAATGGGTTAGTGCAATGAATGAAGAAATTGAGCAGATTGTAAAGAACAAAACATGGACATTAGTACCTAGACCGAATGACAATAATGTCATTGGTACCAATTGGATATTTAGAAACAAACTGGATGAGAATGGAGAAGTCACAAGGAACAAAGCAAGACTGGTATGCAAATGGTATGCACAAGAAGAAGGAATTGAATATGGAGAAACCTTTGCACCCATTGCTAGAATAGAAGGAGTCATAATTCTACTTGCTTATGGTTCTTTCAAAGGATTCAATGTATACTAAATGGATGTGTAATCTTCATTCCTAAATGGAATACTAGAAGAAGAGGTATAAATTGAACAACCAGAATGGTTTGTTGATCCTAACAAGAGGAACATGGTTTGTAGACTACACAAATCCTTGTGTGGATTGAAACAAGAACTGAGAGCATGGTATGAAAGACTTCACTCTTATCTCATAAGTATTGGATTTGTAAGAACAAGTGATAATAGCAATTTGTATTTAAAATAAGATACTGATGATAACATTCTGATTGCTGAAATATTTGTTGATGATATTATATTTGGAGGTAATGATATGTCATGTAAATCATTTTTTGATGAAATGAGAAAAGAGTTTGAGATTTCAATGTTTGGGGAGATCAAATTTTTTCTTGGTCTATAGATTCTTCAATAGGATGGAGGCATCTACATCACACAATCCAAATACATCAAGGAAGTTCTGAAGATATTCAAGATGGAGGACTCCAAACCAGTTGGAACACCTATGGAAACTGGATGCAAACTAACAAAGGAAGCCAAGTCAACCAAGGTTAATCAGACCTTATATAGATCTATGATTGGAAAATTGATGTATATTGTACATACTAGACCAAATATAGCACATGCAGTTGGAATAGTTGCAAGATTCTCTGCTAATCCCAAGGAATCAAACATAATTGTTGTCAAAAGAATTATGATATATCTAAAGAATATCGAAGCCTATGGTCTCTGGTATAAAAGAGAAGGAAAATTTGAGCTTCAATTCTATACAGATACTAATTGGGCTAGAAACATAGATGATAGAAATAGCACAACAAGAGGAGCATTCTTTATGGGTGACAGACTTGTCACATGGATAAGCAAAAAGAAAGGATGCATCTCACAATCCACTGTAGAAGAAGAATATGTGGCTTCTGCTACAAATAGCTCTAGCATTACATGGATCGAGTAATTACTGAAATGTATGAATATGAAAATCCTTGATCCAGTGATTATCTATTGTGATAATACAAGTGCAATAAACATTTCAAAGAACCTTGTGATGCATGCGAAGATAAAGCACATTGTTATTAAGTATCATTACTTAAGAGAAAAAGTACAAGAGAAAGAAGTTATACTTTAATATGTACAATCCAAAGAACAATTAGTAGACATATTCACAAAGCCATTACCTAAAGATACATTTGAGTACCTAAGGAATAGATTAGGGGTCAGACCCTTGTCTACTGGTCACTAAGATGACTAGGAGGCTGCATCAGCCTACACATTATCAGAAGATCAATCATGTTGATGCAAGCTGAGAAATGGACTAAAATGATATATTAGTACAAGAAGGTACTTATCTAAACCAAACATTAGGATATTAATGGCTACTACAGAGCTAAATTGTCGATGGAGAGGAAATTCAAGGAATATATTAGGGAGAGAGATATTATATTTTTGCATTGTTTTCAAAGGGAGATATGAATTAAATGAATATATCCATATGAAGTATCCAGAGATAAGGGAGATAAGATCCAAGGAAATATCCATCAAGGAGAGGAATGGTAAAAGGGAGAGAAAACATCAGAGAAAGATTCAAAGAAACATCCATCTAAGGGAGAGAATTGGAAAAGTTAACACTGCATATCTATCCAAAAAAGGGAGAAGAGATTCTACAACAAAACTAGAAGTTGCTACATCTATCCTATGAAGGGAATAAAGAATGAAGAAAGTACTATGTAAGAATCAAATCCAAGCTAGAAGAGCTTACCGAGAGTCAGATATTTGAATTGGTTATAGAACAATAAGTTTGGGAGAGATTGATGAACTACAACTAATATATTTCATATTATATTGGTAGTATGTTGCCAGTAATTCCAAAGGGAGAGATTGATGAACTATAACTGATTGAATGTTTGAAGATGAAAAAGATGATGATCACCGAGCTACAGAAAGTAAATGCAAGACATTAAATTAGTTAATGTATTGTATTGTCATTGATGTCAACTTGATATGGTATGATTTCTCATATAGATATTTTCACAACACTTAAAGATCTGAAGAGACAATTTTTGTTGTCGGTAATCATGTACACCGAGTGACAGTGAACCCTAAGCACAAAATTTCACAGTGTTACCAGATAGATAGTGTTACCCAAGAAAGTGATACCCGAGCAATAATTAATGAGCTAAGTGCAGTTGTCACCGAATAGAACTAAAGTTGATGCTCGAGCTATCTGCAATAGTCACCGAGCACAACTAAAGTGTTTACTGATGGGAACTGAAGTTAGGAAAAAAAAAAAACAACTTAGCTGGCAGAAGCTATATTTAGAGTTGACTAATTGATTACTTTGTTTTCATCAATCAAATAAAATCTAAAGATAAGAAGGATATTTAAAGCATGTTTTATTCCAAAAAACAAGGAGAGATTTACGGAATAAAACTAAAGAAAGCATGGTGAGCTTTACGGATCAAGAAGTGATCAACGAAGAAAACAAGAAGGATAAGAAACAATGAAATCATGTCTATATAAAGAGACAATTCATTCATTATCCAAAGAGGAATGATGAAGAGAATTATAGTGAAGATAGATGTCTTCATATAGATCTGATCATACAGGCTGAAGGACAGAGCCAAGAATTCTATAGACACTGAGCAACAGAGAAGCAATAGAATTCACCGAGTAGAAAGAAGGGGAGAAAAGGAATTGAAGAGAAAATTGATCAGAGAGGTATTATGGAATTACAATAGATCTGAAAATATGCAATTCAAAGTTGTATTCATGAACAGATTATCTATTATTTCAGTTTAACTATTGATCCAGAAAATCTCTTAACAAAGTGGGATTTAACCATCCTTAACATATTGAGATACATCCCAAGGAGTATCAAAAGGTTTTCATGTTGACAACATAGTGAATGCTTGGTCAAGTGATAAACTGTTAGTTTTAAATCCTCTAACAAGGTCACACTTAACAATGTGTTTGTAACCTTTAACAAGGTTGGCTCTTCACCGAGCTCACTTTAGAAGAGTGAAAATTTTGGGTTACCAGTCCCAAGTGGTTTTTCCCTTAACAAGGTTTCCATGTTAAAAATCCATGTGTCAAATGTGTATATGGTTCAATGCTTTGATGTTTTTCTTTACACATTACTAAGATAGGATTAATCAATAAACACTAAGTTATTTACTATATTTTGGTAAAGGTTGAGAAAAGATAAACTGATATTCGGTAACGCTTAAGAAAAGGATAAATAGTATATTCACCAAGTAGTATATACATGTTAGATTCACAAAGGGCATACATCTTGTAGGACTGAAGATAACTAGAGGTTTTATATTTGTGGTATAAATTTTTGGTTGGATTATTGGATTAATTTTTGAGGCCATTGATTCACCCCCCCGCCCTCCTCCCCTCTCAGTTATTCTGACAATTTAACCAACCGACCTTAGTTTTCTTCCAAAAATAAGGTAGTTCATGAAGGGTTCATCACCCTTCTTGTGCCATGGTGACAATATTGTGTGGTTAATCATGGATCTGATCCTACTCAAAGGCTAGTATAGATACTTATGTCAGTCGATAATCATTCTTTTAGGATCATTAATGTGTATGCTCCCAATGATGTTGTTGAAATATATTCTCTCTAGCAATGGATTGTAAATTCAATACCTCTTACCACTTGGATTCTATACAAAGACTTTAAAATGGTTAAGGTGGGCACTAAAAAAGAAGGGTTAATTCCATTTCAATGGGCATTTTGTGAAAGGAAAGTGTGGTTTTATATGCATAATAAATTGAAATTTTTTAATCCCAATACTAACCACTGCCATATTCAAGTTGTCAAGCATACATAGAGTAATTATTAGGAAAGAATTGATATATTATTTAAACATATTTATCATTCCATGCACACAACACAACCATTTTTCTATTTTTCTTCTTGTTAAGATATTCAGGTTATTCCACTCCCTGAGGTCACTCTATCAAAACACTTCCCCATTGAATTCAATACTGAATGAAAAGTAGGCCATGTCCAACCACCCAAAGCCCAATTATATTTAAACATTTCAATTTTGAGCCATCCTCCCATTATGGACCATATTCAATGTGTTTGGAACCTTGAATCTCATTTTACTTAGCTAACCAAGTGGATTACCCAGTGGAATAGTGTTATCCAATTCACTTCCCACTTTCTCCACACCTATGGTAGCCAACTTTTTAAGTATCATCAGTTGTCACATGAGGCTACCACCTCAAATATCCACCATTACATGGAGTCTCTCATTGTTAACCCTTTTTGTCTCATCTTTTTAGCTATATTTTCTTACCTCCGCGACTAGAAGAAGATTGTAGACAAGAATACCACCCAGGGATACTATATTGAAGAAAAACATCTCTTGATTATGGTAGGTGATTGAGCTTCCAAAGTTTTTTATTATTATTCATGCTCATCATTCCTCACTAGGCATTAAAGTAATCAAGGATGGTCATATAGCACTCTCTAAGCTTCCAAATATTCTCTAGGCATTTATTTTCCATTATGAGAAAGTTTTCACAACTCGGGAGAACTCACTTGAGTGAGACAAATACCTTCAATAATATCTTAGGTTCATTCCATCTTGGGTCTTTAAATAGAAATGTATCTTCTCTAAGAGGTTTATCTCTACTAAATATCTCAAGGAAGCTCTCAGTTCCATGACCAATAATAAGATTTCGGGGTGGCATGGCTTTCCTTGTGAAGTTTACAAATTCTTCTAGTCGTGTATTATATTGGACATGTATAAAGTCTATCTCCATGCCTATCATAATTAGTCACTAGGATAATTGATTAACAAAGGTAATATCCAATTAATACCTAAGCCAAGAAAACCTAAAGACATATGTAATTAGAGGCGAATCAGTTTGCTCAATGTATCCTACAAGATCATCACCAAAACTTTGGCTTTGAAAATTTGTCACTTTCTCCCATGAATTATTCATCTTGAGCATATTGGCTTCATAAAATCCAATTTAATCTTGGATAATATTATTTTTTGTTTTGGAAGGAATAGAATGGTCTCATCACTATAGATAAAATGTCATCTTCTTCAAAATTGATTTTGTACATTCTTATAATTGCATTGAATGTCTTTTCATTATGACTATGTTGGGTGCTCTTTAGTTTGGTCTCTAGTTCTTCATCTAGTCTATGAAATGTTTTTTAGGGATGCCTCTATGTGCTTCACCATTAATGGTTGCCATTCTCTAGCTATTTGGATTTTTTTATCCATCTACCATAGGCTCCCCTAGCTCCCTCCTTGTATGTTTCGGCTACTAATGTCTTTGATTATTTTTTATCAAACTATATCTCTTATGGATAGATCAGAGAAGTTTTCCTACCTAAGTCACCTTATTAGCTAGTTAAAGGTCATTTTGTGGATGATTATTTTCCCTCTTTGATTGAAGAGGAGAAAAATGTCAAAGAATCCTTTCAATATCTTAAAAATTTATAGATGGCTTCTAAAATTATTATTCAATGGCATAAAACTTGGTGTTACCAATAATATTTCCTCTCTAATCTATCTTGGTTTCTCCACTATGGGTAGAAGTAGATTTGACATTTGATTGTTTTAAGATTTTTGGGCATTACCTCATCTTTTTAGGATTCTCCCATGGAGCTTTGGAATTTAGTCCTTGAAAGAATCAAGAAGAATTTTTCTTGTTGGATTACTATGCCACTTTTTCCAATTGATAAATTTTAGGTGTGCTCTAAATTACTCAGCTCTCCATCTTTGTTACTCCTCTTGTTGGGATCTCTCTAAGGCCTCTTATTTGAGACTTGAGAAACTACTAAGGGATTTTTATGTGCTTCCATGGAGGACCATAAAGTTTTTAAGTGGTTCAATCATGATTTTTTTCTCTCCCACATGAATCTAATAGACCTGTGGTCTTAGCACTATGTACTAAATAGATTTTTTGTTCCATTTTTGGAGATGAATCCTAGAAATTTATTCTCAAACATTGCATTTTATTTCAATCTCTAATCGATAGTGTAACTTTTAAGGGAATAGGATTTCAAAACCTTGTACCTATGATATATTTCATTCACATTGAAGGAATTTTTATGGCTAAAATTATTAGGTGTGCCTAGAAATAATCAAGAAGTAGTTTTCTTGTTGGATTACTAAGCCACTTTTTCTAGCTGGTAAATTTTATGTGTGCTCTAAATTACTCATCCCCCCATGTCTATTACTCCTTTTTTTGGGCTCCATATAAGGAATCTTATTTAATATTTGAGAAATTTATATGGGATTTTTATCAAATTCCTTCTCATGACCAACTCTCCCAAACAAATTGACAGAGATTTGACACTGTCATGTTTTATTTGCCTCTGAATATGCTACACAAGATTGACATTCACTTGGTGAGGCCCTAGTGGAAAGACTAGTGTTGGTCTCTCAACACCCCTCTTTGAAACTACAAGCCTTGGTTAGGATATAATTGGATTTCATTGCACCTTCTCATTTTTGTAGATTTTAATCTTTAGTAGCACTTGCAATTTCCTCTCTATTTGGAAACAATAGTTTCAAATATTTGTCTACTATTATTCAACCTATGTCATCCATTTTTCCTAGTGTACTATTTTCCAAGGTTTTCCTCTAGGCTCTCATCTTAGGAATATGAGAATTTTTATCCTCAATTTCCCTTTTTTGGACAAATAGAGTCTTTCAAACACCTCTTCTAGTTCTATCATCATGCTCAAAATTTGTGCAGCTGGATTCATGAATTGTTTGGCCCTTTCAATCAAAAACTATTTCTTGGAACATGGCTCTTCTAGGGTATTAGCCTCACATCCCCTTTAAATTTACTTTGATTTTTTTAGTATTTAAAGGAACTGAGAGGGGGGTGAATCAGTGTAACCAAAAATCTGAAACTCTTCTTTAATATATTCCACAATATCCAACATGCAAATGAAAATACTATGTAGAAACTTAACAACTAAAGCATTCACACAATGTAGACTCAACACACAAAAAAATTTCTTGGAAACCCTTATTAGATGGAGAAAAATATATGTGAGATGATACCCACAAATTTTACTAGTGCAACAAATAAATCTTCCCTATTAGGAGCAATTACAAATGCCCTGTTAGGGGTATACCCAGTTAAGAGTATATTTAGCCTATTTAGAAGCTAATACAAGTATTGTTAAGAACTAACTTGTTATAGGATTTAAAATTGCTTCTAAGAGATACCTTTTTAGAGGATTTATGCTTTAGATCCTATAAAGATCCTTCTCACCCTATTAGGAGTGACCTTGTTAAAGGATTTAGGATGCAAACCTGTTAGGGCTTGCATTGAGAAATACCCAAGATTAACTAATATGAAAATGACACTTCATGTCTAATAGATCCACTTAAATTATGATCACAACACCTCCTTAAGCATCCAACAACTTAAAACAATCACAATCTCTTATCATGCCATAAATCATCACCTCATTAACCCTAAATCTCAAATTCATCCTTCTTTTATAACAACTTTTTTCACAGTTGGCCTCAATCATAAAAAAATTCTACCCACCAACATAAACATCAAATTCAATCATGCCACAACACATTATTCAAATCAATAAATTCAATACAACATTTATCAATTCATAAATCAAACATTTCTAACATTAAAGCGACCGAAAACTAATCTAACTAAACTCACTATGTATGTCATTTGTTCTTCCTATCAGTTAAACTTAAATCATCAATAAATTTCTCAATTCATCAAACTGATTTATGCAATAATAGATATAGAAGTATATGCCTCTCTAGGTATTAATTTTATGATCGCACGCCTTAAATCGATCTCAAACACTAGATCCAGTTCATTGTTCCTTGCATTTTTTCCTTTGTCTGGTTGGCAGAACACTCAATCATTTCATCAATTTAGTCCTTTAATACTATAAGTTAAATTTGTCTCATGCCTATAATAGATTATTTTTCTAGCAATGAAAACACATCAATACAAACATGTGAACAAAATTCAGATCAACTTCATCAAATGCCAACAATCTCCCCCTTTGGCATTGATAGCAACACTTAGAAAAATTTGTTGCTAAGTGTTCTAGCTAATGCATAAATAAAAAATACATTACATTACAATGCTCAAAATCTCAACAAATCCCCCTAGGGATCTACACCCATAAACTATTACATTACATTGTTCATGGACTTAGCCAAATTTTGTAATACAAATATACATAGATCTCTCACCCTTTGACAACAATGACAAAGGTGGTACAAAAATATGCAATATTTAATTAATTGAGAGAGTAGCATAATCCTAGTTACAATATACTAAAAACATCATTGAAATTAACCTTTAGAATATGTAAATCATTATCCCAAGTCTTCCGTAAACTCTCCATGATAGAAATTTTCCCTCTGAGAAAAAATGCAAGTTCTTCTAGTCCATCAATTGTACAAACATCAGGGAATGCTAGGGATTTCTCTGCCTCCTTCACACCATGTTGCAAAATGTCTAACTTAGGAATAAACAAATTTTGAAACTCTAGTAAGTTAGCTATCCTTTTGTCTTCCTCATTCCTATATGATTTCAACTTCAGATGCATATTGCTAACGACAGCACCAAAAGTAGTAGAAAACTCATGTATAGGATTAAAATTTGCAACAAGAAACCTAAGATCCTATTGAGCTTCACTTTTACTCCTCTCTAAATCTTTCAAAAATAGAGAAAAATCAGAAACAGACTTGAGGATTTTACCTCCTTCTTTCAATGCATCCTTTACCTGATTAACAGTCTCAGAAAGTACTTTGTTGTCAGATGAAATTGACTGTGAAAGATTCTCTGACCTTTTCTTTTCATAGTCCCTTTTCTTCTTTCAAAATGTTGCATCTTCAAGACTCTTAATCTCTTAATTAGTATCAGTAACCAAATGTGCAAGTTGCTTTATCGATAGATAAGTCTCATCATATTTTACATTTCTCAGTAATTTAGAAATTATATCTCTTTCTATAAGAATTACCCGAGTTTGTTTCTTCATTGTATCCTTGTTGGCCTTTGACTTGAGTTCCATAGAAAAATATATCACCTCCTCAGGATCATAGTACTCAATTCCACCTATCCCTTAAGTAGTATATCATCTTCATTAATATTCATCTTGGACTGGGAGAAAGGTGTTACCTTCCTTGTTCTTGTTCTTTTTCTGTAAATATTTTATTTTTCTTGATCTTGATGCTGATTATTCGTAGAACCTGTAATCACCTAAAAATAGTCTAGCAAACCCATAGCCCCCTTTTCTCAAATATTTGGTCTTAATAAATCCTAAATCTAAGACATTATCACTAGACTCTAAATTATTGAGCATCTAATCAAACTTGCTTGCATAATTCTAAAATCTTGACTGGAATCAAATCATCAATCATCAAAGCCTAAACCCAAAAAGAATAAAGCATTGGGATAAATCAAAAAGTCTTAAGTTCAAAAAAGTGAACCCATTCACACATGGGTGTGCACTAAAAATAAAAATAAAACAAATAAAAGGGAGAAAATATCAATTTTGTCTTATTCTCCACAAAGTTGACCAATCAAAACCACTTTATCATCTCACACGGATTGAGACGAATTGCATCTCCGCCATTGATCAATCTCTTTTGCCTCATAATCTCTGTTGTTTCCTTTTCTTGCTGACATGAAAATATTCCTCAGAGGGTTCACTCTATTTATCCCTGACACTGACCAAGCATAGAATAGAACAGCAGAAACAAGGTTTTGAAACCTCCTACACTTTGAGCTCCACTAACTCGGGCGGGATTACCCTTTAAAACTTAGAATAATGAAATCACTAAATTATTCTAGTTTTTTATTGATGGAATTACAGGAACTGGTCACTGTAAGTTTTACTAAAACAGACCAGACTGAAAGTAAAGATTGATTTTAATAATGATAGTCACTTGATTGAATGAAAAATAGACCAGTGCTCAATCCTAGGGCATGGAGTCATCTACAAATAGTTTTAACCAGCATGATTAGGGATAAAACTTAAGGCAATTACAGGATCTGACATAAAAATAGATATACCTTATATATCTACCTCAGTACACTTAGCCAAATTAATCCATCAAATTCATTTTCTACCCTGAACTTTATTGAAATATTTCTAAGGTATTTTTATATTCTCTCCTTTAAAGAACCCTAGAGGTATTTCATAATCTGCCTGACAGATATATAAATTGAAACATTCCTAGAACATTCAATTTAGACAAAATTCAGAATGCTAAAATGAAGACACAAAAACCAATTAAATGCTTCAGAAACTGTGAACTGAATTTTATTCAAAAGTCATCATCACTTGCTATATTCAACAAACATTTCTCCAAAAAGACCTAATATATTGGTTCTCAAAACCAAAGTTTACAATTATCTTAGTATTCCTCTTAGACATAAAAATGACTATATCTTTCCCAGTATTCATGGAATCCTTTTATAGCATAAGGATGCAACAAGCTACCGACATACTGGGAAGGTTTACAAAAATTTTGCAACAACTTTGCAATGAACTAGAAACAAAATTTTGCAACCGAACACGGGTGGCAGCTTATTTGCAAAGCCTGAACAAGTCTTGTTTTTTGTGGCTTAACCATATTTCTTTATCCTTTACGCTTCACCTCCCATCTGTTCACTTCTTTGATGGTGGGCCAATCAAAAGTCTTCTCTTCTTCTAGTCTAGCAACAGCTTCCACCCACCTGGCATCCATGGCAGTTCTGGCCTCAGACACAAATTTGGCCATGTCTCTTTCAACTTTGCAAAATCTATCGATCAGTTCATTGCAATATTCTGCATTTGTGTCCTTTTCCAGATGTAGCTTTATATCTTGATTTCCTAGTATGGCATCAAAACCAGATTCCCAATCTAATTGTGCTTTTAACACCCCTATTTCCTCATAAATCTTTGGTATCAATGGTGGACATTGATCACCAAACAGTTGCAACTTACTATTTATCAAATCAGATTTGCCATTAAAAAAGGCAAAAGTATCATTCAGCTTATTTACCATATCAATGGTATCTGTTACTTTGTCTAGGAAATCATCACTGTATAACATAGCTATTTTGAGTTTATCTAAAAATCTTTCCTTCCCTCACCAAAGTTTGAAGGCGGGCTCTAGGAAAACCATAGCTTCCACAGCTATCTTTGAGGCCTCTTGCAGGGATCCATATAATGCATATACTACATCAATTTTTTGCTTCAAAACTTCAATCCTGTGCTGCAATATGAGCAACATGACAGACATAGCATTCATGCCCTATTCCTGTGATATATCCTTTGACTATGTTTCTGCCAATGCATAGTCTTCCTTAGCACCTTTGACAACATTTGTCACAACATTGGCTGCCTCTTCAAGGATTGGAGTTCTTTCCTTTTTACTTTCTTCCAATTCTTCTTTTAATTTGGCAATTTCTTCCTAAAGTGTATGGTTCTTGACCACCACTTCCTCATGTTTCTTTGCCAATACCATCATTCGGCTAAAATTTGTCTCATACCTCTTTGATAGGTCATCAAATTTTGCCAAGTTCATAAATGAAACCTGTGTCATTAACTGAGCTATCTTAGTATCTGAAGTATTCTGCAAATTCCATATCATCCTGTCAGCTCTTTTTTCCTCTTTGATGGTCATGACCAAGGGTTTCTATGTGGCCGGAGCTAATGACCATATTGCTAGGGTTTTGGATTTTGGGTCAAAACCTGATCCTTTTAAGACCTCATCCATTTCAAATTCTATTTTAAGTAAAGGATCTTCCTGCCTTCTAATTTGATCGATAATAAATGTGGACTGCAAGTCCCATCCAGGCATCAGCATCACACCACTATTTTGTACCAGCAATCTGGCTTGTTCCATAGTGATTTGTTCAGTCTCAGGGTCATAGTCTTGAAGTGTCTGTACAATTTGTTCATTTTTATCTGTACTTTCCTCCTCTGTAGTTATCTCTTGTCTCAATTTTTTGTGTTTCAACTTAACCAAAAAATATTTGAGCTCTTGAGATTTTATGAATTCGTAATCCTTCATGAATTCATTTTCCATCATGACCCTTTCATCATCTTTTTCAAATAAAACCATTTGGTTATCTCCTTGGCCCTCAGCTTCTAGCTCCTTTTGCAATTGCCTTCTCAATTTCCTAAAATATTTACCATGTTCTGAGATCATGGCTTTCGCCGTGCCTTTTCTATCTTGCACCATTTTATGCTTTGTCTTCTATTTCTTCCTTGGTGGTTCTTTAGCTGAAGTAGCCTCTTCACCCGCTTCTTCTTCTTCATGTTGTTCTTCTCTTTGTTCTTCTTCTTCTTGATGTTCCTCTTGGTGCTCTTTATCATGCAAGGCAATTTGAATAGGGGATCCTCTAGATTGTTTATCTTCAGCACTGAATTGAGGTACTTGTGACATCAAATTTTCATATGATTGTAACATATTCTCTATCCTCTGGAAATATGGGAGATCAGGAAAGAAACCAGAGAATGAGTTATCTGATTCCTTCCATTCTGATTATGCTCTTAGGAGGTCATTCCACTTTCTTCTCCTATCCTGAACTTCTTGTCTATTCAATTTATTTCTCACAATATCTTCATC
>MU226048.1:2304438-2342414 GCA_018584345.1 Thuja plicata
GATTGCAAATTGGGACTGGTTTGACCCTATTATTCCAAAAATAATGAAATAAAGTACTACCAGAGTAGTCTGGGGTTACCGGATTTCTGCATTGAGACCATTTATCGCTCCATTCTTCCCAATTTGCACTATTTGTATTCAGGGTCCCAGGCAGCAACTTGGCAAATTATTTTGTATATTTCTTTGGTGCGACTTCCATCTTCTTTCCAGACCCTTGTGAGGTAGTAGGAACAATATCTTGACTCATCCTTCTTCTTTGAATTCTACTGTCTCAAATACAAAACACCAAACCAATAAGCTTCTTACTCTTCACAGAAAAACTTAGAATGCAGAAATGAGAGTTGTACAGAATCAGACTCAATCATTTACACTTATAGCCATTAAGAACTGCGTCTTGTCAACTTGAAATCCAAATTCCTGCACTTGAACTGTCATGAAGATTTCATTCTATCATTAATGCTGCCATCAACTTGCACTATTTGATCCTAGCTGGAAGAGAGTGTATGCTTTTCTCCTATCTGGCACTCGTCAGCCTGAAACTAGCCAACATACTAAAATTTATTTACTTTTGGAAAGGTCCTTGCGAGTGGGTGATGCACCCCTTTTATTTAATCGGTCGCATACTCGCCATCTATCCTCATTCCACTTTTCACCTTCTGCGAGTGAGCGATGACCTAGTTCTTGAACTTCATCTTATGTCTGTCTCATACTCGCTATCTTTCTATGCTTTGATTTTAGGTTCATGCAAGTGAGCGATGTTACCTTCACCTTCAACCTGTCGCACCCTCGCTAGTTAACATTTCATGTCACCTGAATCTTGGCGACTAAGCGACTATGCATCTTATCTTTCAGTTATTCCATAATCGCACACTTGCTGGTTGTTTAAACTATAACTTTTGGATCTGAGCGGGTGAGCAATGTTCATTTCTTTACCATATACTCTATCTAGTCGCTCACTCACGCTACTTAATACTCCAGCTTTCACCTTCTACGCGAGTGGGCGATGGCATCTGTTCTTTGCTTAGTCGCAAACTCGCGAGCTTGAAAACTTCACTTTATCACTAACTGCGAGTGCGCGACTGTGCACCTTCTTTCATTAGTCACCTACTCGCTAACCCTTTTCCTTTCATCTTGTTGATTGGCAACTGAGCAATGTCTTTCTTCTTTTAATTCATCGCACACTCGCGGGTTCGCTTTTTATCACCTCAAAGCATCAGTGAGTGAGTGAGGTGATGAATGGTCCCTCAGTCGCTCAGTCACACTTCTTTTAAGAATTTTGAAGAATGCTTCTGCGACTGAGTGATGAATCTTCAAATTGGTACTTCATACCTTTTCCGTGTACTTGCACTACAAAATATGAGAGAGTTAGAACTTAAGCGAGTGGGCGACCTCTAGAACATGACCTCGTTGTGCAGTCGCTAACTTGTGACATAAGCATAAAACCTAATGCGGGTATGCAACTGTTTAATTTTTTAACAAGGCTCGCTCAGTCGCGAAACATGATATGGACAGCAATACTTTACAGCGACTGCGCGACATACAACTTTTTAACCCATCGCTGACTCGCTGGTTCAATACTTCATACAGTTAACTCTTAGCGAGTGAGTGATAAATTTAACCATTCTTAGCCCGCTCAATCGCTAACTTACAACCCGAATTTCACAAGACATCATGATTGCGCAATTTACATCTTAAAACATTGAGCCCGCTCAATCACTACAAATCATAACTTGACATAAGCTCATCGCGATTGCGTGATTCTCTTTTACTGACGAATCATCGCCCACTCGCTCAACTTAGAGACATGTTAAAAAGACCAAGGCGACAAAGCGACCACACTTAAACAGAACTTCAAAAGAGATTTTGACCTCTTTTGCGCGGCAAAGCACCAGAATTTAAACCAAGAAAGCCCGGGAAAAGCAAAGGCTAAGAAATTTCAAAGAAAATAATGCAATGCTAACAATCTCAATGACTCATTTCATGGAATCTCTTATAAAAGGGATAGCTCCCTTTGCTCATTCATAACAAGAAGATTTGGAGTAGAGTTATAATTTTATTTTCATTCTAGAGCTCATCAGTGCATTCATAGTTCTTTGCTTTCATAGTAGTTTCTTGCATTCTTGCATTATTAGCTTCATTTCTAGATTAATGACATTCTAGTTTCTTTCAATAGTTTAATAGTAGATGCATTGTTCTTACTTTAGTTGTGAGAGAAAAGTATGCAAGTCTATGCATATTTCTCATCCTCTTTGCATTTAATCTTCCATTTTTTAGTAGTCAAATCATCATTTTCTTTATGTCCAAAACTGATGAACATCTATGAGAATCATACTCGCTTCAATTAGGAAGCAATAAGCTGATTTCTAGGGTTTTAGTATAGTGTTTTTAATCTTATATTTTCACTAACCCTTTGATATAATGGTTTATTGAAGTGTTTGGTTGCAGATATTGATCACACATTTTATCACACACATTTTTAGCACCCACCGTGGGGGCAGAAAGTTGCCCTTTCCCCTCATTTTCATGATTTTCTACATATTTTTGACAAAACTGCACTTTATATCATACTATTTTATGTCCTTTGTCGTACAATAAATCTTAGAATAGTAATTTTTCATATGGGAACATGTATATTGTCGTATGAGATTTTATTTACTGTCTTATATCATTTTAGGCTATTAGATTTGTCATATGAGGTTTTGTGAGACTATTTTTTTGTATGACAATTGATGTATTGTCGTACGAGTTTCATTGACAGTCTATGTTTTGTACTTTGTCATTTGGAAAACATTGAACATTTTTAGGGTTTCTCTTGAACTGATTTTGTCTTTCTAATCTTTTGCATGTCTTCTATGATCTTTTTACTATATGGTTTTGCAGCCTAACTAGTTTTTACGGGATGTTTTGAGGAAGACTCGCTTGACAAAGTTACACTTGCACACTATGTTGCTAAGACTACTAACAGTTTGTGCTTGTAGGATGCTTTCCAAGGGAGATTTGAGACTACTAATGGTTGTGCTTGCAGGTTGCCTTGAGATTACATCAACCAAACAAAATGTGTGTCTTCTTAGTGGATTTCTTAGGCACCTAGCTTAATTAGGGTGTTGTTTGTTTTGGTAAGATTAGACACTTGGAGAGTATGCTCTTCTCTTATTGAGAATCAAAAACCCAAACATCTTGATTGAAATTGAGAAAGTAACACTTTTCTTTTGGTAAATGAACACATTCTTGATGTGTTTGTGAGACACTATGGAGTAGGAGAGTATGCTCTTTTTCTCTTGGAAAATCAGAAATCTTGACCTCTACTAGCTATCCATTTACTTTTCTTAAATTTACCTTTAGAGGGCCTACCAAGAGAGCAATCTTTTGGGAATGACCCAAGTGGGGAACAAGCGGACCTGGCTACTTCCACCCCACTATAATCAAATGCTTCCTTCAATCCAAAGAGAGGTAAGACATAGCTATTTTCTATCTCTAATGCTTCTTCACTTGTAGGGCCTTGTTGCCTCAATCTTCCTAAGAAAGAACTACATTTTATTGGGTGCTTGTAGGGCCATTCTTGGTCTTAATATTTTTTACAAGACTATAAGGGAGATACATTCAACTTGTGTAGGGCCAAGAGGTCTCAATCTTGCATGTAAGACTATACATTTTGGGTGCTTGTAGGGTTATATGCATTAATTTTGATTGAAAAAATACAAGGGGTAGTCATAAACGGATGAACTTACTAGACACTTTTAGATAGAGGCTACTCGATCTACCTCTGAAAGTATCATAATATTTGGGCAAGGATTGATCCAAGTGGACTTTACCCAAATCACCCCAAGATTTTACACCCAACATATATATTTCCAAGGAAGTTTTAAAGCGTGAATGTGGCATGGGGGACCTTATTAAATTTGAGCATTGAGTATATTTCAAAAACCCACAATGTGCATAGTCTCGGCAAAAGCCAATATCACTTTGTGTGAGACGAAGGAATATCAAGCGTGGGAAAAGATTGTGATACTAAGACAATTTGACTATAGAGTAGAAAGTGTTTGGTTCTTCACTCTTTGTGCTTGATGTGTTTGTACACCTTGAAACTTGACATGTCCTGCAAACAAGAACACTCTGACAACATAAAGCAATAGACATCAAGATTTTTACTTCAAAAATTAGACAACATTGTCTGAAATCTTTCACGTACAAAGTGGTAAACTATTCCAAAATATTTTGTCATTTCATGTCATTACATTTGTCGTATGATAGAGCACTTAGAGGACAAAAACTCATGTGAGGACTAGTGTATTTTCATATGGAAACACATGGATTGTTGTATGGGATCTAAGTTGAAATAGGTCTAGTCTTACATGTTTGTTATTTGGTCACACTTTTGCAAGAGAAACTATCATACCTTGTCATGGTCTTTTTCAACTTTCAAATCTGGTGGTTAGATTTTTCATTGTCCTTTGTCCTAGCTTCTCACAAACATCTCAATCATATTGGCTCTTTAATCTTGGTTACTTTGTCAAAAGTGTCGTCTAGTAGGTATTCAGACCTCAAACACATGATACCTTGTACAAGTTCAACAACTAATCTCTTTCTCCATCAAACAAATCTTTGAAGCTTTTACATTGACTTGAAAACTTGATCCTCTAAAGACATTAGTCACAAATTACCGTACATGATCCAAAAGAGAATTCAAAAAGGTTATCTCGATTCCAAGGGAAAATATATCGATGAATTTTCTCAACGTCCACCTTCTTGTTAGAAAACCAAAATAGATTTCGATATCTCGCAAAAAGACACTTTGGTTCCACAACACACAATACCCTTGTTTGACTCATCAACCTTGGTTGCGCACAACACATCAACCATGTCATCTTATGATTGGGGGTCCCAA
The DNA here is from genome assembly GCA_018584345.1 of Thuja plicata. Classification (NCBI taxonomy): domain Eukaryota; kingdom Viridiplantae; phylum Streptophyta; class Pinopsida; order Cupressales; family Cupressaceae; genus Thuja; species Thuja plicata. The sequence goes on from MU226048.1 coordinate 2,309,324, forward strand.
AATGACCACCACAGTCAACACACCAATGTTTCTTCCTCCATAGAGGAAACCACTTCCGAAGAGATTAGGAAGTGCCAACAAGATAAACACTTTCAAAAGCTGATGCACACTCTTATGCAATTGGACAAAGACAAGTATTTCATGCATCTTGCATCAACAGGTGTTAAGCTTCCACCTAATTTTGACATTGAGGGACTCATACAACAAGAAGAAGATTCACCTATGACTATTCTCAACCAAAAACTACAAGACATGAGATGTGAGTTGAGGGAACTCAAGAAAGAAAAGGAACAACCTCCTAGCAAGTACTCATTACAGTCTATATGTCCCTTCCCATTCACTAAAAACTTGCACATGCCACCTTTTCCCCCAAAGGTTGAAATTCCTAAGTACAAAAAATACAATGGGGAAGGTGATCCTAAAGATCACGTAAGATAATTATGTGCTCTTAGTATGGATTTTATGCATGTTAAGACATATCTAATGTGACTATTCCCATGGAGCCTCAATGGCCAAGCTTTGGAATGGTTCACAAAGATCACACCTAGTATTCAGACATTCGATGAGCTTGTAAAAAGGTTCATCCAACACTACTTATACAAAATCCTACACATGGTTATGATGCTAAATATATGCAACACTAAGCAACACACTGGTGAACCATTTGTTAAATTCATCTAGAGGTGGAGAAAGATATTTGCAAGATATCCTAGGCAAATACCTGAACCAAAAAATATTGACATCTTCATCAACAACCTAGTTCTTGGGATGAATTACGAAGTGCAAATGCAAAAACATACTTCTTTTAGTGACTTAGTTGACAAATTTATGAGGATCAAAGATGTTCTCATAAGGAAAGGGGATATCACCTTCAACAAAGATGCTAAATCTTCTAACAATGGCAATAACAAGGACAAGAGTAAATATTGGAATAAGAATCATAATGTGGTCAACAATGGTGTAGTTGACTCACCTGAGTTTAAACCTAATGAGATAGTATCTAACCTCACTAATATCATATAGGGTGCTAGGCATAATATGATTACTCCCAACACTTCTAAAAACACTAAGGACTCTCAAAAAGATAAGGCACCTTGGATGCCACAACTCAAGCAAGATTTTACTCCTCTTGGAGAAACTTTAGAAGATGTGTTAAAGACATTGGTTGCTAATAAGATCATCATGATCTCTAACTAAAAACAATGGGAGCCTGAGGTAAATCCTAAATGGTGGAATGACAATCACTACTGTGAGTTTCATAAGAACAAAGGAAATTTTACGAATGATTGTATGAATCTAAAACATGTGATACAAGATTTGATTGACAATAATAATATTATGGTTGGTACTCACAGGTCAAATGATCATAAATCCTTCAAGAAACCTTTTCCATCTTATGAGAAAGGGGAATCCTCAAAAGATATGGGATCCACAGTGAATCATACCTATACCAACACTGAAAATGTGATACACATGCTCGAACCCTCTGACAGGTCCATCAATGTCATCATTATTAAGGATAAAGAAACCGACTCTCCCAACATGGTCACTCAAGGTCAATCTAAGGTCACTCTTAAGGGGGTGATATCTACATCTAAGAAAATCATTGCGCTAATAGACAAATCCCTGTCCTTAAAGCAAGTTACTATGAAGTACAATTTGGTTGATCAGTTATAATAGACTCCCGCCTAGATCTGTATCCTAGAATTGTTAAAATTTTCTATATCACATAAGGAAATCCTCAAGATTGTACTTGTAGAAACTAATGTTCCCAAAGACTTTTATATTGGTTGGTTCCATACCATGGTGAATCACTTGACTTCACCTCATTATCTATCTTTCTCAAAATAAGATGACAAATCCCTTAGTCACCCACACAATCAACCTCTGCACATAGAGGTCTTGATCCAAAAACATTGGGTTAAGCACGTTTTGATAGATGCAGGCACTACTTTGAATATTTGTACTCTCAAGCTAGTCACAGTACTAGGATTTTCTGAACACACCATTGATCCTCGAAAGAAGATAACTATCAAAGCATATGATGAGGAAGAGATATCATCAAAAGGAATAGTGTTTCTCCCTATCAAAGTGGGCCATATTGAAATAAATGTTGCCTGTCAAGTGCTAGACCTGCCTCTTGCATATAACATATTTCTAGGTAGACCATGGATCCATGAAATGCAGGCATTCCCCTCCACTTATCATCAATGTGTGAAATTTCCATATAATGGGGTAGAAGTGTCCATTCCAGCTAATAGTGCCTACTCTTGTAACACTTTGAAACAATCTAACAATATGGTTCCACACAGCAAGGAGGCATCACAAACTTATGAATTGGCTCAAAAGGCACTAATAAAAGGCTTTGAGGAAAAACTTAAGATTAGTAATACCAGCATGGGAGAATACCAGTTAACTTCTCGTCCTAAATCTCCTAGATCATATGGTATTCCATCCTCATCCTTCCCACCTTAAAATGGCCAACAAGTAGAAATACATGAGGGAATAGGAATGGTAAAGGCACATGTGTCTCTTTCAGAAGAAAATTAAGAGAAATTTATTCTTTCATGGCTGTACAAAGATGAAGAACAAGATAACAAAGTGAAGCATTTGTAAATATGCCCACATAAGTATGAGAAAGGATATCAAATAATGAAACAAATGGGATACAAAGATAAAGGACCCCTGGGAAAAGAAAAATGTCTGATAGAACCCCTTCATGTTGAATTTTGAAGTCCCATAGACAGGACTGGTTTGCGGTACCATGAGAAGAAGTTCCATCCTTCTCCTAATAATGACCATCCTAATAGCTCTCACATAGATGCATATGATATAGATATTGAAGATGAAGTAGAGAGTATCCCTCTTCCTTTCGAGCAACTGATGTGTGCTTCCACTGAAACTATGGCATATCAAGAGGAACCTGACATTTCATAGAGATTTCTTTGAAACAAATGGATCTAGTGCTTCAATAAATGCAATAGAGATATCAACTCAAGAGCCATACATGCACTTAGATATAGAAGGTAGACATCCTAACTGGGGGCAGTTGGTCTTCACCTCTCGTGTCCTTGATTTTCCTCATTTCTCAAATGATGGGGTGCATGTTGTTGAAGAGGCTTCTCCTCATGCCTCTAAAAAATTAGAGGATAATTTGACTCAATGTGGAACAAATTAGAAACATGAAAACAACAACTATCTCAGTATTTTAAGGACTCTCTCGGTATTTGGAAAATAGAAATCATGCTCCTATTCAATTTGATTATGGACAAGATAATGCTTCACAAGAATAAAATCCTAACTAGGGGAAAACTGTGGCTCCTACACATGTGTTGGAATTGCCTTATTCAATTGAAACAGACTCCAATGAGTATGAGTGTGATTCCTTCTCTGATGATACCATGGATATTGAAGTGGATGTAGCTCACAAGTTTTTAGCTAATGTCCTGCATGGAGAAATTGTTTGCATTGCTGGACCTCTAAGTGAACATCCTAAGCTAGAACCCGTCCTTATCCCTGATGATGACTGTTCTTCTAAATATGAGGAAAGGTTGCCCCTTCCACCTAACACCAACTAGAATTTTAGCAGGGGACCTAGGAATGCTCTTGTATCCGCTACTCATAACTGGGATTTTGACCGACGCTCTAGCCATGCCTGTGCATCAACTAGAAATAGAGGTGGTCTTGTATCCACAGGTTATAGAAATGATCTCATAGATGAACAATGGGAACAATGGGATCATGAAGCAGGAGAAGAAGAAGAACCTTGGGACCTTTGAGACCTTCAATAACTAGACATGGCTCCTCACCCATGTATCTCATCTTCAAGAATCCAGGTTGTGGAAATGATTTTTTTTTGTGAATGAATGGATTCTCGAGAAGCGAGGGAGGATGCTAACACTAGGTCAAATAAATTGAATCCATGCACTACCAACAACGACTCCGCCAGAAGTTTTAGGACAAATTATAGTCTAGGCAGTCGTTAGGAGAGTGCTATTACAAACCTTCTCTTACCTGTTGAAGACCTTGATCTAGATAACTTGGTGTTATCCTTGGAACCCAATGGGTCTCTACCCCTTGTTCATCCTTATCTCATTGAATGGAACCCAAATGAACCATTGAACCTCATTTATGCTCCTAATGACTATAGCTTAGCCTGCTACTTGAATGTCATTGAACCTTTCACCTCTTCCACCAGTACAACAAGCATGAATATGATATAGGGGACATCAATTTCCTCAACCTAAAGAGAAAAGATAAAAATAAAAATAAAAGAACTGATGGTGAAAACCACTTTTTGGTAGTATCAGAACCAAAAATAGTAAAAACAAAAGGTGTATCCAATGATGAAAACCTCTATGAGGCACTGGAGGATGGGGAACTTGATCTCCTTCCTAATCAATTTTAGGCACGATCCTCACTACTAATAGAACCAACACAAGTAGTAAATTTGGGAATAGCAAAGGCACCTCAGTTAATCTACCTAGCACAGTCTCTATCTAAGAAATAAAAGCAAGAATTTTCCCAATTCTTCATGAAAAAGAAAACCATCTTTGCTTGGTCATATTTAGACATGCCAGGACTAGACACAGACTTGATTATGCATCACTTGTCAATTTCTGTAGGAATTAAGTCATTCAAGCAAAAGATTCACAAAATGCACCCTCATGTAGTGATGTTAGTCAAAGCAGAATTAGAAAAACTACTGAAGGCTGAATTCATGTATGACATAACATATGTTGATTGGATTTGTAACATTTTCCATGTGACTAAACATGATAAGTCCATTCGAGTTTGCACAAACTTTTGGGATTTAAACAAGGCTTTCCCTAAAGATGACTTTCCATTACCTAATATTGACATGATTGTGGACCTCATCGTCGGTTATGAGATGTACTCTCTAATGGATGGCTTTTTCGGTTACAACCAGATAAGAATAGCTCTTGAGGTTCAAGAGAAGGCTGATTTCACATGTGCGTGGGGAACATTTTGTTTGAACTTCATGCCTTTCATTCTCAAAAATGCTAGAGCAACATACCAATGAGCTATGACTACTATATTTCATGATATGATGCACAAAAACATGGAAGACTATGTAGATAACGCCCTGGAAAAATCAGAAAGAATAAATACTCATCTAGCATATATAGAAAGGATTATGGATTGAATGGAACAATTCAAGCTTAGAATATATCCTAAAAAGTGTGCTTTTGGTGTAACTTCTAGGAAACTACTAGGATACATCATTTTAGCAAAAGGAATTAAGTTTGATCTCGAAAAGGTAGAGGCAATAATGGACATGCAACCTCCTCACAATATTAGTCAAGTTAGAAATTTGCAAGGTCGACTCCAATCTATTAGAAGGTTTATCTCCCAACTTGCAGATAAGGTACAACCTTTCATGAGGACACTGACAAAGGCCTGACATTTAAATGTGATGAAGGGTGTGAGAATTATTTCCAGCAAATCAAGTCATATCTATCTCATCCACCTGTATTAATGGCTCCTATTCAGGGCAAGCCTCTCCTTCTCTACATTTCATCTACCGACACATCCCTAGGACCTTTTCTAGCACAACAGGATGAAATAGGAAAAGAAAGAGCCATATATTACATAAGAAGAACCATGGTGTCCTATGAGCATAATTACACTATTGTTGAAAAATCCTTCCTTGTTGTGGTTTTTTCTTTTGAAAAACTAAGACACTATATGCTAGCACACTCTGTTAAGTTGATTGCTAAGATAGATCCTCTCAAGTACCTGATAAGAAAAGAAACTCTCATTGGAAGGTTGACTAAGTGGGTTATGATACTAAGTGAATTTTACATTGAATACATTGATATAAAATCAATCAAAGGACACGTTATTGATGATCACCTAGTTGATGCTCCTTTGCAATATACGTGACCACTACTAATTGAAATCTCTATTGAAGTCATTTTACACCTCACAGAGCATACAGAGAAACTTTTCTTTGATGTATCTTTTATACATAAAGGAGCTGGTGCTGGAGTCCTTTTTATCACATCACAAGGATACAAAATCCCAAAAGCTTATAAAATGATGTTCCCTTGCACTAACAACATTTTGGAATATGAAGCTTTAGAAAATAGTTTAAAAATAGCCATTAAATCAAAAATCACTGAATTTCATATCTACGGTGACTTGCAGCTTGTGATTAATCAAATCAATGGTCAGTATAAAACAAAGGATGAAAAACTTATGCCATATAAAAGGATGATCGATGACCTTAAGAAATATTTTGTGTTTGTTACTTTTTAGAAAATACCAAGAGAAGTAAACAGAGCAGTCAATGCTATGGCCACCTTGGCCTCCATGTTGCAACTAGAGGAACATCACTTTTGCTATGACTTCCTAGTGGAAGAAATTCTTTTCCCTACCTATGAATCCCAAGAATCCCAAGTCATGTTCTCCCTAGTGGGTACCAATTCTTCTCGTTATGATCATATCTACTCTTACCTCCGTAATCAAACCTTGCCAAATGACCTCTCTAAAAATGAAAATCGAAACCTTATAAGGAATGCATCATTTTACCTAATTATGGTTGATGACTTGTATAGAAGAGGTCTTGATGGTACTCTCCTTAGGTGTCTATAACATGATGAGTCTAAGAGCACACTAGAGGAAGTCCATGGAGGTATATGTGGATCTCATTTGAATGGTCATGCATTGGCTAAGAAACTCCTATAGGAAGGATATTACTAGCCCTCTATGGAAAGGGATGTCATACATTTTTCCAAAACATGCAAAAAGTTCCAAACTCACAGTAACCTAATTCATGCTCCCATACATGAGCTATTACCTTTCATTACTCACTGGCTATTTCAGTAATGGGCCTTTGATCTAATTGGGTAGATTTATCCCACATCCTCTGGTGGACACAAATTCATCATAACTGCCACTGAATACTTCACAAAGTGGGTTGAAGCAGTCCCTTTGATTAAAGCTACAGGAAAGAAAGTGTCTATGTTCTTCCTCAATTATATCATCTATAGATATGGAATACCTTCATCCATTGTGACAGACAATGGGGGAAATTCAATAATAAGGACATGGATGAACTTTGTGACAAGTTTAAAATTACCCAATATTGTTCTTCTACTTACTACCCTCAAGGGAATGGACAGGTTGAGGCCTCCAAAAAAAACATATTGAAGATCTTGCATCGAACAGTAAGACTGGGAAGGATTGGCACCTTCAACTCAATCTAGCCTTATGGGCTTATAGAACTAGTATCAAAACACCTATAGGGGAAACACCATTTTATTTGGTATATGGCACAGAGGTTGTATTTCCCATTGAGGTAGAAATACCTTCACTTTGATTCAATCTACATGGACTCATTACCGATGAAGATTATAGAATTTCTAGAATCCAGGAACTTGAACTACTAGTTAAACATAGAAAATCAGCATTCAACCATCTGAGGGTCTATCAAAAGAGAATGTCTCGAGGCTACAACAAGAAAGAGAGAATTAAATAAAATCCAAAGAATCAACAACATTGTGAACAAAAGGGGAAGTTTGAACCCAACTAGATGGGTCCCTTTGTGATCACTGTGGCATTTGGCCCAGGGGCCTATAAACTGTCAACTCCAGAGGGGGATACTTTTACTGATCCCATCAATACTCTCCACCTGAACAAATTATATTCTTGAACATTCTCGTTGGTCAGCAGCATGTACATATATATGATCCTGAAAAAATATCAAAAACAAAAAAAAAGAAGAAAAGGTCAAAAACATTTGGAAAAAGTCTTGAAAAAATGACCGTCTTGGTGAAAACCTGGCAAACAGGTGCCTTGATGAGTCAATAAAAAAAAATATAAAAGAAGAGAAAAGATAAGAAAAAATACAAAAATGGAAAATACAAAAAAATTGAAAAATCAAGAAATGTACCTTGGTGAAAACTTGGAAACAGGCACCTTAGTAGCAAAAATAGAATCTCTTCCAAGTGGTGAAAACCTGGCAAAAGGTGTCACTTGTAACTCAACGCTCCATGTATCAACACGTAGCTTGGTTCATCTCATCTGTGGGATGACCTTCGTGCTTTCTGAGCTATCACAACAATACAGTTGTCTTAGCACACCTTGCTTCACTAATTAAAGCCATCTTTTAGGTCTTGTATAGGCCTCCTTTTTTTCAACATCACATCATTCAAATTGTCAAGTCCTTGCAATTGGTCTCCTTTTCTGGACAGTTTGCCACTAACATACTGGTGTTTCTCAACACCTTAATCAACAGTGTTTCTCAATACTTTATTTTGGACAAACCTGTGTTTCTCAACACAACATCGGATAACATACACTCAATAACTCACAAAAACAAATGTGATGGTGTTTCTTAAACACCCACATTAACAAGTTAAACAGACTGAATGATTGCTGACAATTTTCTTGTATGTTGTCTGTTATCAATGATTTCCTATATTTTCTTTGATTTCTACTTGTTGGTTTAGTTCCAATGATCCTTATGTCAAGACAATAGGGTGTATGTGATAAGAGCTTCCACAGTCAGGTGGATCGGCCACACATCCCTTGATCCTAATCTCTTGCACCATAAGGTAAGGTTGGTCCTATCTCCTTGTTTGTTATTCTACTTGTTTCAACAACAACACACTCATGGTTATCTTGGCCCTGAATGCCTTGATACTCATGTACTCTTGTTATATCAACTAGAAACAATGTTCAAGTCATCTCCACTCTTGTGCCTAGATTATTACATTTGGTTCTCACATCTATCTGATGAAGAGTCGTATTCATATCCTTATGGTTCTGCTAGTGCTAGTAAGGATTGTATTGACTCTGGTGTCCCAAACATCCAAATGATGAAAATATAGTGACTAAGGAAATCGGTGGCATGACTCGTGTCCTAGGTTACATGATAGCATCATAACACACTCCATCAAATAATCAAAACATGGAGCTATTCCTTTAACCAGATGCTTCCTTCAAATCCTTTGTTGATGCAATCAATTGCATTTCATCTCCTTAAGGTTATCTATCTGCGCACAAATAGTCAATAAAAAGAACAAGAGTATGGCATATAGTTAGCACAATATAAACAAGGTACATGTGATCTACATATGTTATTTATGGAGCTCATCTATTATCACACACACATGATCTAAGCTACAGAAGGCATTTAAACATTGAAAGCTCATACAACGACAAGAGATATAAATAAGAGATAAAGACAAGACAACATATTGAGCACCAAAAAGGATCATCATCATCATATATATATATATATATATATATATATATAAAGAGCCTGGGTGTATACAAAAAGGTATGCTCTCATAAATATCGAGCAAAAATGTGCCCCCTCGGTGCAGATGAATCATATACAATCATGTGAATCTCCAAACAAAATCAAGAATGGGATAAGACAAGAAGAGGCATAATCAAGTCTCACTTCCTCCCTCGCCACCATCTGGGGGTGGAGGTGGAGGAGCATCTGTCTGGGGTGGAGGGCCTGCTCCCTTGGATCACACCAAGTACTATGAGTAAGGTAGTACCTGTTGGTCAACAGGAGCCACAACGCTATAGGCAACCACATAATATGAAGCTCTGCTAGTCTACTACGTAATCTCTCTTTGTAGAGACAGACGCTCAGATGAAAATACCTCGGTCAATTCTTGCACTCTGGCCTTATTCCCTACGATAACCCTATCTCACTCTACAATTTGTGTCTGCGCAATTGCTAGTTGTGTTTGAGAGGCTCACAATTGTGTCATCAATGACCTAATAAAATCCTAAGGTGTCTACAGATATCTCTAAGCTCCCTCCTCTCTCTAAGGCCCCTCTTTCTCTATAGCCTCTTATGCCTCTCGACACTACCAGACTTCTCTCACTGCATCATCTAGCCCTAGATTGGGCTATGCATCTAGCATCTCCTCCTCAGCAGCCTTTGTGACTGGGACCTGTCCTCCAATGGATCCTAGGATGCCAATCTCCCCATGATCTCTTTATCACCCTAACCCTGGTGTCCTACTTGTACTAGGAATGACCTCTCCTCCTACGAAAAATAGCAGATGGTTGATAAAAAATGTGCAAAATGATGAAAAATTGACTAAAACAAGAAAAATTTGCATACAAGGATGAATTTTATTGACTACTTACAACTAGCGCGTAATCTATGGGCTATCCATGTCTCCGCATACACTTAAAATGATGATTTGACACTGGGACCACCATTCTCACTTAGAGAAGCTTCTTGAAACTCAAAAGGTGGACGGTGAAAATGATTTGAAAATAACCCCTCCGGGCCTTATATAGCAATTTTGACCTAATTTTCAAAGTGCTCCTATGGACGCGAAAATTTCACCCCTGGCTAATTGGACTGCTCTAAATCCATTTTTGGGACCTAAATCAAAATCTAGCAATGTGTTGATCTTCAAAAATGCAATTTAACCTATTTTCACAAATATAGTTGATCGATGACACTTTCCTCATAGGATTATGATTTGAGATTCCTCTTGATCAAATTTCTTGTGCATTTCCCTCTCCAATTCAAAAAGGCCAACTTAAGTCAATCTTGGTCAAACTTATTCATCCAAACCCTAGATAGGCCTGCATCTCAAATTCTCAATACTTTTTTGATCTATCAGGCTTGTACCTCCTTTCAATTTCATTCCCGAGGGGGAAATGCCATTACATCAAAAATTTGATTCACATCAACAAGTTCAATCTCTAGGGGCATCAGGACCTAACTCAAATGAAAAATCAATCAAGTGATTCTCATCACTGCGCATAAAAAATTGAATCTCTAGGGGCATATTAGATTCATCACACCATATCAATCTGAGAACTCCCCTCAATCTGGTAATTGGCTTCATCAAGATCCATACCAAGTTAATTATCCCATAAATCAATCAAATGGAAATCAATCTCATGGCACCACACCAGGTTGGTTTGTCATTCAAACTTACTCTTAAAATGGGAAATCTTCTTGGAGGATGACCATTTAGTTTCATCGCTTCATATCAAGCTAAATGTTCAGACTCTTCTATCAATCTTCTCTCAATCAAGCCTGGAGCTGATATCTTCAAATATCCTTGTCAATCTTTACTCAATCAAGTTTGGAGCTGACCTTTTTATCAGTCTTTGCTCAATCAAGTCCGTAGTTGATATCTTCAACTCTCCAATCGATCCTTGTTCAATCAAGTTTGGAATCGGTTTTGATCTGTGGGATAGTTTCATCACTTCACATCAAGCTATTTCCAAATTCAATCAAGCTTCCTAGATCTATCACACATTAGTCAAAGAGGGTCAAATGTAATCACCTAAAAATAGTCTAGAAAACCCATAGCCCCATTTTCTCAGATATTGCTTCTTAATAAGTCCTAAATCTAAGACAATTATTGCTAGACTCTAAATTATTGAGAATTTAATCAAAATTTCTTGCATAATTCTAGAATCTTGACTGGAATCAAATCATCAATCATCAAATCCTAAACCCAAAAAGCATAAAATATTGGGATGAATCAAAAAGTCTTAAGTTCAAAAAATTGAACCCATTCACTCACGCGTGTGCACTCAAAAATCAAATAAAACAAATAAAAGGGAGAAAATACTAATTTTGTCTTATTCTCCATAAAGTTGACCAATCAAAATCACTTTATCATCTCACATGGATTGAGAGGAATTGCTTCTCCACCATTGATGAATCTCTTTTGCCTCTTAATCTCAACCACTCATTTCGTGGAATCTCTTATAAAACGGATAGCTCCCTTTTCTCATTCATAACAAGAATATTTGGAGTAGATTTATAATGATATTTTCATTGTAGAGCTCATTAGTGCATTCATATTTCTTTGCTTTGATAGTAGTTTCTTGCATTCTTGCATTGTTAGCTTCATTTCTATATTAATGGCATTCTAGTTTCTTTCCATAGTTTACTAGTAGATGCATTGTTCTTACTTTAGTAGCTTACATTTGCATTCTAGTCTCAATATCATCCATAGTTTGATAGCCTATTCGCATCTTTTATTTTATAAGTTTTGAGAGAAAAGTATGCAAGTCTATGCATCTTGCTCATACTCTTTGGATTGAATCTTCCATTTTGGAGTAGTCAAGTCACTGATTTCTCTATGTCCAAAATTGGTGGACATCTATGAGAATCATACTTGCTTCAACAAGGAAGCAATAAGCCAGTTTCTAGGGTTTTATGATAGTGCTTTGAATCTTATGTTTTCACTAACCCTTTGATATAATGTTTTATTGAAGTGTTTGGTTGCATATATTGATCACACATTTTACTAAACGCAGAGCCTTTATCTTGTGTAACATCAGTCATAACCTGACCGGTACCTAAGTTCACTAGTTCTTCTTCTTTTTGTTCCTCGTGTACATCTTATTTCTTATGTGATTCCTGCTGATCTTGTGTATCCATGGGTTCATCTTGTATCTCCATGGTAGGAATATCACCAATAGTATCATCTTTGACTTCCTCAAGTGTGATCTTCATACCATCAATAGTAAATCCTTCAGCAGTTTGATTTACCACTGGATCAACATTAGTATTTCATTTTAGTGGCTCCTCTGGAACTTCCACATCAACTTCTTCAACATTGTCTTGTTCTTCTTCCTCAGCAAGTCCTAAAATCTTCTTCAAAATACTCATTGTTTCATCTTTCACTAATTGAGAATCACCAATCAGTAATCTTGTAACTCTAGACTTAGTCTTAAAAGAATGTCTAACCTTTTGAATTGTCTCATTGATTTCATATGTATACATATTTGGTTTTAATTGAAATAGGGCATATTTAATTATTTCTTTGTCGAGTTTCAATACACTACGACACCTAGCTTCAATTTTAGCATACAATGTTGCAGGAATTTGAGCTTGTAATACAATTAGGGCTTTGCTCAGCTTGAACATGCTGAAAACAACATCCTCCTCAATCATCTTCTAATCTTGTTCATTGATGTTGTCATACAAATTTATTACACCAACTAACACACCCACTGTTTAACCCTATGCACTATGTTTTCAACAGAAATGAATTTTCTAAAATCAAGCCTAATAGATTTAGTAGTAGGGGTACTGACTACCTTTTATTTCTTGTATGTTCCCTTTAGCTCCTTCTTCTCTTTATCAAACTCATTTCCTTCACTTTATTCATCAACAACTTTCTTAACTGTGTATGCCTTTTATTTCTTCATTTTTCCTATCATGTTTTATGTGCTTAGTATTTCCTTGAATGGTGTAGTCTTAGGATTAGCTCTCTTTATGAGTTCCTTGTCATGTGTTCTGATGGGAGAATAAGGATTCTCCTTCTTGACTCTTGTGTAATTCATTTTTTCTGACCGGTTGGGGTGCTACCGGCTACACCAACAACTTCAACATCCTTGGTTACACCAGATGTTCTAGTTTGTCCTGCAACATGCTTAGCTCTATATTTCTCTATATGATCCTTGGTCAAACCCTTCTGAAACATGAATGTTTCAACATCTTTCCTCACCTTTTCTCAATAACTAGTTTCATCAACTCACAGTGTACTTTAAGTGACTTCTCTTCATATGTCCCAAACCTTGGAGTCTTGGGATCTACCGCTTAAGCTAAAAGATTCTTTGCATACAAAGATAGTATGTCTCCTTCCACTTCATAACCCATTGGGATCAGCCATGAGGTTCTTGTCTCAACTTCTTCCATCATACAAGTGTCTGTGTCTACCATGAAATAAATGGTATCCTTGTATTTTTCAACAATCTCAGATGGAATTCTTTCTCTTTCATTCATCTTTTTTCTGAAAATATTTAAGATAACCCCAAACCTTGCTTTTAAATTCATTTCCTAGTATCCTGATAGAGATGATTATCTGAATGAAAGGTGGACAATAATTTTACCATGTGATGTTTCCTATGCTAGGGAACATATTATGAAAATAGAAAAAAAAAAACACATAATCACCTGGCCATATTTGAACTGTTATCTCTCATCCTTCTTTATCATATCTAGGCTCAACATTAATTGTTCTCTCATGAATTCAGCCAATTCATAGTCTTCATTCTCCTTTATCATCATATGGGCATTATAAATAGTACCCTCGGGTATACTTTTCAACCTACTGGAATGATACAAATTATAGCGAATAACCATAGATGCATACTTTACCTCAACATCTAAAATGTCCTTCACAGTCATTGCACGTTCATCCCACTTGGATTTAGTCAATCTAATAACTTCTTATTTTTTAATAGTGTCAAGAATAGGTACATTACCAGTTGAGAATAGGCCGGTTACAGCATGGATGGCTTCCTTTATGATTTTATGTGGTCAGTCGAGCCACATGAACTAGTCATGAATTCTTCTCAAAACATATCTAACCAGATCATCCTCAAATTCATCAGGGTAGCTATATGCATGATGAAAACCTATTTCTTCTATAATTTTGTGCTCATCTTTCAATGCTAGTTTATCATAAAAAAATGTCTCATATTGTTCAGGTATTGCCCCTAATCCTAGGTCTTCCAATTTACAATGAATATAATCTCTAACATCCTCTACAAGTAGAACACCATAGGGCACGCTAGTTAGGGAACCCACTGGGTCATTTTCTATATATTTGAATGGACGTCTCTTAAACTCTAGTCATTTTCTCTTAGTAATATAAATTAATTTGGGAGTAGACATCTTAAATTTGTAACCACAAGTACAGATATCAAATAAATACCTTGAACGGTTCATAGCTAGGCTTCTTTCCCAAAGAACACAAGAGAAACTGATTAATTTTCTCTTTCCGATTAATTCAAACAATCTCTCCTTATCACTCGGATCTTAGTAAATGGCTCAAACACTGCTTCTTTCACTCCACAACAACTTTCACAATTCAAAAGGTGAAAATGAAATCCAAAAATATCCTTTTATCAACCTTCGCATGCATGCATTCAATGCACTTACCGATTGAGAAAACCTTTCCATTGATTGATCTAGAATTCAATACCGATGATCAAAACTTCATAATGTGCTCCAAAAGACATCATTGCATCTTAATATGATGATAGATCTTACCACACACCTATAAGGGGTCCGAAGATGGATTCAACAATAATTTCTCCTCCTAAGCCACATGAAGGCTTTGTTTGATGAATAATTTTCTACACCTGATGGAGATGTGGATTCCTCAGATGTCTTACTATCTTCCTTCTTCTAGGTTTTTTTCATCTCTTTCCTGACCTCTTCTACATTCACAATCTTCTTCTCTTTCTAATTGTTTGAGTGGTTTATTAATTGGTTCCTTAATCTTCAATTCCTTGATAGATGTCCAATCTTGTCACAATGAAAGCATGTCATACGATTTGTTCTCCATGTTCCACCATTACCTCTTGCAGTCCTCATTCTGCAATTCACAGCCATGTGTCCATAGTTACCAAAGATTGAGAATGTGACAAAAAATTGCATCTCCCTTTGGTAATGGATCTCCCATTTCACAGGTGACCTTTGATTGATAACTCTTGACTTACACTCATCAACTTTGTGACCATATTTGTTGCAGTTATAACAGTAACCATCAAATATACTAGATCTACTACTAGATCTAGATCTACAATCATAAGAAATATGTCCATACTTATTTTCATTGTAGAAATATCCATCAAAATTGCTAGCACTATTTGCAGACCTGCTCCTACATACATTTTTTGTATGACCTACCTTATGACAACTAAAACACACAGGATTGTAGGTTTCTTACCAAAATTTATTTGTATTACCTTCGGTGTATACTTTCCCCCATGCTTTATCTCCTTTGTTCCAAAAGATTCACCAACTTTAAACTTAGTATGACAGGTGTATCCAAAACCTGTGGTCTCTTTTATCCTTCTTTGATTCCTTATCTTCTCATCAATTTTTGCAGTGCTTTCATTGAATTTATTCAGCAGATAATGATAATTCTTCAATTCTTCTTTCAGTTTCTCATTCTCATTTCTTAGATTCTCATTCTTCCTTAGAGATTCTTGACTCCCTTCAATAGTCTCTTGTAGACTTTCATTTGTCTCATGTAAATTTGCATGCAATATACCAACCTATTGTTCAAATCTAAAAATCTCATCTACTTTAGATTTTAGGGCTCTCTTTTGCTTTTAGGGATTCTTCTACAATTGTCTTTTCTTCTATTGCCTTCCTTGCTTCCATTTCTTCACCCAATCTGATTAAAAAATCTTCTAGTTCTTCCAATGTTGTCTCAGATTCATTAGATCTACTTTGTTCAGACAATTTCTTAATGTAGTCTTGACTCTCAGTTAATTTCTCAACAAGCTCTTGTCTTTTGGCTCTTGACTCCTTCAGTTGTCTTTTCAATTCCTCAATGTGCAATCCAGCTTATTTGACTTGCCTCTTGTGCTTCAACAAACCCAACATATTTTCCTTAAGGACCATGCCTGAGCTATTAGGCTTCTTCAAGGGAACAAGGTTTTGATACAAATTATTATTCTTTAAAGGCACTAAGGGGGGTGAATTAGTGTAACCACAAATTTGAAACTCTTCTTTAATAGATTCCACAATATCCAACATGCAAATGAAAATACTATGTAGAAACTTAACAAGTAAAGCATTCAAACAATGTAGACTCAACACACAATATTTTTTATGGAAACCCTTATTAGAGGGATAAAACCGTGTGTGAGATGATACCGACAAATTTCACTAGTGCAACAAAGAAATCTTCCCTATTAGGAGGAATTACAAACACCTTATTAGGGGTATACTTGATTAAGGGTATCTTTAGCCTGGTTCGAAGCTAATACAAGTCCTCTTAAGAACTACCTTGTTAGAGGATTTCAAACTCCTTATGAGAGTTAGCTTGTTAGAGGATTTATGCTTTAAATCCTATTAAATATCTTGCTCACCCTATTAAGAGTGACCTTGTTAAAGGATTTAAGTTGCAAACATGTTAGGGCTTGCCTTGAGAAATACCCAAGAATAATTTATAAGAAAATGACACTTCATGTCTAACAGATCCTATTAAATTATAATCACAGTACCTCCTTAAGCATCCAACATCTTCACACAATCACAATCTCTTATTGCGCCATAAAACATCACCTCAATAACCCTAAATCTCAAAGTCATCCTTTTGTGCAGGAGCAGCTTAAGGTCTTGCTAGATCTTTAAATAATTTTGGCTTGTAGTCTAGTTTAGCCAACCACCAGAGTAATAAGGACTATTTATGAAGTCCCAAGTGTATTTTTTGTGTGTGTAGAGTTAGGAGTGATTAGGTTTTAGTGGTTGATGAGATCAAGTAGGAAAAAGGTGTTTAAGCCCTAGGAAGTCAATCCAATGGTCAAACTTGGGTTGAGATCCCAAAATGGAGTGTCAATTGGGATTTTGATGTTTTTATGTGTTTGAAGGTCTTATATGATGGTTTAAAGTCAATTTGGGTTATTAGGCATAGTGGTTTGATCAAATGCAAAAAGTTGTAAAAGTTTCTCATGACAACTTTTTTAATTTTGAAAAGTTGTCATCACAACATTTCCTAAAATCTAGGAAAGGGCTTTAACGATGCCCAAATCCTAACATGAGGGTCTAGATATGTGGGAATAAGGTACATAATGTGTATTAAACCCTAATCTTCCAATTAGTTTTCATTGTGTACGGACTGAGTATTGAGAAGGAGAATTTGTGACAGTATTTTGTAATGGAGCTTTGATTCAATTGTTTAATGCATTGAAAGTGATGAAATAATGGATTGAGACCTTTTTTTGCATTTAGTTACTTTTTGTGACATTGGTTTAGTTTTTTAGTGTTACTAGTTAAGCTTTTGTAAATTCTTTCTTTTCTTCTAGTTTGTTGTCTGGTTTTGAGCCAGTTATGTAAATATGCATCCCACTTGAATTCTTGTGGTCAAATAGTCATGGCCTCTTGGATTAAAGTAGGGGACTCCATGTACAGTGTAAATATAGCTTGTGGAGTCATTTTATGTAGGGGAAGCATTTTTAACACTAGTCCCTAAGCGAGTGCCAATGCATTTTGATTAGGAGCTTGGATGAGACAGTAGCAAGAAAGCTTGCTAAATGGTTTGGGTGAACCCAATCAATGGTGGGAGAATGTAGGGGAGAGAGTCCTTGATAATTGGATGCAAGGAGAGGATCATAGAAGTTGATTAGGTCACCTAGATCAAACCAAGAATATAGATTGGTGTATATGTTCCCAAAACCCTTAAAAGTAGGGGTTTCTTGAAAGTCCTGTGTACAGACAAGGTGGGGGTCTAAATAATTGAAAATGCTAGAGCATAGGATATTCATATAAAGAATCCATAATTGATTCATAGGGTTGTTAAGGGGTTTTGTGAGAAAATACAAGATTAAAGTGTGAAGGAGGGTTAATTAGGCCTAAAAGGCTACAAGGCCTAAAACCTTGAAAAATAGGACCTGTTTGAAATCTAATTGGGAGATCCATCAAAATGGATCAAGAATAGTTGAAAGAGACCTAGGGATGTTCAGGAAGCCCATCTCTATAGGCCAAGATAGTTTGGAGAGAAAGTGGAAAAATAAGCCTTTGGGTGCATGGAAGGATGGAGAATGACTTAAGGAGTGTTTGAAGCTAGTGGAGAGCTCTAAAGGAGATAGAGGATCATAGAGTTGTCCACTGGTTAGGGTGGTGATAGGAACCCTAAGAAGGCCTAAGGAGAGGTATTGATTGGAGAAAGAGTTCTCTTGAGAGTGAGCTCCCCATAAAATTGATATTAGAGCCATTGAAAGGCTTGGGATTTGGTTAGTGTATGTTAGAGAGAAGTGAATCCCTAGGAGAAAGCACCATGGTGACCAATGCAAAATTGGAAAGGGATTTTTCAAAGTGGCAAGATAAGAATAGGATTATTGAAGAAGCTATGGAAGAAATTAAGTTGAATTTGGATGAGGTTGTAGAGACAACCAGTAAGATGAGAGAATAGATGAGTGGAGATAAAGATAAAGGAAAGAAACAAGTTGAAGCGGAGATAGAACCAAAGCCTAACCCTCTTCTACCTGAGGAAAAATTCCTCAACGCCCTTAAGGCATTAAGTGGCAAGGCCCTAGAAGGAATTCCAATTTTCTCTAGTAAGATGGATGCAGAGATGGTTATGGAATGGATTGAAGGTATGGAGAACCATTTTTAATGTGATGGAATCACAGAAGCACAGAAGGTGAAGATATCCAAATCAAGGCTAAGAGGACAAGCATTGACTTGCTTGAAGTTTTTGTAAGAAGAAAGGGAGAAAGAAGGGAAGAAGCCCATAGCAAATTGGAAATCTATGGTGGCTAAGGTTAAAGAAAACTACCTTCCAGAAAAATATGATATCCAACTACATAAGAGAAGGAAAAATATCAGACAAAAGGACCTAGATGTGTTGTCCTCTAAAGAAGAGTTTGAGAAGCTTTGTCGTAGGTATAGGGTACAAGAGATAGAGAGCATCAAGGTGGAACAGTACCTTAATGGATTAAGGTGGAATATATAAGAAGAGCTAAGCCTCTTTACTCTAACCTCCATTCATATTTTTTTTCAAATGGCCCTAAAAGTGGAAGAGAAACATAGAAAGAAGAAAAATTATAACTCAAGGGGTAGATGAAGAGGTAGAGACTCCAGAGGAGGATATAGAGGTGGTTCCAGTGGAAGAGGCAATGAAAATAGAATCCAAGGAGACTCTAGGAGTGTTGAAGAAAACCATGAGTATAATAAAAAAGGGGGACATAACAGAGGAAGATGATTTCACAATGGTGGAAGAGGAAGATCAAGAGGGTTTGGAAGGAGCTCACACTTTTCTATGATGAAGTGTTACTACTGTGGCCAATTAGGTCACCCTGCTTATAGATGTTGAGATAAGCTAGAAACTTCACAAGGAGGGAAGAATATTGCCTATGTACAAGAAGAGGACATGACCAAACAATCATAGATCAGTCTAGATTCAAATAAGGGAGAGAACCTCATGCTTAGGAGGATTCTAATCAAAGCACCTACAAAGGATGAACACAAGCAGAGAAGGGCCCATTTTAGAGTCAAGTGTAAGATACTTGGTAAGGTATGTAGGGTCATAATTGACTATGGATCTACTGACAATGTGATCTTAGAGGAGGCAGTACATAAACTTAAGTTGGACAAGATTCCTCATGTATGCCCTTACAAAATAATTTGGTTGAATAAGGGCCAGAATATCTTGGTGAATGGACAAGTGTGGGTTGAGTTCACTATTGTCAAGTATCAAAATAGGATACTTTGTGATGTGTTGCCAATGGATGCATGTCATTTGTTTCTTGGTAGACCATGGCAGTCTGATAGAGAAACAGTTTACCATGGGAAGGAGAATAAGTACTCATTCAAGAAGAATGGAGTAAATTATAAGATACAGTCATTAATAGAAGAAGAAATGGTGGATAAGATAGACTCCAACACTCTTCTAATGAGTGGAAAAGAGTTCTTAAAGGACATGAAGATGAAGGTGAAATTGGTTATTTTATTCTAGTAAAGCCAAAGGAGGAGGAGACATCTAAACAAGCACCCATGCCAACAGAAGTGAAAGAGTTACTAGATCAGTTTAAGGACATCATTTGAGAAGGAACTCCAGCTAAATTACCACCAAAGAGAGAGATAAGTCATCAAATTGACTTTGTACCAGGGGCATCATTGCAAAACAAGGCTACATATAAGATGACACCAAAATAGAACAAAGAGATAGCAAGGAAGGTTCAAGAGCTATTGGACCAAGGGTTGATCAGGAAGAGCATAAGCCCATGTGTTGTCCCAGTGGAGTTGGCTCCTTAAAAAGGAGGTAAGTGGAGAATGTGTACTGATTCTAGGTAAATTAATAGGATAACTATTAGATATAGATTTCCTATTCCTAGGATAGAAGATTTAATGGATTGCTTAAGGGGTGCTAAGTAATTCTCAAAGATTGACTTGAACAGGGGGTACTATCAGAATAGAATGAAAGAGGGTGATGAGTGGAAGTTAGCCTTTAAGACTAGAAAGGGGCTATATGAATGGTTAGTAATGCCCTTTGGGCTTACCAATGCACCTAGTACTTTTATGAGGATCATGAATGAAGTCTTGAAGGATTAAATAGGTGTATTTTTAGTTGTATACCTAGATGACATCATCATTTTTAGTAAAACCAAGGAAGAGCATATGAAACACTTAGAACTAGTGTTGAAGAGGTTGCATGAGGAGAAGCTCACCACAAATCTTGAAAAGAGTGAGTTTATGAAATAAGAACTAGTCTACCTAGGATTTGTAGCATCCCAAGGTGACTTGAAGATGGAGAAGAGTAAGGTTGAAGCCATTTTGATTTGGCCTACTCCTAAAAAAGGGACTAAAGTCAAAATCTTCTATGGGTTAGCCCAATTCTATAGGAAGTTTTTTAGGAGATTTAGTGAAATTTGTGCACTAGTCCAAGATACTATCAAAGGATAACTTAAAAAAAAGTTTGTTTGGACTAAGGAGGCCAATGAAGGATTTGATAAATTGAAGAAGGAAGTAGCCACCCAATCAATACTGGTTTTACCAAGATTTGATAAACTTTTCATTGTGGAGTGTGATGCTAAAAACATAGCAATGGGTGCATTCCTAAGTCAGGAAGGAAGACCAATAGCCTTCTTTAGTGAGAGGCTTAATGAAGAAAAGACTAGATACTCCTCATATGATCTTGAGCTTTATGCATTGGTGCAGGATCTTAAGAAGGGGAGGCACTATTTGTTGCCCAAATAATTTTTTGTTTATACTGATAACCAGTCCTTAAGCTACATTAATACACAAGAGAAGCTTAGTTTGAGGCATATCAAATGGATGGAGTTTCTACAGTCATACACCTTCACTATTAAGTACAAAAGGGGGTGAATAACAAGGTAGCATATGCCCTTAGTAGAAGATTTCTCACCATCCAAAATATTCATTTGTAGAGTACAGGGATTGAAGGATTCAAAGACCTATATGAGGGAGATACTAATTTCTCAGAGATTCATAAGGTGTGTACTAATTTTGAGAATCACTGCCATAGTGATTTTGCAGACTATACCTTGCAGAATGGCTTGTTGTTTAAAGGCAAATAGTTATGAGTTCCAAGGGGTTCCATGAGGGAGAACCTCATCCAAGAGAAGCACAAAGGAAGTTTGAGTGGGCACTTTGGGTTGAACAAGACCCTAGACTTAGTGGAAAGGTTTTATTGGTGGCCTAAAATGTAGAAAGATGTTAGAAGGTATGTGGAGTAGTGTGGAGTATGTCAGAAGGAAAAGGGGACATCATCAAATGCAAGTCTTTACCAACCATTACCCATCCCAAGTAGACCATGGGAGTGCATAAGTATGGACTTCATAGTGGGGTTACCTAGGACTCAAACTAGTTTAACCAGTGTGTTTGTGGTTGTGGATAGATTTAGTAAAATGATTCATTTCATTCCATGTAAGACAACTCATGATGCCAGTCACATTGCCCACCTTTTCTTCAAGGAGATAGTTAGGATACATGGCTCACCAATAAGTATTGTTGCAGACAGAGATGTCAATTTTATGGGGAACTTTTGGAAGACCCTATGGAGAAGACTAGGAACTAACTTGTCTCATGGATCTGCATATCATCCTCAAATGGATGGTCAAATAGAAGTGATCAACAGGGTTCTTGGCAACTTGCTAAGATTTTTGACAAAAGAGTATGGGAAAGGATGGGAAGAAGTTATCTCACCGGAAGAATTTGCCTACAATGATAACATAAATAGGACTACTGGTAAGAGTCCATTTGAGATTGTATATGGGATACACCCAAGGGGTGTAATGGAGCTCAGAGAATTGAAGGGATGTGAGGGAATCAATGGACATGTAGATGACTTTGCACAATCAATGAGAGAACTCCATGAACAAGTAAAGAAGACTCTAATGGAGGCCAATCAGAAGTTGAAGGCTAAGAAGGTTGAAGGAAGAAGAGACCTACAATTTTAGGTAGGAGACTTGGTAATGGTGTACTTGAATAAGGCTAGGCTATAGAAGGGAATACCAAGAAAACTACAAATGAAGATAATTGGACCATGTAAGGTGATAGCTAAGTATGGTGTCAATGCCTATAAAATAGATCTCCCAAAAGAGATGTCTATTTCCCCCATTTTAAATGTGAAGGATTTGATTCCATACAAAGGACCAGAGATAGATGAAGGAGATTATAGTATAGAGGTATCTAGGGATGTGGAGGAACTCAGAGTACCTTCTCAAGCTAAGCCACAAGTGGAAAGAATTATGGATTCCAGGGTGAAGAAGAAAACAAGGAAGAAAAAATACATGGAGCACTTGGTGAAGTGGGAACATCAACCTAAGTCAGAGGATAAATGGATAGTAGAGGAAGACTTCAAGAAGCATGGAATAAGCAAGGAGTTCATCACACCTAGAGTATCTTGATTTTCTTGTTGCAGGGGGGGATGGTGCAGGAGCACCTTAAGGTCTTGTTAGATCTTTAAAGAATTTTGGCTTGTAGGTTGGTTTGGCCAACCACAAGATTAATAAGGAATATTTATGAAGTGCCAAGTTTTTTTTGTGTGTTTAGAGTTAGGAGTGATTAGGGTTTAGTGGTTGATGAGATGAAATAGGAACTATGTGTTTAAGTCATAGGAAGTCAACCCAATGGTCAAACTTGAGTTGAGATCCCAAAATGGAGTTTCAATTGGGATTTTGATTTTTTTATGTGTTTTAAGGTCTTATATGATTATTTAAAGTCAATTTGGGTTATTAGGCATAGTGGTTTGATAAAATGCAAAAAGTTGTAAAAGTTGCTCATGACAACTTTTCAATATTGAAAAGTTGTCATGACAACATTTCCTAAAATCTAGGAAAGGGCTTTAATTATGCCCAAATCCTAACATGAGGGTCTAGAAAAGTGGGAATAAGGTATATAATTTGGATTACACCCTAATCTACCAGTTAGTTGTCATTGTGCATGGACTGAGCATTGAGAAGGAGAATTTGTGACTGTATTTTGTAACAGAGCTTTGATCCAGTTGTTTAATGGATTGAAAGTGATGAAATAATGGATTGAAACCTTTTGCTTTGGAATTTAGTTAATTTTTGTGGCATTGGTTTATTTTTTTAGTGTTACTGGTTAATATTTTGTAAATTCTTTCTTTTCTTCTGGTTCGCTGTCTGGTTTTGAGCCAGTTATGTAAATATGCATCCCACTTGAATTCCTGTTGTCAAATCTTCATGGTATCTTGGATTCAAGTAGGGGACTCAATTTAAAATTTAAATATATTTGGTGGAGTCTTTTTTTTTAGGGGAAGCATTTTTAACACCAAGCCCTAGGCGAGTGCCAGTGCATTCTGGTTAGGAGCTTGGATGAAATAGTAGAAAGAAAGATTGCTAAATGGATTGGGTGAACCCAATAAATGCTGAGATCATGTAGGGGAGAGATTCCTTGATAATTTGATGCAAGGAGAGGATCAGAGAAGTTGAGTGGGTCACCTAGATCAAACCAAGAATATAGACTGGTGTACATGTTCCCAAAACCCATAAAAGTAGGGTTTTCTTGAAAGTCCTATGTACGGACAGGGTGGGGGTCTAAATCCTTGAAAATCCTAGATCCTAGGATAATAATATAAATAATCCATAATTTATTCATATGTTTCTTAAGTGGTTTTTTGATAAAATCCAAGATTACAGTGTGAAAGAGGGATAATTAGGCCTAAAAGGCTACAAAGCCTAAATCCTTGAAAATTAGGACCCATTTGAAATCTAATTGGGAGACCCATCAAAATGGATCAAGAATAGTTGAAAGAGACTTAGGGATGGTCAGGAAGCCCATCTCTATAGGCCAAGACAGTTTGGAGAGAAACTGGAAAAATAATCCTTTGGGTGCATGGAAGGATGGAGGACTTAAGGAGTATTTGAAGCTGGTGGAGAGCTCTAAAGGAGATAGAGGATCACAGATTTGTCTTATGGTTAGGGTGGTGATAGGAACCCTAAGAATTCCCAAGGAGAGTAATTTATTGGAGAAAGAGTTCTCTTGAGAGTGAGCTCCCCATCATCTTTCGTTTATAACAACTTTTTCAAATTTGGCCTCAATCATAAAAACATTTTACCCACTGAAATAAACATCAAATTCGATCATGCCACTATGCATTAATCAACTCAGTAAATTCAAAACAACATTTATCAACACATAAATCAAATATTTCTCACATTAAAGTGACTAGAAACCAATCTAACTGAACTCACTTTGCTTGTCATTTGTTCTTCCTGTCAGCGTCACTTAAATCATCATTAACTTTCTCAATTCATCAAAATAACTAATGTGATTGTATATATAGTCATATATGCCTCTATAGATGTTAAGTGTATGATCACACACCTTAAATCAATCTCAAATGCCAGATCCATTTGATTTTTCCTTGCATTCTATTCTTTGCCTGGTTGACTGAACACTTAGTCATTTCATCAATTTAGTCCTTCATTACTATCGATTAAACTAATCTCATGCCTCCAATATATTATGTTTCCAACAATGAAAACACCTTGATAAAAACACATGATCAAAACTCAAATCATCTTCATCAAATGTCAACAGATTTGGCATTATTTTAGGGTGGAGATCCTTTTTTCTTTGTGGAAAGATAGAAATGGTGTTTTATTTTGACACAACTCTATTGATATTCATGTTTTACTTTTCACTAAAGCATGTATTTATAACAATGTGCTACTTCATATTTAGGTCCAAGTCAATAAAGTTACACTAGATATGGACCACCTTTAGGAGCTTCTACAAAATTCAAGAGACATCCCCTATATGGTTTCTAGAGATCTTCTAAACATATTCATCTCCCCTAGCCAGTCTCTACATTGTAAGCACATTAAACTCAAAACACCTCAAACTCCATTCACCCACCAAATGTGGGATAAACAAATTATCTCCATTGCTCTTCTATCCCGCACTCATTCTAACATAGGGATTTCTTATGAGGACATCTATATAACCACTTATAAAGATGTGTATATAGATGTCTCTCTCTCTTCTTGCAAAATTTAACATTTTAGTGAAATAGTGTAATTTCTCATATTCTTCGATCATTCTTAAGTCCTTCCATTCTTCCATAGCCTCTTGTGCATCATACAAAATCTGAAACTAATCTAATATTAGGCAGAGATCTTGGTAGATAGGAAAACAAGAGCATCAAGCATATCTTGAATGCACTTATTTATGTTGTTTTATGTTATTTTTTTATCCATTTATTGAGTAAGTGTTCTCTTGGCTAGTGTTGGGTTAAAAATCTGAATCGTATTCTTTAAAGATTGAAGATTAATTTTATATCCTCCATCTACATTTGGCACGCCCAGTGGGACCCCTTTGTCTTTTTGTTGATCTATTTTTCATCTAGTTAAAGTGGTTTGTTTACATTTGCAAGAAACACTCATTCAATGTTTAATTCATGCATTTTGGTGACTTTGTTAGGCATAATATAATTAGTTTTTTATTTCTAATTTCATTTGTTTGACAATTTTATAGACCTTTTCATCAAATCTATCTTGTGCAAACTTCTACAATCATTTTGTTTCTAGTGATAATATCTCTTCAAGAATTATATATAGCAATTCATATGTGTTTTATTTTCTCTCCCATTTTACATACATATCCAATAGAGAATTTCCATCTATAATATCTAGAGAAAACAAAAACCGCATTCATAGTGCTTTTTGATGGATATTGATGTCTAGTTCTAAACCTTCAATGTATCTCCACACACTTTATGCACATCTGAAATTGTTGTGTGACATGAGACTATATCTTTTAGAGGAATTTCAACAAACAATTACCAGACTACACCTATGCATGTCATTTTCTTAAGAGTTTTAAAATCCTATCCAACAAATACACACACTAAAAATCTTGCAATACTTGCATTCAATGTGATGACATCTCTTTAAAGTCTACTATCAAACATATATGGTGCCTTTGTCTTTGAGTTCAAATTTGCATATATTTCTACCATGACATTTACAATTAAAATATTTTCCTAACTCCTTATTTTTATGCTTTGATAAATGCTCGTGTCACATTTAAAAGCTTCAATAGAGGTACCAAAAGAAGAACATCGGCAAAGGTTGTTTTTGTTTTACATATGTTACTTGCACTTGAAGTTTCTAAAGCCCTTTCAAAAAATCATTTTTTCCAATCTTTTAATCATTAAATTTTATGCATTCCTTTGAGGAATTTGGTCAAATAGTTAGTGTGCCTATGTTTCCACTATTTGTGTCGCAACATAAATGCATTTGGTGAAACAATTTACATGTGTATTTTATATTTCAAATAGTTTACATGCATTGTCTCTTCTTCCAAATATAGCATATTATCATAGGCATAGGTGTTCTTGGGAAATTTTTTGTAATATAGTTTTATAACCTCCAATTACATTATCTCATATATTTCTTAAGCATTTTTAAACACATCCATTTTGTCTAGGTCTTGCAATCATTACATGGTGCAGGTGCACCAATGCAGCCATGACCAACTTTTGGTCAAATCATGTAATAAGGCAAAGGAAAGTCCATTACTATTTTTTTTGAGTTTAGATATGTTTATTATGTTCATATGAGTTCATTTTGTAAGGCTAATAAGCCAAATTGCTTTGTAAGGCCAATCAACACCTAGTGGGTTAAATTTGGTCAAACTAATCAAATCTCGGGGAATAGCCTAGGATTGGTGTTTTTGATTCATTTAAGCCATATTTGGCACATTTTTATTTAATGGGAGTCATTGAATAATCTGAGGGTCAAGTTGTTAAAAAGTTGCAAAAGTGTCTTTTGCAACATTTGCAAAAATATTTTCAATTGGAGTCCTAATCGACCAACTAATAAAATAGTTGGTTGAATTTGGATGTAAGTGGCTTGAACATTTTTAAATTCCCTCTGGGTTAAGGGTAAAGGTATGTGTAGGTTTTGAAGGAATAAAACCAATGAAATGATGTTTAAAATGCCAAATTCTCGTCATTTTGTTGCTCAACTGCTTGTATCTCAGAAAGATGGACTGACTTTGTTTTAAAGATTATGGGATATCAAAATATGTTGAGTCTTATTTATTTTATTCCAAGTTTGGAACCCATCTGTGATGAATTGTGAGAGTTTGATCTAGTTCTTCATAAACTATCTTGAAACCCTCCAAACCAGGTGTTTAGTGATAAAATGGGTGATAACTCTTATATGAACCAATGGAAATTTTTGAAACTCTACTATTTACTAGCTCGTTGAATGTTCTTTCAAATTCATTTTTTTCTCAAATTGAATGGACATATATTTGGAAATATATTTGATTCCCTTGTCATATTGGTTAAGTGGAGTTCATTATCTGTGACAGTTATTCTCATTGGTTTGAAAAATTTCTTGTTTTGTTTGAAGCTTCCAACCATTTGAGGGAGTGGATAGGATTATAATAATGCTAAATGAACATTTTATTATTGTACAAGAAGTATCCCCAAATGATTTTATAGGTCTTCTTGATAGGTCACTATAAACTATCCTAACCCTATGAAAGTTACAATCATAAACAAAATGCTATTTCATTAAAGGTTGGATCCACATCGTTGAGAAAAAAAACATTTTGATTGATTTTGAAGTATATGGAGATTGTTTACATGGTTTGGAGTGTTTGATATGGAATTTTGAATCCTATATATGTCACCTTAATGTTACAGTTAGCAGTATCACTCACAATTTATTATGATCTATTGAAATAGGAGCACATGTTGTTTATGAGTAAGTGTTATTTATCTCAAGGGATGTTGAGGAATCTTTATATCCATTGGAAGGTATAGAGAAGGGAGTGGAACCTTATTTTTTATCACTTGGCATTGGGACAATATGACTGTCATAGGTACAAGTTTGATTACTCATGATGTCTTTGTTTCAAGATCAGGAAAAAAACTTTGACATGTTAAGAATGGAGACAAACATTTGTTTTGGGTCCTTTTATTCATCTTAAGAATATTGATTGTTTGTAAGAATTTCTATGGATTCATAGGTATAGATTCCATGAAATTTCAACTTGGAAAGTAATTATCACCAAAGTGATCAGAATCCAGAGGATAACTACTTGTGTGTGCATTGGTGAGTCCTTTAGGGTGAAGATGAAAGTGTGGGTGAATTGAACCTTGGAAGAGTCCTTTGATGGATATGGTGAATTGCCAAATAGAAGATAGTTTTTTGTTATATGCCTCAATCCCATTAAGAATGAACCTTGATGGGATTTTGGGCTAGTTAGTACCTAGGAATTTGTGTTGGAATAGGATGTTCTACATCATATTGGTATCAGAGCTAGCAAGTAGATCCCTTGGTTGGTAGGGGATTGTATATTAAAGGTTGGGTAAAGACTCAAAGTCAAGATGCATCCTACAAATATAGGTACTACAAGAGAGTTGCAGGAGTTAAGAGAAAAGAATGCTAGGTTAAAGAAAAAGGAACTAGATGTTAAAACTTATAATGATGAATTCTATAATTTAAGAATAAGGTAAGGGAGAGAAGAGGATGAAGTTGAAAAGGTTGCTAGATATCTAGGTGGACTAAGGTTTAACATTCAAGATGAAATTGGTGTTTCTAACCCAATAACTATGAAGGAATTCTATTAGTTGGATATCAAGGTGCCAGAGAAGATGGAAAGCAGGCAAGAAAAGTCTAAAAGGGGTAGATTTAAAAGCTCAAGGGGAAGATATCCCTTTCCTATAAATAAAAATAGTGAAATGCATGAAGAACAAGACCAAAGTTCTAATTTTAGAGGTAGAGGACAAAGGGGAATATTTGGTGGAGGAAGAGGATTATGTGTGTTTACAAGGAGATGTTACAATTATAACCAAATAGGGAATCATATAATTAGATGTTCTAAGAAGAAATCCTCAATCTCTCAAGGAGGAGAGAGAAGAAACCATTTGGTTCAAGAAGAGGAYAGTCAAAGTGTTAATGTTACAATCCCGCCTGCAAATCTTGAGTATAGAGAAACATTAATGGTGAGAAAGAATAATTTTTAGAAACCTAATGAGGACATGAGTCAAAGAAGGAGCCTATTAAAGACTTCATGTAAGTAAAAAGGTAAAGTGTGTGAGGTTGTTATTGATTCATGGTCACGAGATAACATGGTGCCAAATGAAATGGTAGAAAAACTAAATCTAGTGAGAATACCTCATGTAGTACCTTATAGATCATGTTGGGTTAGTGATAGTCACTTGTTGTGAAAGAACAAGCATAAGTAGATTTTATGATTGGTCCATATCATGAAAGGGTTTTATGTAATATACTTCAAATGGAATGTTGTCATTTTATATTGGGGAGGACATGGAAATCTGATAGAGAGGTTTCATATGATGCTAAGATGAATACCTACATTGTCAATAAGGGTGGTAGGACCTTTAAATTAACTTCTTTGCAGGCTACTGAAGACAGCAAGGGTAAGTAACACATTTTCATGATTGGCAAGAAGGAAAGAATTCAAGATGAAGGGGTGAAAAGAAATAAAAAAATTAGATTTAGTAGATGGTGTCTTTGTTGGGACAATCATGTTCCCTATTTTAAATGAGAAGGAAAACATACAAACTTTATATGAAGGTGTAATATGTCTGAAGCAAGGTATGAAGGTTGAGCGCACTATGGAAATGAAGCAAGTTAAAGTTCCGAAGGAAAACTATGGGTGTAACCATAAAGTGGGAATGTTTTTCTCTCCTTTTCTATATTATATGAATTTGTATGTATGTTTTTATCCCTTTTTTGCAAGTAATAAAGGTGCTCACAACAACTATGGAGCATGGTACTCATGGGACATGAGTTCTTTGTTAGGGGGGAGTATGGTGCAGGTGCACTAATGCATCCATAGACAAATTTTGGTCAAATCATGTAATAAGGCCAAGGAAAATCCATTTCTATTAGTTTTGAGTTTATATATGTTCATTTGAATTTATTTTGTAAGGATAATAAAACAAATTTCTTTGTAAGGCTAATCGGGACCTAGTGGGTCAAAATTGGTCAAACTAGTCAAATATAGGGGAATAGCCTAGGATTGGTTTTTTTTTACTCATTTAATCCATATTTGGTACATTTTTTATGTAATTGGACTCGTTGAATAATCAAAGGATCAAGTTGTCAAAAAGTTGCAAAAGTTGCTTTTGCAACATTTGCAAAAATGTTGTCAATTGGATTCCTAATCGACCAACTGATAAAATAGTTGATTGAATTCAGTTTTAACTAGATTGAACATGATTAAATTCCCTCTTTGGGTCGAGGTTAAAGTTATGTGTGGGTTTTGAAGGAATAAATTCAATGAAATGATGTTTAAAATGCCAAATTCATGTCATTTTGTTGATCAACTACTTGTATCTCAGAAAGATGGATTAAATTTGTTTCAAAGCTTATGGGAGATAAAAATATGTTGATTCTTATTTATTTTAGTCCAATTTTGGTTTCCAATCATGATTAATTGTGAGAGTTTGATCTAATTCTTCATAGATTGTCTTGAAACACTCTAAAATAGGGGTTTAGTGATAAAATGGGTGTTAACTCTTATATGAACCGATGGAAAAAATTTGAAATTGTGGTATTTACTATACCTTTGAATGATATTTCAAATTATTTTCTTCTCAGATTGAATAGATATATATTTGGTAATATATTCAATGCCCTAGTCAGACTAGTTAAGTGGAATTCACTATCTATGACAGTTATTCTCATTGGTTTGAATAATTTCTTAATCTATTTGAAGCTTCCAAACATTTGAGGGAGTGGATAGGATTATAATAATTCTCAATGAACTTTTTATTATTTCACAAGAAGGATTCCCAAATGAGTTGAGATGTCTACTTGAGGGAGTGTAAATTGTCCTAACCCTATGAAAGTTACAATCATAAACAAAATTCTATTTCATTAAAGGTTGGATCCACATTATTGAGAACAAAAACATTTTGATTGATTTTAAATTATATGGAGATTGTTTACATGGTTTGTAGTGTGTGATAGGGAAGTTTGAATCCTGTGTATTCCATTATAATGTTACAGTCAACAGTTTTAGTCACAATTTATTATGATCCATTAAAATAAGAGCACATGTTGTTTAGGAGTTAGTGTTATTTGTCTCAAGGGATGTTGAGGAATCTTTATATCCATTGGAAGGTATAGATAAGGGAGAGGAACCTTATTTTCTATTTCTTGGTATTGGGAGCATATGATTGTTATAGGTATAAGTAGTGAAAACTTTAGTGGTGATTATTCGCCATTTGGCGAATGTCGCATGTCGGCAACCCTGGAATTGGCGAATATTTTCACATAGTGGATTGACCCTATCATCCGACATTTATTAATATTGGTTCCAAATCCCAGGCCCATCGCCCATCGGTTTATTTAATTTTTCCATTTCTTACACATTATCGCCAATGGAATATAAATTTTGGTCCCCATAAATTTAAAACATTCACCTATAATTTCTAAATGACCCCAAATTGACACCCTATATTCACCTAGAATTTTACGGATGTGTGGCTCTAACTTAAATAATTTAGCCAACTTTATTAATCATGTGAAGGTATTGGACGACCCATAATCACCTTGGAAATAACAAAAGATGTGTTATAATTACGCGGGCTTCACCAAATATTTGTATGCCTAATACCTCCCGCCAAATTTTTTGAATAAGGATTAGTATAAAAACATTCTGATATCTCTATATTTGATCATAGCAAAGTTTCAGAAGTTTCAAACTATTGAGTGCAACTATATACTCAATACTGCATTGGTGAGTCGCGACTGCATTGTTGCATTTTAATTTGAGGCAAAGGTAAGTGATACTTATTCTATGACTCTGTGATTTTGAGTTCATTTACATTATTTTAGAATAGGTTTTCAAAAATGGGGTTTCTTTTCCCTTTCGGCCTGAAATACACCTCACACCGTTGATCTGTGCTCATCCAACGGTCGTTGGCACTGTCGCACTATCGCGGGTCCCATTAACTTTTAGCTTGTCATTTGATGTCACTAGGACATGTGTGAGTGTCACTTAATCATTTTAAATTACAACTTCAGGTTATTAGTTATTACATTTAATAAATGTTATTAAATGTTTAGTTTTACAGTGTAGTTGGATTTAGATTTTAATACAATTATT
>MU226049.1:0-23900 GCA_018584345.1 Thuja plicata
CTGGTAAACTTTTATGTACCAAGAACGTGTCACGTATATCAGGCAAAGAGCTGAGGAGGCAGGGCTTGTCTGGTTTAGGCAGCTTAGGACGAAATAACGTCATGACTGAAAGCAGACAACTAGGCTTTTGATAGATTATTTAATATCAACCCAAGACTAAAGCAAGCAAGAGTAATCAAAATATTCAGCAAAGGGATGGCATAGCACTTACAGTTTCACAGAAAATGACCCGCAGCTCGATTCTTCTTACCAGACGACGCCGACCATTTTTGGTTATGTGCAAATAAATAATGAAAGGGACGACATGCATTTAAGGCAAGGTTTATGAGGGAAATCTGGCGAACTGATATGGCAATCCAAACTATAATTTCTATTTTCGTGCCTTCTGTTCTTGAAAAGACTCACAGTGTGTTATGTCATAAATGCTTGTCAGAGACGTGCGTTTAGCATTTCACCCCATCACATCATTGCGGCTCCATTTTTTCATGTGTGCTATAATAAACACGTGTCATGTTATTGCCTTCTATTTGTTGTTCAACATGCTTCGGTGGGTCCCCTTTTTGATGTTTCGATTTAAACAATGAGCACGTGCATAAAACAGAGCGTTAGTTTTAAAAACATGTTGAGGTTGAAGTTGAAGTTTTAAATCTTACGACTTCAACTTCAACTTTGACTTCCAAAAACTTTTACTCGGAGTGAAGGCACGATTTTGAAGACCGAATGACTTGAACGGGCTTATGAACTTGAAGTTGAAGTTGGGCAAAACTTCAACTTCGACTTCAAGATAGAGAATTGACTCATGCATTCTTTTGAAAAGTATGTGGTAACACTATGCATTCCTCCATGTTTAAGGATAATTTATTATTGTTGTGGTTATTATATCTATGTTTCATAGAAACCATACTTTTCTATTTTGTAGATCCTCAAAATTTTAGTTGATGTGGTTGGTAATTAAAGTTTTTTGATAGCGTGGTTGTCTATGATGACTTGTTCGAAGAATACTACACATTACTTTGTAATATTGTTACTAGTTGTAAAGTTTGGAGGACATGCTCAAATTTGTTTTGATGTACATCTAAGTTTATTTTTCAAGTGTTGGTTTTCTTTGTAAGGGAACTTGTGATGCTTTTCTCTCGATATTGTTGTTTATGTTGCTCTCTGAACAACTTAGTTGGTTTTCTTGTTAGGATTGTATTATTTTGGTATTGATTTGTATTGTAGGGTGATTTCACATATTTCTATGGGTCCTAACATGGTATATAAATATCTTCATTGAATTATTTGTATTGGATGATATTTTTGGGCCGACTGGTTAAACTGCAACATTGTTTATCTACATGTTACGCTTGATTTCCAACTTTGGAGGATTTATTGTTGCATAAGATTATTTTAGAACAAATTAAGAATCTATATTATGATGTATGTGGGCCCCCTTTATCTCTTTGAGTTGACAAAATTCATTACATTGTAGTTGGTGGCTGAATTATTTTAATTACCTATTATTTGTGTTTATGGCAAGCCTAGTTGAAATTTTTTATGAACAAGTTGATATATATGTGAAGATGTGTGAGATTAGTGTGGATTTAATGTAAATCATGTGGAATTTTATGGAATGAAAAAGTTTGAAATTTAGTTTGTGACATACTTTTATGATCATATCCTTCAGTATGACAAATTTTTGAGGCAACGAATGTGTGTGACATTTTTGTAATGTCAAATTTTTTCATTTAAATTCGTATCATTATTATGCCTATTGGACTTGATAGTGACTCCTTTTGGAAACTTGTGAAGATCTATATCTTTCTCTAAATTAGTGAGCTTCATCTTGCAATTCCTTTTTATATCTTGCACTAGGATCGTGAGTCTTATCATGAAAGTCACTTGTATTATTCCCTAAGGTTTTGATCCTTTGTTTATAAGCCAATTTAGGAGTAATGAACAAAGCTATCCTTGAGCCTAATTTAATATTACAATAAATTATTCATATAGAGATTTGTTGTCATCTTATTTTTCTTTGCATTAGGTTTTTGTTGTAAAAATATGGTGTTAATATCTATGTTGTTCATTGTTTATATTTTCTTCACGTTAAGTTGGTTTAAAATAATTCAATATTTGTGATTAAAAACTTTTCAGGGTTTTCTCAAGACTTAAATTAACCTCCCTCTTAGTCTCATGGTGTGTTTAACATTTCATTCTCAACAAAATATTTGAAACCTTTAAAATTCACTAGAGATTATGATTTTGTCTTAAGAAAGTTACCAAAGTGATCCTAGAATAATCACCAATAAGTGATATAAAGAACCTTTAACCTTTGAATTATCTTGGTAGGCCCACATGTTTCAATATGCACTAGCTCCAAGGGTTTTTTAGTGGAAAAATCCTTTCCTTTGAATTTTTTCCTTTTTTTCTCTTAATCATCTAATATTCGTTGCATAAAGTGTTTATAGACTTGATGATCATTGTCATGTCTCTTACAACATTTTTTGATATGATCTTTTCCATATTGTCAAATTTTATGTGAGTCGTCCTCTTGTCCCACACCTATAAATCACTAAATTGAGCAAATAGATATCCCCTTTCTCTAGCCTCTAAGTTAATAAACATTACCAAGAGTCTTGGTTCCTTCCACCACAAGTTTTATTGAAATCCCCTTTATTTGCAACCTTTTTCATGAAATAGGAGTTTATATCCTTTGTAGAAAATTTGACCGATACATTGTGTTTTAATCCTCTAAATATAAAGAACATATTTTTTCTTTTTCTTTCAATCAATTTTTATAGAGTCCTTTCCCTAGATTAGGGTATCTCCCTCATTGCAACATTTGATAGATCC
The DNA here is from genome assembly GCA_018584345.1 of Thuja plicata. Lineage (NCBI taxonomy): Eukaryota > Viridiplantae > Streptophyta > Pinopsida > Cupressales > Cupressaceae > Thuja > Thuja plicata. The sequence goes on from MU226049.1 coordinate 2,833, forward strand.
TCCATTTCACTTATTAATATTGATAAACCTTCCTTCATCACTAGTCATGTAATAAGAAAATACAATATCAATAAAAAAGTATTTGGTTCTTATTTTGTATTAAAAGTAGTCCACACAATCATTGATTGGTTATTGATCTTGTTATCATAAATTTCAAAATTCTTTATATCACCCTTTTATCCTCAACTTTTATAGCCGTCAAGAGAGTTTTATCTCTTAAATTTTTTAAGCTTCGTCTTCTTGAGGAACAATAATTATATTAGAAAAAAAAAGAATTGTCTTCGATTGTTATCCTTTACTACTATATTATGATTCTCTAAAAGGACATCTAGAAAAATTATGACTAATTCTCCCACAATTATAATATTTGAACTTAGGTGATTTTTCTTTTTATTTTCCATTCCCTTCAACTTTAAAAAAAAAAAAATTGTTTCAACATATTCAATTCCATCAAGCTAATCTACATCTTCCTCAATATTCTAACCAAATTTGAATGCAACGTCTACTTGAAGAGCATATTTTTCAAATTATGTCCTTTTAGATGCAATCACAATACTAAATTAATGTAGCGTGTAATTGCCCAAGTCATTTATTTCTTTAATAACATAGGCCCTAGAGATATATCTTTCTTAGAGAGATTCAAGAATATTTTTCACAACCTCATCTTCGTGTATTTATCCTCCAACACCTCTAAATCCATTTATCACTTCATGCAATTTGGACATATAATTGCAAATTCTTCATCTTTATCTATGTTTAGAATTTTAAATCTAGTTTTAAAAATTTGCATCTTCATCTAGTTTACCTTCTTATCACCTTTGTACACACTATTGATTTTTTCCTAGGTTTCCTTAGTAGTAGTGAAAATGCATTACCTTCACAATTTTTTAGATGTAAGAGACCATTCATTAGTACATTTCTTCCTTTTCCATTGTTTTCATATGCCCTAATATATACAAAATCATAAAGAGGAATAGATAGAGGAGTATAACAAATTTTGATAGAGTTCAAGACACCAAACCCTAATTATTGTAATTTTTCTTCCATTATTAGTCAGAAAAGTGAAAATTTCAAACCATAAAACTTAGAAACTCTGCATGATCGATTAATCATCATCCTGAACCGTCCTGAAGTGGTTAAGCTTAATTTGGAGGAACTTTACTATTATACCAATTGGTGAACACACCTAAAGACTAAGAGGGAACATGAATTAATATATAATAATCTTAATTTTTTACTTTAATTCCAAACATGAAAATTTAATCAACAACATTACAAATATATAAAAATTCAACACTAATTCACAAGAGAACATGAGATTCATCTAAAAAAGCCAAGGAGGAAAAAACATGGTGAGAATAAACTCACTATATATGAATAATGTTACTTTAGATTTAGTAGTATACTTTCTTCCAAGACACGCTATGTTAGGGAAATATACAAAGGACCTAAAAAAGAGACTCATTGTCATAATACATTATATATGAGATGATGTATAATGAGATAGGCCTGCATCAAACTACTTCAGGCATTCTTGTTAGAATATAGATAATGTCTCAAGAAACTATTATCAATTCAATTCAATGACTTCCACCACACTCCTACTTCCTTAGACTCACATCTCCCAGCATTCACTCATACACCACACACTTTACAACTAATTCAATATTCTATTTACACCATCTAGATCATTGCTAAATATTAGGTTGGACAAGACAAGGGACAAGGTGTAATCCCAATAAGTTGGCAACCAAAATATAATCATGGTGAAAGAAGTCCTATCTAGTAGATAGAGTGGACCCAAACATCATAACACAATATCTAATTTCACTCCAAACATCACATATGCTTATGACACATCCTACAAACTCAAGAATAGGATAATGTATAACAATTAATCATTTATACAAAAATATATCTTCAATATAAACCACTTATTTTGGATCCCCACATGGTAAGGAAAGACCAAAAACCAACTCAATGCATAATCTTTAGCAATCATGAACACAACATAAAAAAAAAGAGTAAACCATGTTGGCCAGATAGCCACAAATTATCTTATAAACCAATTCTAAAAATAATCCAACACTAAAGATCTCAATTACTACTACATGGATCATATAGGGATGTTTGTCAAGAATATTCAACATCATTTCCAAGAACATAAATATTATTTCCTTGTGAAGAGATATTTTTCCATTAGTATGAAAGGAAAAATAGTTTTGAAACCATTGGTAACTCGAACACTGAAAGACATGATTATTGTAAATCGAAAGACAAGTTCAAGGGGACCTGACGACTTAGTGAAAAAAATTGTTACAAGAGGAACCTGACAGAGGAAACCGATAGAGGAAACTGACAAGTAGATCACAACGCAACCCAACAGAGCAAAATATAGAGGAACCCGACAGACTATAGAGAAACCTGAGTACCAGTCAATCGAGAGACAGTTAGAATAGTGAGAAATGTGGATTTGACTTCCACATTAAATAAAACACTTGTGTTTTATATTTAGCTCTTGAATTAGCTTTAAATCCATTTCTATAGGGACAAGAAATATAATTATAATTGTTTAATTAGTCCAACTGATTAAAAACATGAAAACTACGAGATAAAGGTCAAGTTGTAAGCCTTTGATCTTAGAGTTATTATTATACTATGTGAAAATGAATTAGGTCAGTCTATTGTATAAATAGATGTGTAATCAGTCAGAATGTGTAGATGAGATGAGGATTGTAGCTGAGGAGCACATCTATGGATCAGACTAAGAGTTTCAAGTAGAAGAATAGAAAAAGATGAATTAGGTTATCAAGAACCAAATTCAAGGCTACCGAGAAACAAAGGTATTGATCAATCACAATAGGTGATACATTATACACGTAATCTTTAATGGATCTGTAATAAAAAATTGTAGATTTCATATACTCATGTCATTGAATATTTTTGACTACATTCTAACAAGTGTAGTAAATAGAAGAAATCCTTTCAAGAAAGGGGGATTTAACAATCCTTTGTAAATCTCTTAACTAAGTGCACACTAATTAGTGTTGCCAAAGCTCTTAACATAGTAGACCTTAACCAGTCTCCACATAATACTCTTAACAGGGTAGATCATTAGAAGTGATCAAAATTGTAAGCCTTAACCGGCCCCTTCCATTCTACAGATAGTGAAGTTTTGCGGGTTACATCCCCACAACATTTTTTACCTTCTAACATGGGTTTTCTGCACTACCAAATCTTGTGTCATGTGTCATTACATTTAATGAATGTTTACATGCTTATTAAGTTTATGATTTGATATAACATACACAAAGATAGAAAAACACATATGGTTGGTAATACAATTGATTACTAAAAGGATTAAGGTTAAGTGATAAATTTTTTAAGGATAATGATTCACCCCTCCCCTCTTAGTACACACCATTCCATTATTTCAAACAATTGGTATCAAAGCTAGATCTCTTATTTGGAAAAGTTTAAAAGACTTAAGAGAAAAGATCATACAATAGAAAGGTATAAGCTAGACAAAGGTATTGAGAATTATAATCTAAGAATATAGATCTTCTATGAGAAATACAAAGCAGAAAGAATCAAGATGAGAGAAATAATGGATGAAAGAAAGGCTATGGCATCTTTCTATAATGAAACAAACTATCATGAAGAAGAGATACCTATTTTTTTGATTCATCAGGATCTACATCTAGAAAAACATCAGACACATCTAAAGGAAACATCACAAGTCTGAATGAAAGTAATAAACATCTGATAGAGCAAGTAAAGATACTACAAACTGGTCAAGAGACACAAATGGGAAGAATGATTGATGTCATGAACAATGCCAGACAAGCTGAGAAAGAAAGAAAACTAGCTATTGATGACAGGGGGAAGATCACTGAAAAGCTACAAGAGAAAGAGTCAGAAATATAAAGACTTACTGATCATCATCATGAGATCACCAATCAGATTATTCTTATGAGTTAGGAGGCAAACTAAATGAACATAGAACTCATTGAAAAAATAGAAGCTATTGGTGAGCTAGGAGAAGAAAATGAAAAACTGAAGCATGAAGTAAGAATTTAGCAACATCACAATGATATGATTAAGAGACCTGAAGAAAGTACAAAAAAGATGGATGATTTTCTGGATGGACAAAGAAGATTCAACAATAACACTAGACTAGGGTATAACAAGAATGGAGAATCACCATACCAAGCTGATCCAAAGAATGTATACACAAATCCAAGACCAAGAAGGGAGTCATGCTATCACTGTGGAAATCTGGGCCACACATCAAATATATGCAGGAGAAAAATGAAAGGTATTCCTAACTCCACACCTTCATTCATAGGAAATTGTTATAAATGTAACAAGAAAGGACATAAAGAATATGAATGTAAATCTGAGGTGAAACAACCAAAGAAGGAAACCTACATGGAAAAATATTGTCCTTACAAAATACATGGGCACACATCTCTTAAATGTAGGAGAAAGAAAAAGAAATCATGGAAGCCTAAAGATAGAGAAAATGCTTATCAACCGAAAAGAGTCAGTAACTCATATGTTTGGGATTACAACACTTGGGAAAACTGCACAACATGTAGAAGATTTGGTCACATAGCTGAAAAATGCATGAGAAAATGGACAAGAAAGTCTAGAAGCTGGACTAACCCTGGGATAGCATGTTTACATTTTCATAGGGTCGGTCATCTAAGCAAGGACTATAGAGACCGAGTGATAGAGATAAGTACTTTTCCCAATGGAAATACCATTGAAGACATCAGGAGGATGATAAAAAAAAATGTGGAGGAAAGCTACAAACACTAATGAAGCTAGACCTAGCAATGTAATTGGTGACACATTATCCAATGGATCTGGTTACATCATCACCCCCACCTAAGATGAAAAAGTAAGTATGGAAGTACATTGTACTAAGTTATACTTTACATCATTTCTATTATACATTGATGAAATTCCAAACTAGCATGATTAAAGATGCACTATGATATTACTTGTTATGATTCTATGAATACAACCCCATCGGTCAATGCTTACCAAAAATCATCGGTGTACATACAAAGCTAAGTTGTCTATACTTACTGAGGATCATTGGTTAACAAATAAAATATGAGTTACTAGTGTAAACCGAGCTTCATCGGTAATCATGTGAAAAGATAATTTTATCTTCTCTATAAACCGAGATCTATCGGTAAACATATGAAAGGTGAGATGAGTTAACACTTTCCCCAAGCATCACGTTCTCACTGAGAATCAAGTTTGTTTGTAACCTGAGAGACTTCATCTTCAAACACCGATAAATGGGTGAAGCATTAATGACAACACTTAGGGAAAATGTCTATAAAAAGGTGACAGAAGAACTCATTATTTACAATGTAAATTAGAGTAAAGAAGCAGAGTGAAGCTAGAGCACAAAGTGACCAACCATGACCAGATCACAGAGAGAATTGCACACTGATCACAACACTTAGAGATATTTACTCAAGCTACAAAAGGTTAAAGTAAGTAACTAAACTCATGAAGCACTCTATTTATTTATGGGAAAATCTCTAAATTTCAAAAGATATGGCAACTATGTCCTGTATATCCAAGATAAAGAATTCCAAAGAGAAAAATGTTAATCTGATCAAGAACACTACATGTGAAGAACCTCATTACAAGATTTTTCCTGAGGTTTCTTCACAACCCAACAATGCTGGTGCATTCTCCAATATACCAGCTAGGGTCTTTCTCGTTCAGGATGTCCGAGCATATATTCATTGCAAGATTGCCAAGATAGGAGATCTCGAGGTGGAGAAAGCCTACAAAGAGCTCTGCAAAGAGGGAACCCTCAAGGAGGAACACAAACACATCAAGGTAAAAGGGTTGACCAATTCCCTAATGTTCCCGAAGGAATTCAAGATAAAATAAATCAGGATTGTACTAAGCCAGGTACATGACCAAAAAAATGTAGCTGGATGAGCCAAAGAAAATGTATCCTATAACCAAAATTGAGAAGACAATAGGTACAGTATGGGATGGAAGAGGAATAAAGGTAACCACCATCTTTGATGGAGAACTAAAATTTGGTGCATGTGTGTTAGGTTACAAAATATTTTAGGCAAGCAGGCTAAAAAACATTGCTAGTGGAGCTATTTATACCACCCACAAGATTGTCAAAAAGGGCCTCTAACTAGATCTATCATAAATTATATGAAGCAATTCGAAAAGAATATGAGGAAAATCAGGACTGCAAAGTCTAACTCATGTAAGTTTGGTTCACTCATTATGTCTATATTTTTATATTTTCAAGAATCCTTCCAATCTGTCAGTAATGTCAAATGGGACACTACCCGACCAATGACCATACAGATTAGTGAGTTCATCAAATCACTAGGAGATAATTTTTAATCAGTCATGGATGAATACTTCACTAGATTCAAAGACACAATATATAAGAAGATGAGGATACCAAAACAACTTGTTGGTGCTCAAATCAACAGATTGGATTTCCTATGGACTTGCCTATCTAATGCTGGGAAACCTAAGTGATTTGGCCAACTAACAAGTACTAACAAAGGAAAGGTTGGAACTTTTGCAATTCTTGCTCTGCAAAAACAAGGTTGGTAGGCCTATACCTTGACTTAATCTTCAAGTTACAAGGATTTTTATAGCAGATAAGAAACAATTCAACCCTCTCTCTCAAGTGTGGCAAGGCACTTGACATAAATCTAACTGAAAGCAATATATCATGAACTGTAAACTGAAATACTTTAAATAATTGAAAGAATGTTTAGTAAATGTGTATGTAATTTGAAATGAATAGATAGACAAGATATCACAAAACTATAAACAATGAACTAAATAACTATAATCCAAATAATCAAGAAAGACTAGTGCCTTAATCAACCATGGGCAATAGAGTCACTATCATTCCAATCTTATGTTCAACCTCATAGATAGTTTTACAAGAAAACTTATCACTTCAAAAGTGTTATGGAATGTACATGCAACCTAAAACAAATTCAGAGATATTTCAAAAGGGTAATACTTCTCAAATGATAGCCCAATTAACTGAGGCCTCAATCAACAAAATTTAACCATGCAAAATGATAAAACCAAAAGAAAATATAGACTATGAATCAAATCAAGAAGCATGCACATCAAAATACCACTTTGAATAATTTCTATTGGTTTAACCAAGAGACTAATTGTGAAATGATTAATGAAAAAATTGCATATATGAAGAAAATAGACTTATCTTTATTGATTTTAAAAAATAGTACATCGAGGTCCATGTTATAGTTGTTGATCCAAAACTATCCAAATACGTAAAATTATATTATTGTATTGTCTTCTCTTTAAATTTTACATTATGTATATATATATATATATATGTGTTTGAGTGGCTTTCACACGTCTTTAGGGTGAAAAGACAACCCTTATTACAAATTATTTTGAAAAATCAATAAACTAACTAAAAAATAACTACCTAACTTTTGGATTTGGCTTTGGTTGAAAATCCAAAACACCTTGTGAAAAGATAATATTTCTGTTGGAGATAGGAAATGTGATTTCCCAAACTGGGTCATTTTTAGATTTTTAAATTTCGACAATCTTCAGCCTCTGTCGGCATTACCTTTGTAGAAGGTTGAAATTGTAGCATTTTCTGAAGGCTTCGATTAGTTAGTTCTATTTATTTGTGTTGTAAATCTTCCTTCATTTGTTTTTTTTAGTATGGATAAAATTTCTTCTTGATTATGTATTAGGAATTATAAATTCTCAAAATTTAGGGTACCACCAGTTGTTAGTAATAGCTGAGAGGGGGGGGGTGGGGGGTGAATCAGTGGCCTCAAAAATTTATCCTTTAAACTTAACCACCAATCAATAAACCTCAGATTATTATTTCCCTACAAGATGCATGCCAATAAATACAAATAATGATTAACTATCTGTCGGTTTGCTCTGTCAATCCTTATTCTTTCTTTATTAACGATAAGCAGTATAATTATTTACCTAAACTCGGTAAATAAGTAGAGTATACCGATCAATCCAGAGTTAGCTATGTAAGATGAAAAATAGTAAAGAAATGAATCATACACACATAACACATGAATTTTTACATAGAAACCCTATTAAGGGAAAATCCACTGGGACCGGTACCCCAAATTTTCACTCTTCTGAAGTGAGCCCTGTTAGGAGCCAACCCTGTTAAAGGTTACAAACACACTGTTAACTGTAACCTTGTTAGAGGATTTTATACATAGAGGTTGTCACTTAGTATTGGGCATCTATTGCTACCATCCTTGAATAAGCCTCCTTCTTAGACTGTCAATAGGTATCGGGCAAGTCCAATGCTACTTTCATGAATCAATTTTTTTGGCACTCCTTGAGATGTACCTCAATATATAGAAGATTGTTAAGTCCTTCTCAGTTAAGAGAATTGATGCTTCAATGGTTAAACTGAAACACTATGACCTATTCATATTGCAACTTTGAATTGCAGATATTTAGATCTATTTAAGTACATTACCTCTCTAACCAATGTATCAATTAATCCTTGTGCTCCATAGTTTTTCTCTGTGATGCTGTGCTCACTGTTCATTTGTGTCTGCAAAATTCCTTAGCTCTTCCTTCAACTTGTTTGATCAGCACTGCATGAAGTTGTTCTTCATCAGTTTCTCTTCAACATCCTCTTTTTATCCACTCCCCTTAATCCCATTAGTAAATGAATTAAGCTTGTCTCTTATATAGACATAATATTCATTGTGTCTCGATTCTTGATTCTTGGCATAATAAACAATCCAACCAATTATATTTAAAGCATAACTCCTGATTTGTCTTGTAGATATCTTCTTGCCAACTATACAAATCATCTTCAAATCAATCATTTATCTCTGGTCGAATAAAATAAAGTAGACAACCAGTTAAGTCTATTTTTAGCTCTACCAGCTAGATATTTTGTTGTTTTCTGAACTCTCTATTCCGTCGGTCAACACTTTAGTTAGTTGTCGATGAAAACTGACTGATCCATCAGTGAGACTCCACTTAGCTTCGTGATCTCTGTTTGTTGGGCATCATTGGAATTTTACTTGTCGAGCAACACTGTCTTTAGTCGCCGGGCAACCTTATGACTTTTCTCGTCAGGCATTTTTTAGTTTTCTTTGTCGGGCAACACTATGCTTCTGATCATCAGGTATCACTGTGACTATTCTTCTTTGCTGTGTCCATCAGTGTGCACTCCATTGGTGTTGTTTGTCACTTAGTGAATACTCAACTTTTATGCATTTTTGAAAGCATACCTTTGGTTCCTTTGGATCTCTGAAGTCTTTGGCATTATGTACATGACCGTATAGATGATATCAAGTTGACATCAATGAAAATACAATACATTAACTTATTTAATGCCTTGCATTATCTTCAACTAAACATTATCAAACATTCAATCAGTTACATATCAATAATCTCTCCCTTTCGAATTGATGGCAATATACTATATTATCACACTATACTATTTCTAATACAATATGAAATACAACAGTTGAGAATCATCAAACTACCAATCTTTTTGTTCTAATAACCAATAAATGTCTGACCATCGGTAAGCTCTGTTTTAGCTTAGATTTGATTCTTGTAGTTCTTTGTCTTTTGATGTGTTGTTTTCTCTCCTTGTGTCAATTTCTCTCCCTTGACTTTTCTTCTCTTTTGATGTCTTTTTCTCTTGATAGCAACTCTCCCTGTGTATAATCTTTACATACAATTTCTCTCCCTAAGGATATAATCTCTCCCTGTTGGAGTAATGTGATAATGGGTAATCTCTTTCCTATGATAACAGATAATCTCTTTCCCTTTCCAGAAAGATGTGATAATATGGATAATTTCTCTCCCTTTGACAACAATGCCAAACAAATATCTCACAAATATCTGACATGAATGTCAAACAATCGTTTCTCTCCATCCATAATGTATTCCTTGAATTTCCCTTATCCATCAGCAATACATAAATATGCTCTGGTGCTCGATGCTATATACTTGTCTGTATATAGATGTAGCTTTGAAGTTCATCTCTTTGCTTGCATCAACATTAATGATATTCTAATAATATGTAGGCTGATGCACCCTTAAGTCATTTTACTGACTGGTAGACAAGGGTTTGACCCCTAGTCTTTTTCTCAAGTACTCAAATGTATCCTTGGGTAGTGGCTTGGTGAAGATATCAGCTAATTGTTCTTTGGATTGCACATATTCAAGTATCACCTCTTTTTCTTGAACGTGTTCTCTCAAATAATGATACTTGATGGCAATGTGTTTAGTCTTAGCATGCATGACTGGATTCTTGGAAATTTTTATTGCACTGGTGTTATCACAATAGATAATTATTGGTTCTAAGATCTTCATATGCATACCTTCCAGTAACTATTTAATCCATTCAATATTTGAGCAATTTCTAGCAGAAACAACATACTCTGCTTCTATAGTAGACTGACAGATGCATCCTTCCTTCTTGATAATCCATGTGACAAGTCTGTCACCCATAAAGAATGCTCATCCAGTTGTGCTCTTCCTGTCTTCAAGATTTCCAGCCCAATTAGCGTTGGTAAACACCTTAAGTTCAAATTTTCCTTCTCTTCTATACCATAAGCCATAATCCTTAGTATTCTTCAGATATCTTAAAATTCTTTTCACACCAATCATATGTGATTTACTGGGGTTAGCAAAAAATCTTGCAACTATTCCTACTGCATACACAATATCTGGTCTAGTGTGTACACCATACATGAGTTTTCCAATCATTGATCTGTACAAAGTCTGATTTACCTCTATTGTCTTGTCCTTCTTTGTTAACTTACATTCAATAGCCATTGGTGTTCCAACTAGTTTGGAATCTTCCATCTTGAATATTTTCAGGACCTCTTTAATGTATTTGGACTGTGTAATAAAAATACCTTCACATTGTTGCATGATCTGTAGACCAAGAAAGAACTTGATCTCTCCAAAAATAGACATCTCAAACTCTTTAATCATCTCATTAGAAAATTATTTTCATAGCATATCATTGCCTCCAATATGATGTCATCAATAAATATTTCAGCAAGCAAAGTGTTAGCATCAGTATCTTCCTTTAAATAAACATTACTGTTTTCACTAGTCCTTACAAATCCAATAATTATAAGATAGGAATGAAGTCATTCATACCAGGCTCTAGGAGCTTATTTCAATCCACACAAGGCTTTATGAAGTCTACATACCATGTTTCTCTTGTCTAGATCTACAAACCCTTCTAGTTGTTCAATGTATACCTCTTCTTCAAGTATTCCATTCAGGAATGCAGACTTGACATCCATTTGATATACCTTAAATCCTTTGAATGCGGTATAAGAAAGTAGTATTCTTACACCTTCTAGCCTAGTAACGGGTGCAAAGGTCTCTCCATACTAAATACCTTCTTCTTGTGCATACCCCTTGCATACTAGTCTAGCTTTATTCCTTGTGACTTCTCCATTCTCATTCAGCTTATTCCTGAATTTCCATTTTGTACCAATGACATTCTTGTCATCCAGCCTTGGCACAAGTGACCATGTCTTGTTCTTCTCAATCCGCTCAATCTCATCATTCATAGCACTTATCCATTCTTCATTATCAAGTGCAGTATTGACAGATTTTGGCTCAAACTCACAAATTAAACAACTTGAGTTTAAAGACTTACTTCTTGTTCTTGTACCAGCTTTCTTATCTCCTATTATCTGGATCTCTAGATGGTTCCTTCTTACATATCTTGTAAGTAGAGGTATAACTCTTTGTATATCAACTTGATCATCATTTTGTTCTTCATTCTATTCTTCATCACCTTGCACATTATTTTGATCATTACACTGACCGTCAGTATTTGCAGCCTTACCGTCAGTTACAATATTCTATTTCTTTGGAATTAAGGACTGTTGCTTGGGTAGAGTGTTGGGTTCTTTATAGTATACAAACTTGTTGTAGTCCTCTGGTTCTTTTGTGATTTCAAGCTCATTCTTTTCTGCAAATTAATCTATTTTACATTTGCACTTTCAACAATTTTGTTAAAAGCCTTGATAATACATTTATAAGCCTTTCTTTTGGTGGAATACCCTATAAATATAACTTCATCACACTTGGCATCAAGTTTTCCATTTCTATCATCCTTTAAGACATAACATTGACTACCAAAATTTTTGAAGTAACTTACATTGGGTGTTTTACCATACCATAGCTCATAGGGTGAGTCTTTGTGTCCTTCATCAATTGTACTCTATTTAATGTGTAGAAAACAGTACTGACAGCTTCCCTCCAGAATATTTAGGTGATGCCTTTCTCTATCATCAATGTTCTAGCACAATCAACTATGGATCTGTTCCTTCTCTCAGTAATCCCATTTTGCTGTGGTGTTCTTGGTGTAGAAACCTATCTTTTTATACCATGCTTATTACAGAAATTAGTGAGTTCATCTGATATAAACTCTCCTCCTCTATCTGATCTAAAAAAATTTAGATCCTTACCACTTTGTTTCTCTACCATAGCCTTATACCACTTAAACATCTTGAATGCTTCAGATTTATCTTTTAGAAAAATAACTGCCATCATTCTAGAGTAATCATCAACAAAGGGAATAAAATATCCATCTCCATAATAAATATTTGTCCTCATTGGTCCACATAGATCAATATGGACTAATTCTAGAATATCATCAGATGTATGAGTTTTACTTTTGAAACTAGACTTTGTCATCTTAACTTTTTGACAATTCTTGCACATGATGTTGTCGGGCTTTGACATCATCCGTAAGCCTCTTACATTTCTCCTTCTGCTTATTTTTATCATGTTGTCAAAATTCACATGACACAATATTTTTTGCCACAGCCATATGTCTTCATTTCTAGCCATTAAGCAAGTGGTGTTAGTATCATTCATATAGAATAAGTTACCTTTAGTCTGTTCACCGGTACCAATGAATCTTCCTGATTCATTCAAGATCTTTGCCTTCTTATTCTCAAATGCTACTCTATGACTTGAATTATTCTGCTAAGAAACACTCAATAGATTATAATTCAATCCTTTTACCCAATAAGCATTTTCACATTTAATCAAGTTATTCAACATTATAGTTCCTTTACCTTCAACTGGACAAGGTGTATCATTACCCATTCCTACTGTACCACGATTATAATACTCAAAAGTGTTAAAATTTTCTTTGTCACCGGTCATGTGGTGAGTGCAGCCACTATCTATAATCCAGATGTCATTCTTGCTAACCTTAGATATGAGTGCAGATTCTACATACCTTTCATCTTCATCTGAATCATCTTTCACAAGCACAAACACCATCTTGATGTCTTCATCAGGTTCGGTGTCAGTATCTTCATCTTTGCAAGAAGATAGGAAGCTGAATTTCTTGCATTTGTCCTTGTAGTCTAGGGTATCTCTTCTTTCTGATTGTTGGTAAATTTTGTAATATTTTTTATCACCTTTGTCAGATTTCTTCTCAAAAGATCTGTCATTAACTCGGTCATCTTTTCTTCTGTTAGGACATCTTGCAAAAAAGTGTCCAATCTCTTTACAATTAAAGAATACAAGTGGTAACTTTCCTTTGTATTTACCTTTGCCTCTCTGCATTCTTCTAGCTATAAGTGCTTCTATTTCATCTAGATCTTCTTCTTCACTTTCACTTTCACTATCTCTTCTAGTTGTGTGTCTATGACTTGATTTGCTTATTCTCATAGAAGATTTAAATGCAGACTCTAAGTTTGGTAAGACACTATAATCAAAGTTATTCATCTCAAATGAAATCAGTCTACCAATTAAACTATCAAGAGTAACTATATTGTTTGCTACTGCTCTCATTTCTTGAATGGCAGATACTCTAATAGAATAAACAATAAGTAAGGTTCTATTGGTGAACATATTTGTCTTCGAAGAAAATGATTACAAATTGACTCCAAAATGCCAAAATAAGAAGACTCAACCAACACCAATAGTTGGGTCACTTCGCTATTGAAAAGTATAAGCACCCTCTAAATTATCTGGGTATAGCTCCCCGTATAAGATTTACAATGAATTAACTAAACTATAATCGATAATGCTTTTAACCTGAAAGTAATAAAGGTTTACAAACATCTATCCGTAAACATGATATAGATGCGAAGGGACTAATTAACTAAAAAGAAATGAACAGTAAATGCTACAAAGCTCATTTTCCTAAATGCTGCATAATAGAAAGAAACTAAGAGAGAAAGACAGACTATTCTTTCCAAATACATGAAAAAATGGAGCACAAAGTCTAAAGATAATCATGCTGATTATCAGATGTGACAGATACATATTCAAAGAAAAATGATATCATTCCAAGATGAATATCAATCAGAAAGTGAGCATCTAAAATCAAATTTTTAATATGCTGGCCTTTCCTTTCTTTAGACACAACAAAATAGCAAATATTCTATTATTCCTGTACACCAATCACTATCTGAAAACCAAAATCTCTCTTTCCCTACATTACAAACAGAATGCAATTCTATCCTTCCCCTAGCACAAAGTCTCTCGGGTAAGGTGGAGTCTGGCTTTTGGTGGAATTCGATGATATTTCCACCACGATAATGGAAGACTTCAACTTCATGCTTCTCTTTTGAATCATCAAAAGATTCACTTTCTCTTCAACCTTATCTTTATTGTTTAATCTTATACCATTCAGACTATAATGATGCCTGATCTTAATCAAATTCTCAAGAATTATTTTCCAAGTTGTTACCATTAAAACCATGCGATTTGCAACCTTCAACTCTTGGTTTTTGAATTTGCACCTATGATTATAAACCTTTGAACTTGCTTGAACTTGTGGGAATCATGTTTTGGAACTGGAGAACTTTTTTGAAATTTGACTCACTCACTTTCAACCTCCAATCTAAACTAAGTTGAAAACTTCATACCTAAGAATTCAGGCCATGAAACTGCATCTCTAGAAAATGAACATTGAATAGAATTGCTACACTGAATCCTGTGGTTTTGAATTGACAAGCTGGTGCTTTTGAATTTGAACTTTTTAAATCTGAGTATTCAAACTTCGAATCAGTGAGCTCGGTCCTCTGAAATGGGTCTATACTTTCGAACCAGTAAGCTCTAAACTTTTGTGGACTTGAACCTGCATTTTTTTCATCCCTTGAACCTGAAATTATCAATTACACCTCAAAATTATTTTTTTTATCTATGGGTTTGAAACTGAATCTGCATCTTGAATTCACATTTCAAGTCTGACAATGGCACACATCTGAATTTGAAACTTGACCTATGGATCTGCAAACTCAAACTCTGAACCATGTGAACTTGTTTATGCAAACTGAACCAGTTTGAATTTCTTTGAACTAAATTCAAAGAGGTTCAAGACCCTACACTGAAAATTTCATTACCGGGGTGTACATGGGTACCAACATGGGCTCTAACTGTGGGACTACTTTTGGCACAAAAATAGAGAACTCCAGCAATCTCTGGGAAAAGGAGAAGTTCCTATCATCCATTGGGAAAATAGAGTCACTAAAAAGAGGAAAATTGGGAGTTTCTTTCATAAGGGCGGAGGGGAGCAGGAAAAACTAACCAGCCAAACACCTAAACTACCAAGAAGCTTGAAGCTTGCACATTATTCCAACTAACACTACGCACACCAAAAGAATATTTACAATATATACAAAGGTAGGAAGAGAGCCTTCCACGGGAACCAGAAACAAAAAGAGGTCACGTGAATCCATTTACCAGCAAGGAGAAATAGGAGCCTTTCCACAGCAGCAAGTCATATCTCAATGGAGCAGCTCCAAACCATTTCCTACAGGTGACTTCTTCAATGCCAAACCGCAAGCTAAAAGCACATATAAATATGCTGACCAAACAGGCTTTCCCAAACAAACATAATTCATAATAGCATTCCTTATCTTTGAATGGTCCATCTACGCCATTCTCCATGCATGATTTCCTTTCTAACAGAAAATAATAAAATTGAGGAAAATCTCCATTGACTGAAATGCAGGCTTCATGATCAGAATTTACAAAAACACCTTTCTTTCCATAATCATTCCATCATGTTTAATTTCAGCAAAGAAAGAAGATTCATCCAGCATGGTATCAAATCTCTCATTAAAGTTTACTTCACCTCTATCAATAATCAACTCATTGTCAAATATGTAAAATATTTCATCTTTTCCTTTTGCCAATGCATTATCACATATTTCAGCATTATTTTCAAAATCCAAACCAAAAAAATCACTTAAGGGAGAATGAAAAGAAGATTCATTCAAAATCTCACTTTCATCTGGATTTGGAGTGATACCCAAGCCAATCCAAGGGCATTTCAATGGTGGAAGAGAAGGCAAAAATCTTCTCATGATTTCTTCTTCTTCAGGAAGAAAGTCGTCATTCAATATTGGTACTGAGCCATTCACGGTTTGAGAGATAACTTGTCAATTCCTTCCCTGAAATGGGGTTTTAATATGAAAATAATTCTTCCTAATATTCAGCTTTCCCTTACCAACCATATTGCTGGGATGACAGGAAACTAAAGAGGACTGCTCATAAATTTTGAAACTAGAGAAATCATTTTCAGCTACCTCATTAAAGGTAAAAGATTGAAGTTCTGGAAGCATGTTGTTCTGCAACTCTTTGTTAACTAGACATTCCAAAACACAATAATTATTAACATCTTTAAACTTGAAACTTTCTACCTCAGCAATAGAGAGACTTTCTGATGCAATTTCATTCTTTTTATTTATAGGCACTCTAATGCTATCTTGGTGATCAAATACTGCATAATTGTGAGAGATGAAATAAGATGATATTACCAGAGGCCCCTCATCATCAACTGTTAGCTCTTCTTTCAACCTTGCCACCTTTCCTTCATATTCCTCCAAATCCTTAAGTTTGTGGAACCGTACATAGAGACTTCTCCAATAAAGAGTGCTTACATGATCATCTTCCAAACTAATATTATCTCTGACAGCCTAAGAGATACTTTCTTTGAAACTCTGCAAGTACTCGCTCAGTACTTTGTCACGCATTGGATAGATTTCCATAAGAGTTGGATCAGGACTTTTTTTGATCATGATCTTTCTAGTCTACATGATGAATTAGTAGAGTCTCCAAGCCTGCATATACATATATGATATACAAACTGAGGAAATAAATTTAGCACTAGTCTTCAATTCCTCTTCCCAGTAGAGTCACCAAAAATATGTTGGTGAACAGATTTTTCTTTGAAGAAAATAATTACAAATTGACCCTAAAATGCCCAAATAAGAAGACTAAACCAACACCAATAGTTGGGTCACTTCACTATTGAAAAGTATAAGCGCCCTCTGAATTATCTGGGTATAGCTCCCCGTATAAGATTTACAATGAATAAACTAAACTATAATCAGTAATGCTTTTAACCTGAAAGCAATAAAGGTTTACAAAAATCTATCTGTAAACATGATATAGATGCGATGGGACTAATTAACTAAAAATAAATGAATAGTAAACACTACAAATCTCATTTTCCTAAATGCTACATAACAGAAAGAAACTAAGAGAGAAAGATAGACTATTCTTTCCAAATACATAAAAAACTGGAGCAAAAAGTCTAAAGATAATCGTGCTGATTATTAGATGTGATAGATACATATTCAAAGAAAACTGATATCATTCCAAGATGAATATCAATTGGAAAGTGAGCATCAAAAATCAAATTTTTAATATGCTGGCCTTTCCTTTCTCTGGACACAACAGAATAGCAAAGATTCTGTTATTCCTTTACACCAATCACTAACTGAAAACCAAAATCTCTCTTTCCCTGCATTACAAATAGAATGAAATTCTATCCTTCCCCTATCAAAAAGTCTCTTGGGTAAGGTGGAGTCAGGCTTTTGGTGGAATTTGATGATATTTCCACCATGATAATGGAAGACTTCGGCTTCATGCTTCTCTTTTGAATCATCAAAAGATTCACTTTCTCTTCGACTTTATCTTTATTTTTTTATCTTATACCATTCAGACTATAATGATGCCCGATCTTAATTAGATTCTCAAGCATTGTTTTCCAAGTTGTTACCATCAAAACCATGTGATCTACAACCTTGAACTTTTGGATGTTGAATTTGCACATATGAATATAAACCTTTGAACTTGCTTGATCTTGTGGGAATCATGTTTTGGAACTGGAGAACTTTTTTGAAATTTGACTCACTCACTTTCAACCTCCAATCTAAACTAAGTTGAAAAATTCATACCTAAGAATTCGGGCCATGAAACTGCATCTCTAGAAAATGAACATTGAATAGAACTGCTACACTGAATCCTGTGGTTTTGAATTGACAAGCTGGTAGTTTTGAATTTACACTTTTTAAATCTGAGTATTCAAACTTTGAATCAGTGAGCTCAGTCCTCTGAAATGGGTCTGCACTTTCAAACCAGTAAGCTCTAAACTTATGTGGACTTTAACCTGCATTTGTTTCATCCCTTGAACCTGAACTTATCAATTACACCTCAAAATCCACATTTTAGACTATGGGTCTGAAACTGAATCTGCATCTTGAATTCACATTTCAAGTCTGACAATGGCACATATCTAAATTTGAAACTTGACCTATGGCTCTGCAAACTCGAACTCTAAACCATGTGAACCTATTTATGCAAACTAAACCACTTTTAATTTCTTTTAATGAAATTCAAAGAGGTTCAAGACCCTACACTGAAAATTTCATTACCGGGGTCTACATGGGTACCAACAGGTTCTTAAGATTTTACTTACCATTGTCTCCTCTTCAAGTGTACCTCCAACTCCTCGTCTAGCATTGACTACTTATTTGATTCTTGTGTTGTACTATGTGATTTTTTCTCCTTATTTCATTCTGATATTATGAAACTTTCCTCTAAGGCTTTCTTCCTTGGCTCTCAGAACATTTGTATCACCTCCATGTACAAACTTTAGTTTGTCCCAAATCTTCTTTGCAGTTTTTCAATCTTTGACATCATCAAATTCAGCATCAGAGAGTGAGGAAGAAAGCTCTATGACCATGCATTTGTGCTCATGCTTCTCTCTCAATTGATCTATTGTTAATACTCCTATGGGAAACACATATTCAGTATCTAGGAATTGAGTAACATCATTACTAATGCCTAATAAGTTGAGTCTTATCATTCTTTGCCATGAGGAAAAGTTGTCTTCATTCAACTTGGGCACATCTCATCTGTTCATCTTGTGATCTTGACTTAGGTCTTGAAACCTTCCTTTCTGAGCACACAAGCTTTGATACCAATTGTTAGTAATAACTGAGAGGGGAGGGTGAATTAGTGGCCTCAAAAATTTATCCTTCAAAATTAACCACCAATCAATAAGCCTCAGATTATTATGTCCCTACAGGATGCATGCCATGAAATACTAATAATGATTAACTTTCTGTCAGTTTTCTCAATCAATCCTTATTCTTTCTTGATTACTGATAAGCAATATAACTATTTACCGAAACTCAGTAAATAAGCAAAGTCTACTGATCAATCCAGAGTTAGCTATGTAAGATGAAAAATAGTAAAGAAATGAATCATACACACATAACACATGAATTTTATGTGGAAACCCTGTTAAGGGAAAAACCACTAGGACCGAGACCCCAGATTTTCACTCTTCTAAAGTGAGCCCTATTAGGAGCCAACCCTGTTAAAGGTTACAAACACACTGTTAAGTGCGACCTTGTTAGAGGATTTTATACATAGAGGTTGTCACTTAGTATCAAGCATTTATTGCTACCATCCTTGAATCAGCCTCCTTCTTAGACTGTCAATAGGTATCAAGAAATTCCAATGCTACTTTCATGAATCAACCTTTTTGGAACTCCTTGAGATGTACCTCAATATATAGAAGACTGTTATGTCCTGCTCGATTAAGAGACTTGATGCTTCAATGGTTAAACTGAAACACCATGACCAGTTAGAATTGCAACTTTGAATTGCATATTTTTAGATCTATTTAAGTACATTACCTATCTAACCAATGTATCAATTAATCCTTGTGCTCCATACTTTCTGCTCTTTGATGCTGTTCTCACTGTTTGTCGGTGTCTGCAAAATTCCTTAGCTCTTCCTTCAACTTGTTTGATCAACACTGCATGAAGTTGTTCTTCATCAATTTCTCTTTAGCATCCTCTTTTTATTCACTCCCCTTAATCCCATTCATAAATGAATTAAGCTTGTCTCTTATATAGACATAATATTCATTGTTTCTTGATTCTTGATTCTTGATTCTTGGCATGATAAATAATCTAGCCAATTAGATTTAAAGCATAAATCATGATTTTTATTGTAGATATCTTCTTGCGAACTATACAAATCATCTTTAAATCAATCACTTATCTATGGTAAAAAAAAAACAAAGTAGACAACTAGTTAAGTCTATTTTTAGCTCTGCCAGCTAGATATTTTGTCATTTTCTGAACTCTCTATTTCGTCAATCAACACTTCAGTTAGTGGTCAGTGACAATTGACTGATCCATCGGTGAGACTCCAGTTAACTTTGTAATCTCCGTCTGTTGGGTATCATTGGAATTTTACTTGTCAGGCAACACTATCTTTAGTCGTTGGGCAACCTTCTGACTTTTCTCGTCGGGCATTTTGTAGTTTTCTTTATTGGGAAACACTATGCTTTTGATCATTGGGTATAACTATGACTATTCTTCTTTTCTCTATCCGTCGGTGTGCACTCCGTCAGTGTTGTTTGTCACTTAGTGAATACTTGAATTTTATACATTGTTGAAAGCATAACTTTGGTTCTTTGAAGTCTTTGGCATTATGTACATGACCATACAGATGATATCAAGTTGACATCAATGAAAATACAATACATTAACTGATTTAATTCCTTGCATTATCTTCAACTTAACATTATCAAACATTCAATCAATTACATGTCATCACCAGTGGCTTTTTCTGGGGACGTACGCTCCCTGTGAGCATAGGGATATTCTAGCTATCTCTGGAGAAGAAGACCATGTATCCACACTTAATATGATGTAAAGTGAAATTGTGTGGCCCCACCCCCC
>MU226049.1:43062-67254 GCA_018584345.1 Thuja plicata
ACAATCTACACATTAACACCTTACATTTCAAGATAATCAATTCACAAACAATCTATAAATCAAATCAATCATTTCTATACTTTATCTATTACATTTTAGTAACATCATTCTATTTCATATGTTACAGGAAGCAAAGAAGTTGAGACTTTAGATACAAGAGGAAGACTCAAAGTTTAGGGATGAGGTAATTGAGCTATAGGCTCTACTGCTACCCAATCTCACACTACTGTAGCAACATATGACAATGACCAGGAAAATAATAGCCACCCCAGAGACGTCTTTCACTGACAACATCTATGATATGCACACAAGGATCATATTGGAGAACATGGCTCAAGAACAACTTCAAGAGAAATGGGAGAAGATGATGGAGGACATGAAAAAATCCCACTCCCACATTTTTGACAAGTTGTAAGTATTTACACCTTTTCCCTTACTATCAAAAAAGGGGGAGAATGATATGATACAAGGGGGAAAATGATGTACAAACAAAATGGGGAAAATGGTATAATAGAAGATAAGGTGAAAAGGGAGGATAGTATAAAATTAGTGTACATGTATATACTTATACTATACCAACACGTACATAGGGGGAGACATAATGACAAGGTGAACACATGGTGTACATACTACACATTTTATTATTTTGCACATATCAGTTTTGATACTAATGTCAAAGGGGGAGATTGAAGACATATTTTGCCATTAGTGTAAAAGGAAAAAATAGTTTTGAAACTGTCGGTAACTCAAACACCGAAAGACAAGATTACTGCAAACTGACAGACAAGTTCAAGGGGACCCAACGACACAGTGCAAACCAAAAATGTTACAAGAGGAACTTAGCAGAGGAAACCGATAGAGGAACCCGACAAGAAGATCAAAGTGCAACCTGATAGACTATAGAGAAACCCAAGTACCAGTCTACCGAGAGACAGTTAGAATCCTAAGAAATGTGGATCTGACTTTCATGTCAGATAAAATACTTGTGTTTTATATTTATATTTTTAATTAGCTTTAAATCCATTTCTTGAGGGACAAGCAATATAATTGTAATTATTTTAATCAGTCTAACTGATTAGAAACATGCAAACTAGGAGATCAATGTCAAGTTGTAAACCTTTGATTACAGAGTTATCATTGTAATACGTGAAACTAAATTTGGTCAATCTATGGTGTAAATAGATGTGTAATCAATCAGAACATGTGGATGAGATAATGATTGTAGCTAAGGAGCACAGCTATGGATCCAACTAAGAGTTTCAAGCAAAAGGACATAAAAAGATGAATTAGGTTATCAAGAACCAGATTCAAGGCTACCGAGCAATAGAGGTATTGATCAATCACAATAGGTGATACAATATACATGTAATCTTTAATGGATCTATAATAAGTAATTGTAGACTGCATATACTCAGGTCATTGAATATTTTTTACTACATTCTAAAAAGTGTAGCAAATAGAAGAAATCTTTTTCAAGAAAGGTGGATTTAACAATCCTTTGTAAATCTCTTAACCGAGTGCACACTAAACAATGTTGCTAAAGCTATTAATAGAGTAGACCTTAACCAGTCTCCACATAATACTCCTAATAGGGTAGATCATCAGAAGTGGCCAAAATTGTAAGCCTTAACCAACCCCTTCCATTCTGCAGATAGTGAAGTTTTGTGGGTTACATCCCCACCGTAGTTTTTGCCTTCTAAGAGGGGTTTTTTGCATTACCAAATCTTGTGTCATGTGTCATTAAATTTCATTAATGTTTACATGCTTTTAATTTTATGATTTTATATAACATACACAAAGATAGAACAATACATATGGTTGGTAATACAATTGATTACTAAAAGGATTAAGGTTAAGTGATAAAATTTTTAAGGATACTGATTCACCCCTCCCCTCTATGTACACACCATTCCATTATTTCCAACACCTTGATGATCAAGCTGTCAAAATAACTCATGTACAAAATTATTCATAACTTCAAAACTAGGAAAACACAATCATTAAGCATATAACCAAAAACATACTTGTGGTACACATTTCTACTAAAAGAATTAATTGAGTAATTTTATGTTAGCATAACTGATGTAGTGATGCTAAGTGATGCATTGATGAATATTGGTGTAAATTATTTGGTTTCTATTGATGTCAACTACTTGAATTAGTGTTTTCAATATATTACCTGATATTGTGTAAGTGGACCATGAGTTGTAGTATGTTTCTAAAGTTTCTATTCTTATCAAAGGTTATATCATGTGTGGTGATGTTAACTTTTCCATCAAGACTCTTGACATGGAGAATTAAGTTGGTTATGTTTGTTTGGAATAAAACCAGGTAATTGCTAAAAACAGTCAGTGATAGGTAGTAGGTGATTTGAATGTTATTTTAGATTGGTGAAATATTTAATGGAGAATAAATAGGATATCATTGTAAAAATTTAATGATACTATATATACATGTGCTAATCATTATGTTAACCACTGCAACTGCTTTAATTGACTACAAGAAATGT
This sequence comes from Thuja plicata, assembly GCA_018584345.1. Taxonomy (NCBI): domain Eukaryota; kingdom Viridiplantae; phylum Streptophyta; class Pinopsida; order Cupressales; family Cupressaceae; genus Thuja; species Thuja plicata. Next base: position 45,572 of record MU226049.1, read on the forward strand.
TAATAGAATGAATAGGTAAACAAGACAAGGTTCTTGAATAGGCTATGAAGATTTGTAGATCGCTAATAGAATTTGATGTGGAAAAAGGATCGGTGATGATATTTGTAAAGTAGAAATTTAGTTCCATGACTTGTGGGACTCACTTGCCATCACATTGACTGAGGTATATGTTTGAGGAGGCTTCTTCATGAAGTTTCTTTTTGGTCAAACAAGGTTTTTGAAAAGGATCTACTACTAAGGTAAAATCAATGAGAAAGCTGACGTTGTCAGAGGAAAATGTTTTAATGAGCATCTAGATAAATTTTATGTTAGCTAAATATGATATGGATCGTTCATATCTCAAATACAGGGTTTTTAATATGTTGGTGGAAGTAATTCTATATAGTAGAACAATTGGAGAGAGAGAGAGAGAGAGAGAGAGAGATGATTGCAAATTGTAGAATAATTTGGAGATAGAGAAAGTAAAGGAATCAAGTGTGATCAAGCTGATGATAATTTTAAAGTATGGTTATGTATTAAAGAGCTTGAAAGGATATGATCATGTAGAGGTAATGTAGTTTTTAGAGATCATTTTCTTTGTTACTTTCTAATCAATGCAATAGTGAAATCCCTTAACAAGGTGGATCCTAATAGATCTTTATTGTAAATCCTCTAACAAGGTGACACATTAGCTTGTGTTTTAAAGTCCTCTAACAAGGCTTCTTTTAACAAGGAAAAGATCCTAACAAGTCTTAGGAAAATCCCTTAACTGGGTAACACTTACCAGTGTTTTTGTAAACCTTTAACAGGGTAAGCTCCTAATAGAGCGTATTCTAGAAGAGTACAAATTTTGTGGGTATCATCTCAAACCATGGTTTTTTCCAGTTGTGTTTCCACTTGATAAATATGGGTTTTACATTGCGTATTTGATTCTTTTTGGATGTATGCATTTAAATTTTACTTATGTTAGTTTCTTCTATATGTTTTGGTGCATAAAGTTTGAATAAGTTGATTTGGTGAAATTGTGTGGATTATTGATTCACCTCTACCCTCTTAGTAATTAGACCTATATTATAAATTGGTATCAAATCTTTGGTCCCCTAATTGTGAATGCTTATGGTGCAGGAGCACCTAGGTTAGAAAGCATTTTGGGTTTGTAAGTTGTTTGTAAGGTGTTTTTTTCAACCACTTTTGTAATGACCAAGGTCAATTTGGTGAACAAAAACCATAGTTGTTTAGTTCCTTTTTTTTTAGTTTAGTGTGTGTTGAGGTGGTTTGAAAACATCTTGAAATCCAACCAAGGCACTAGCAACCAAAAATGGTGAAAAGGCATTACGATGAAGTGTTCAGTTTACTCCGATGCTCAGGCAATACTGGTGCTTGATTTACTCTATATCACTCGGTGATGTTGCTCCATGATATCGCTCGGTGATGTCATTTGGGGATATGACTTAGTGATTCCACTTGGGGTTTCTCTCTGATGTCTGGTTTATTTTGATGCTCGGTGTTGTTGTTCAGTTTATTCTAGCACTTGGTGCTGATGCTCACTAATGTTAGTTAACGACTCGAAAATCATGGCTTTTGTCTTTTATGACTAGAATGGTCAATCGTAATGACTCCTAATTTTCTGTCTTTGTTTTCAATGGGCATTACACCTATTTGAGTGATGGAAAGGTTATGTAATGATTTCCCATACCTTCATTTATGAGTTTGGTGGAAGTGGTTGAAGAGCATGCGAAATATAGTTGGATGCATGTTGTTTTTTGGAGTGGTAGTTTTTCATAGAAGCTAAAGAAGTTAATAAAAGTTATAGAGTGTGTTTACTACACTATCTTTGAGAATTATTGTCCGTTACAAGTGCAAGTAGCCTAGTTTGTTTTTTTCATTTTGCAGGTTTGTAAGTTTTGGCCTATTATGGGTTGTAATTATTGAATGGCTCCTTGAGGTTCTTGAGTCTGTGGTGAGAACCATGTGTTTGGGTGGAATCCAAGAGGAGACCCTATATATACTTTTCTTTTCTGTGTTTCTTGTAGGAGAAGTGATAGTTATGATCTGGGAGTTGTTATCCTAGGTGAGCTTGGTAATGGTCCAGCTAGGGAAGAAAGTGAGAAGTATGTTATGAGTGTTTGGACTGAACGAACTGGTTTAGTCAGGATGAATCTACCCTTGTAGGTTCACCGAATGTGGAGGATATAGGATTTATTTATGGGAACAAGTTCTTGAGAATGAGGTAAAGTATTGGTGACTTACTCTAATTTAGGGTTTAAGAATACCCTAAGAGGTCAAAGAAAGAGACCTCAGAATAGAGTCAGGATGATTCTATAGAGAAAGGAATCCTTCCCCCCATCAGCTTAACAGATTAGGGATACGATCTGAAGATGTATAAGAAGGAAGGACCTAATTTCTCTAAAGAAAAATTCTCTACATGGGTAAGTAGAATGAAGCTTCCTCTGTCTAGTATTGGAGATCAAGCATTGGATCATCTTACAATGAAGTATGTTCAACCTTATGGCACCCTAATTTCAGATGAAATAAAAAGAAAGCTTGAACATAACTTTGTAATGATAGAAATTCCAAGTACTTTGGGTGATACTGAATTGGTAGTTATTAAAGAAATGGATAATGCTAAAGATATGTTGGATAAGCTACCAATATTCCATGGTGGTGATGCTCATGTTCAAAAAGCTCAAGTAGATAGTCTCAGAGGAAATTATGATGAAATGAGAATGCATGAAGGAGAAAATATTGGTTAATACAACTAAAGACTGAAGCAAGTTGTCTCTACTATCAAAGGAGTTGGTGGTCAAATTTATGATGATGATGTGATAACTAAAATATTGATAACTCTTCTACCATAGTATGCTTTTAGAGTGTCTGTTATACAAGAACTGAGATCTATCAGTCCTACAATTATGACTCTAGATTATTTGATTGGAAAGCTTACTACTTTTGAGTTAAGTAATTTTGATAATATTATGCCTAGAGTAGAGTCCACTTTCAAAGATTCCCTAACCATTGGTTCATCAAAGAAAGAAAAGGAAGTCTCTAACAGTTTTGAAGGAAAACATGACCGTGATTCTATCTTATATGAGGAAAAAGAACAAGAAGAGTTGGAAGCACTGATAGAAAGGAGATTACCTAGAGGAAAAGGAAAGTACCAAGGTAAAATTCCCTTAAAATGCTTTCAATGTAATAAAATTGGTCATATTACATCTAAGTTTCCTGACAATGATAGGAAGGATAAGTTCAAGAAATTTAGGAACTTCAAAGACAAGAGAAAGAAAGCATGTTACCTAGAAGAAGATGGAGTGGTTGATGAAGAATCAGATGGAAGAGATGATGAGGAAGAAATAGTCTTTATTATAGTCAAAGAAGATCTGTCAACCAGTGTAGGTGTTTAAAGTAGGGAGAAAGCATTGATTTAAAGTATAAATTATAGTGGTGACTTGATAATAGATAGCGGGTGTACACATCACATGACTAGTGACAAAAGAAAAATTATTTCAATAGAAGAATGTGATGGTGGTGCAGTTAGATTTGGTAATGGTTCACCATGTTTAGTAAGAGTTAAAGGTTCAATAGCACTTAATGATACCACTAACTGTGATGATGTTTATTTGGCTGGCGGTTTAAATTATAACTTGTTAAGTGTTTCTCAGTTGAATAAAGAAGGTTTCAGGTTGGAATTCAGTAATTGTGTGTGCAAGATCTTAGGAACATATGGATATTTGATTGGTACTGGTAAACAGACTAGAGGTAACCTATTCCAATTGAACTCTACTAATAAACGCTAATTGATTGCTAAATTTGAAGATAGCTAGCTATGGCATAAAAGATTTTGTCATGTTAATTTTGATAATCTTATAAAGGTGAGTAAGAATAAATGTGTTAGAGGTTTTCCTAGTCTAGATAAGCCTTAAAATGATATTTGTAAAGAGTGTCAGCTGGGAAAGATAACTAGGTCTAGCTTTACGAGTAAAGTTTATTCATCTCAGAACATTCTTGACCTTGTTCAAACTGACTTGTGTGGACCAATGAGAAAAAAAACTACTATGGAGATAATTAACTTATCTTATTTGTAAATGACTACTCAAGAATGATGTCTATTATGTTTTTAAAGGATACATATGATGCATTCTACATGTTTAAGGTGTATAGGGACTGAGCTATAAAATAAATAGGAAAATCACTCAAGTGTGTTAGATCTGATAGAGGAGGTGAGTTCACTTCACATGAGTTCACAACATTCTGTGAAGAACATGGAATTAAGAGACAAATGTCAACATCAAGAACACCTCAACAAAATGGAATTGCTGAGAAAAGGAATAGATCCATTATTGATTGTGCAAGAACATTTTTGATATAAAATGGAGTGGCTCAAATATTTTGGAGAGAAGTTGTAAGTACTGTTGTTTATAATTTCAACAGGGTACAACTTAAGAAAGGTAAAAATAAAATAGCTTATGAGCTATGGTATGGTCATACTCCTAATGTCAATTAATTTAAAATTCTTTGAATAAAATGTTACATAAAGAAGGATGATCAAAATGGTAAATTTAATTCTAAGAGTGATGAATGAATATTTATTGGCTATTCTACTAAAAGAAAAACATATAAGTTTTTGATCAAGCATACTAACAAAATCATTGAAAGTGAAAATGTTAGAATTGGTGAATTTTATGAAAATAATTAGGAAGATAGCAAGAAAGAACCAAAAGACAATGACATGTTTTTTATGTTCAACTAATGGAGGCAAAGATAGTACCACATGAAATTGAAGTGATGAATGGAGCACGACCGAGGAATAATGATGAAGTTAATCAAAGGACACAATCAATACTCCCAAGATATGTGCAACTCAATCATACACAAGATCAGATTATTGGAGATAAAAATTTTGGAATATTGACAAGAAGAAAGGTAAGAGAAAGCACTTGTCTCATATTTGAATTAGAACCTAAAACTGTTAAAGATGCTTTGGACAATGATGATTGGGTTATGGATATGAAACAAGAATTAGAATAAATAGAAAATAATAACACTTGGACTCTATTACCCAGACCTACTTACAAGAATGTTATAGGTATTAAATGGATTTTTTATGAATAAGTTGAATGAGAAAGGAGAAGTGATCAGAAACAAGGCAAGGCTAGTTTGCAAAGGGTATGCACAAGAAGAGGGACTAGACTATGGTTAGCATATGATGATCATAAAGGATTTTAGGTATATAAAATGGATGTAAAATCTACATTTTTGAATGGTCTGTTAGTAGAAGAAATATAAATTGAACAACCTGAAGGATTTTCAACTAAGAAAGGTAAAGATATGGCATGTAAACTTCATAAAGAATTGTATGGATTGAATCAAGCTCCGAGAGCATGGTATGAAAGGTTCCATGCATTGATGGAAATGAGTTGAGTAAATAAGAGGGGAGGGGTGAATCAGTTACCACAAAAAAAAATCCAAGTCCCTTAGATGTCTTAAACAAATTTACCACTGTTGCTCGGTTAACATAGATATTCTACTATCATTCGGTTAACAAAGAAAATCTTGAGATATTGACTGTGATTATCATTTAGTAATTAATTGCAAAAATATAAACAATAAAGTAAATAAAAAGTACATAGATAACACTAATATTTAACGTGGAAACCTAATATGGGAAAAACCAACAATTGCAACTAGTCACTATTTTTTACTCTTCTGAAGTGAGCCCTGTTAGGAGCCAACCCTGTTGAAGGTTACAATAACACACTGTTAGGTGTGACCCTGTTAGAGGATTTAATCACCCTGTAAGGAGTGGCCTTGTTAGAGGTCTTCAAACAATTCAATGTAGAAATGTCACCTTGTGAGAGGATTTACAAAAGAATCTTAAGTCTACTCTATTAAGAGATTTTGATCACTGTTACAATTGTTAGAGACTGATAATGGATTGACCTGTTTTGATAAGAAATTGTCTTTGCTGATTCAGATCTCTGCTTTGGCTTTGATTACTTGATCCTTACTAATCGGATATTCTATTGTATCTCTATATGTTCTATCCTCAATCAAAATCCCATCTGATTTCACCTTCACTCTTCATATCACAAAATATATTTCTTAAACTTACACACAATTTGATCCAAACTTGACCTTATATGTATATGATAAGCCTTGTCAAGTCGGCCTTGATATCCTTCCAAATAATCAATAAAACTTAAGTTTGTCAGCTTCATACAATCAATTATCCATAAAATATAAACTACTATTACTCGGATGTCACTAAAAGTATAACTTAGTCAATACTGAAATCCTTCAATGCCCGACCAAAATTGTAATGCCTGAGTGAACTCAGTTAGAACTAAAAATCACTTTGGTCATCTTCAATGCCTGAGAGAGCTTGGAAAACACTGTCTATGCTTGGATAGGATTAGACATATGTATAAACATCACTATACATGTGTAAACATCAATGACAATACACAATTGAATAATTGTCATCAAGAATCTCCCTCTTTGGCATTGATGACAACAGAACATGTCATAATATAAAGAATTATAGAGTAAAAGAAATAAGAATAAAATTTTATTAATGTCCTTAGCTTCATTCTGATTCAGATCCAAAAACTCCCTCTGTCATCAATCTGTGAAATACAGATTTCTTGGTCTTACATTAATCTTTGTTCTCTGATAAAGTTCTTTCTTTGTCATCAATCTCTCCATCAGTAATCTTTATGAGATTACTAATCTCTCCCTCTTTGAAAAACAATGCCAAAGACATCATCCAATACACATCCAATGAAGTTGTAATGTACCTATTTGTACTAATTCATATGCAATAAGCTCTAAATATCTGCATCAACATGTTAAATCTATTATGTAGCTCGGTTTATGCACCACTAAAATTTGTTTTAGTGAGCCTCAATTAGGGGACTCACCCCTAGCTTTCCTCTATGAAACAAAAATTCATCCCTAGGTAATGGTTTTATGAATATATTTGTAAGTTTTTTCTTTAGTATTCACATATTCCAATCTTACTTCCTTGTCCTGAACCAATTCTCTCAATAAATGATACTTTATTGCAATATTTTTAGTCTTAGTATACATCACAAGGTTCTTTGAAATGTTAATAGCACTGGTTTTGTCATAGTAGATAATAATTGGTTCTTTGATTTCCACCTTCATACCTGACAATAATTGTTTGAACCATATGATATTTAAACAATTTACTGTTGCAACCACATATTCTACTTCTGTTGTAGATTGAGAAATGTAGTTCTACTTCTTGCTAGTCTAGGAGACTAATATCTTACCAAGAAATAATGCTCCACTACTTGTGCTCTTACTGTCATCGACACTTCCTGGCTAATCAACATCAGTAAAAGTTATCAAATCAAATTTTCCTCCTTTCTTATACCATAATCCATAATATTTAGTACCTTTAAGATGTCTCAGAATCCTTTTGATAGCCATTAAGTGATTATCTCTAGGATTATCTGAAAACCTTGCAATAATACCATCTGCTAATGCAATATTAGGTCTAGTGTGAACAACATATTGAAGTTTTCCAATCATGGATCTGTAGGTAGCATGATTTACCTCCTTTGAATCATCATCCTTAGATATCTTATGTCTAGTAGAAATAGGAGTCCCAACTGGTCTGGAATCTTCCATCCCAAATTTCTTCAGTATCTCTTCAATGTATTTAGACTGAGTAATATAGATACCAACCTTCATTTGATAAAATTGTAAACCAATAGAGAATTTGATTTCACCAAACATAGACATATCAAATTCCTTACTGATTGCTATCGAGAATGCTTTGCATAAATTATCACATCCAGTGAATATTATATCATCAACAAATATCTCTGCTAATAGTATCGTGTTCTGAGGTCCTTCTTTAATATACAAGCTACTATTATAATTAGTTCTCTAAAATCCAATACTTACTAGGTAACCATGTAGTCTTTCATACCAGGATCTCGGAGCTTGGTTCTGTCCATACAAGTCTTTGTGAAAATTTCAAACCAAATTCCTTTTGTTAGGATCTACAAAACCTTCAGGTTGCTCAATATAGACTTCTTCTTCTAGGATTCCACTCAAGAATGTAGATTTTGCATCCATTTGGTATACCTTGTATCCTTTATGTGCATCATATGCCAGAAGAGTTTTGAATCCTTCAAGTCTTGCAATAGGAGAAAATTTTTCTCCATAATCAATACCCTCTTCTTGAGCATATCATTTACACACTAATCTTGCTTTTTTTTTTTCTGGAAACTTCTTCTTTTTCATTCATCTTGTTTCTGAAAACCCACTTAGTACAAATCACATTCTTGTCTTTTGGTCTAGGTACAAGAGTCCAAGTTTTTTTCTTTTCTATCTTCTCAATCTCTTGATTAATTTCTTATATCCAGCTTTCATTATTCAATGCATCTTTAAAAGTTCTAGGTTCAATTTCACTAAGCAAACATGTACCTTTAATTTTGTTCCTTGTCATTATACCTTATGTCTAATCTCTAATTATTTTCTCAGGTGCATGATGCCTTCTGACATATTTGGCAATTACAGGATCCTTCCCTCTTGATTTTTGGGCTTGCTCCACTTGTTTCACCATGCTCAAATATTCATTTATGATCTTCTAACTGATTCTCAGGTTCCACTATTTGAGACTCGAGTGCCTCTGTCTGTGACTCGGGTGCCTCTATCTGCAACTAGTTTGCCTCTGTCTGCTACTCCATTTCTTCAGTCTAAGACTTGGTTCCCTATATTTGTGACTTGGTTTCTTCAGTTAGCAGCACTGGTTGCACCAAGGTTTGTTCTGATGAATTCAGTGGCTGACACAGTTGTTGTCCAATCACCATTTCCTATGTCTTGGGTGTAGTATCAGGTTCATAATACACAAATTTTATGTAGTCTTCAGGGTCTTTACTACTCTATTCTTCACATCTTTCTGCAAACTCATCAACCTTCACATGTACACTTTCTATGACTTTATGAGTAGTAAGATTCAAACATTTACATGCTTTGCTTTTGCAGGAGTAGCCTAGGAATATACCTTCATCACCTTTTGCATCGAATTTTCCATTTCTTGCTTTCTTCAAAATGTAACATTTACTTCCAAATACTTTGAAATAAAAAAAACATTAGGTTTATAGCCATACCATAATTCAAAATGTGTCTGATAAGTACCCTTTTTCAGTTAAACTTGGTTCAAGGTGTGAATTGATGTGCTGATGGCTTCCTTATAGTATTTTGTAGCAACATTATGTTCAATCATCAAGGTTCTTGCACAATCCATAATGGATTTGTTCCTTCTCTCTGCTATACCATTCAGATGTGGTGTACCTGCGGTAGATACTTGTCTCTTGATTCCTCTTTCATTTCAGAATTCATTGAGCTCATTAGAAATAAATTCTCCTCCTCTGTCAAATCTTAGACATTTAAGTTTATTTCCTGTTTCTTTTTCAACTCTAGATAGGTACAATTAGAACTTCTAAAAAGATTCTAATTTTTCTTTAAGAAACATGACAATCATCATTCTGGAATGGTCATCAACAAATAGAATGAAATACTTCTCACCTATGTAGCTTGTTTTTCCAATTGGTCCACACAAATTAGTTTGTACTAATTCCAAGATTTCTTCTGTATTGTAGTTCTTTCTCTTGAAACTTGTCTTTCCCATCTTCCCAATTCAACATTGTTTGCATATAGCTAATTCAGGTTTCTTCAAAATAGGAATTCTTCTTTCTCTTTTGTTCTTTCTTATGTTGATTAGGTTATCAAAATTCACATGACACCAACTTTTATTCCATAACCAACGTTCTTCTACTTGTGCAATAAAATATGAACTTTCATTTAGATCAAGATAAAATAGGTTACCTTTTGCTTTCCTGCCAGTTCCAACTAGGTTGCCTTTACCATCCAGGAGCTTGGCCTTACCATTCATAAATTCTACCTTGAAACCAATGTTATTTAGTTTTGCCACACTTAGTAGATAATGCCTTAGTAATTCAACCCAATAAGCATTATCACACTTGATCCCTTCAGTAAGAGCAATATAAACTTTACCTTTCACATACCAGGGTTCATCATTCCCAAAACTGACACTCATACCATCATAGTGCTCAAGATGTTCAAATTTAGTTTTATCACAAGTCATGTGGTGAGAACAACAACTATCAATTATCCAAGTGTCATTCTTACTAAAATGAGAAAATCGTGCATTTTTTTCATCATCTTCATTATCTAACTCATCCTTAATAGTAATGTAAACCATTTCGTCTCCATCTTCATCACTATTAGAATCTTTAGCAATATAACAAGATTTCTTACCTTTGTCCTTGTAGCTTTTGCAATCTTTCTTACCTTTGTACTTGGTGAACATTCTCTCACCTTTGTCTTCTTTGTTTCGACACTTAACAACAATGTGACCAACCTCATCACATGAAAATAAAATCAATGCTATTCTTCCTTTGTACTTTCCTTTTCATTTTTCATCTCTCCTTGCAAGTAATGCTTCAATAATTCCCAGATCTTCATCATCAGAATCATCATCACTGTCACTATCAATCAATTTTCCTTTCATCTTTCCAAGCTTCAATTTAGCTTTGAATGTTGACTCAAGATTGCTAGGATTAGGACAATAATTGTCAAAGTTGTCCAACTCAAAGCTGTAAGTCTTCCAACCAATCCATCTAGATTTATGTCATTACTGCATCTCATCTCTTGAATAGCTGAAACTCTAATTTCATAGAGAAAAAGTAAACTTATCAATACCTTGTTGACAATTGTTTTGTCTTTAATTGTTCCACCAGCAGCTCTAATTGCACTTACACTTTTCTTGATTCTTTCACTGTACTTTGTAATATCTTCTCATTATTTAATTTTCATCAGATCAAACTAACCTCTGAGACTTTCTTCTTTGGCTCTCTTTACATTGGCATCTCCTCCATAAATATCATGTAGTTTGTTCCACATATCAAAGGTCATAGGGCAGTCCTTGACATCATCAAATTTGGAATAGTTGAGTGTAGAGGCTATATCAATCATCATCATGTTATGATGTTTCATGTCCACCATCTAATCCATAGTCAAAGGTCTCGGTGGTTCCACATACCTATGGTCCAAGAATTGCAAACCAGTATCTCCAATAGTAGATAGATGTATCCTCATCAAATCTTTCCATGAAGCGAAGTTGTCCTTGTTAAGCTTGGGGATCTCCCTTTTGTAAGACATCTCTGATCTTTACCTTAGGCCTTGAAACCTTCCCTGAAAGCACCAAATTCTCTGATAACAATTGTTGGAAATGAGTTGAGTAACTGAGAGGAGAGGGGTGAATCAGTTACCACAAAAAGAAATCCAAGTCCCTTAGATGTCTTAAACAAATTTACCACTGTTGCTTGGTTAACATATATTTTCTACTTTCACTTGGTTAACAAATCAAATATTGAGATATTAAATATGATTATCCTTTAGTAATTGATTTCAGAAGCATAAACCATAAAGAAAATAACAAGTACATAGATAACACCAAGATTTAACGTGGAAACCCAATATGGGAAAAACCACCAATTGCAACTAGTCACTTATTTTTACTCTTCTGAAGTGAGCCATGTTAGGAGCCAACCCTATTAAAGGTTACAATAACACATTGTTAGGTGTGACCCTATTAGAGGATTTAATCACCCTATAAGGAGTGGCCTTGTTAGAGGTCTTCAAACAATTCAATGTAGAAATGTCACATTGTGAGAGGATTTACAAAAGACTTTTAAGTGTACTCTATTAAGAGATTTTAATCACTGTTACAATTGTTAGAGAGTAACAATGGATTGAACTATCTTGATAAGCAATGATCTTTTCTGATTCAAATATTTTCTCTAGCTTTGATTACTTGATCCTTACTGATTGGATATTTTGTTACAGCTCTATATGTTGCGTCCTTAATCAGAATCCCATCTAATTTCTCCTTCACTCTTCATGTCACAAAACATATATCTTACACTTACACACAATTTGATCCAAACTTGACCTTATATGTATATGATAAGCCTTGTCAAGTCGGCCTTAATATCCTTCTAAATAATCAATAAAAATTAAGTTTGTCAACTTTATACAATCAATTATCCATAAAATATAAATTTTTGTTAGTCGATTTTCACTAAAAGCATAATTTGGTCAATACTGAAATCCTTCAATGCCTTACCAAAACTATAATTCTTGAGTGAACTCGGTTAGAACTAAAAATCACTTTGGTCATCTTCAATGTCCGATAGAGCTTGGAAAACACTGTCTATGCTTGGATAGGATTAGAAATATGTATAAACATCACTATACTTGTCTAAACATCAATGAAAATACACAATTGAATAATTGTCATCAACATGCATATCTTCTTAAGATTGGTTTTATAAGGACTAGTGACAATAGTAATGTATATCTAAATTCTGAAAGTGAAGACATAACATTAATTGCTGAAATTTTTGTTGATGACATAATATTTGGTGGAAATGAAGCATAAAGAAGGTCATTTGCAGAAGAGATGAGGATTGAATATGAAATGACTATGATTGGAGAAATTAAATTCTTTATTGGACTTCAAGTTCAACAGAAAAAGAAAGGAATATACCTAAGTCAAACAAAATATGTGAAGGAGATTCTAAATTTTTTTCGCATAGAAGATTCAAAACCAATCAGAACACCTATGGTCATAGGATGTAAATTATCTAAGGAGGATGAATCAAAAGAGGTCAATGAAAATTTGTATAGATCCATGATCATTAAACTATAGTATGTTGTGCACAATAGAACATATATTGTACATGTTGTTTGTATTGTTGAAGACAATTATTCAATTGTGTATTGTCATTGATGTTACACATGTATATACACTTATGTAGTGATGATACACAAATGTCTACATTCAGACCGAGCACATCTGGTGAATAGAATGAGTTGTTTTAGTGTTGAACGAGTTCAATTGGGTATTGAAGAAGTTCAGTGTTGACCAAGTCACTCGGGCATCTAAGTCATGGTCGGGCATTTAGTGCCAGCTGAGTAACAGTGATTTACATTCCATAATTAATTGATTATATGAGACTGACATAATTGTGATTTATTATTTAGAATTTTATTCAAGCCGACTTGATAGGGCTTATCATATATATGAAAGGTCAATTTTGGATTGAAATAAAAAGATCAAGAGTGGAGAAAGAGTGTATGCAAGAAGAAGTGTGGAATTATGTGGCATCAAGAGTGAAGGCAAAATCAGATAGGATTCTAATTGAGTACATATCACTCAAAGTTGTAGTAGAATATCTGATCAGTAAGGATCCAGTCATTATAAGAACAAAGATCTGAATCAGCAAAGACAATTGCTTACACATTAAGGTCAATTCATTGTTACTTTCTAACAATTGTAGCAGTGATCTCGAATCTCTTAAAAAAGTAGACTTAACATTCTTTTTGTAAATCCTCTCACGAGGTGACATTTCTATATTGAAGTGTTTGAAGACCTCTAACAAGGCCACTCCTTACAAGGTGATTAAATCCTCTAATAGGGTCACACCTAACAGTGTATTATTGTAACCTTTAACATGGTTGGAACCTAATAGGGCTCACTTCAGAAGAGTGAAAAATAGTAACTAGTTACATTGGTGGTTTTTCCCATATTGAGTTTCCACGTTAAATCTTGGTGTCACCTTTGTATATTTTATTTGTTTCATGCTTTATGTTTCTGTAATTAATCACTAAAATATAATTGCATTGGATATTATAAAGATTTCTTTGACACCCAAGTTACAGAAGAATATCTTAATTGATCGAGTAATAGTGCTAAAGTATTTAAGACATCTAAGGGACAAAGGATTTGTTTTGGAGTAACTGATTCACCCCTCCCCTCTCAGTTATTTATCACATTTCCATCAATTGGTATCAGAGCTTCAAGTGCTTTCAGATAAGGTTTCAAGACCTAAGCTAAAGATCAGAGATGTTTTACAGAAGGGAGATCCCAAAGCTAAATAAAGACAACTTCCTAGCATGGAAAGAGCTGATGAAGCTACATATATCTACTATTGGAGATGTTGGTTTGCAATTTTTGGAAAGAAAATATATGGAACCAATAGGGACTATGACTATGGAATAGATGATGGAATATAAGCTTCATAATATAATGATGATTGATATAGCTTCTTCACTCAGCTACTCAGAATTTGATGAAGTCAAGGATTTCCCTACAACCTATGATATGTGGAAGAAATTACAGGACATTCATGGAGGAGATGCAAATGTAAAAAGAGCCAAAGAATAAATTCTAAGAGGAAAATTTGACCAGATGAAAATGAAAGAAAGAGAAGACATTACAAGATACAATAAAAGAATCAAGAAGATGGTGAGTGCCATCAGAGCTGCAGGAGGAATAATTGAAGATACAACAATGGTCAGCAAGGAATTAAGAACTTTACTTCCTATCTATGCTATTAGAGTTTTATCTATTCAAGAGATGAGGTGCAATAAGGATATAACTCTGGATACATTAGTGGGAAGGCTTACAACTTTTGAGCTACACAACTTTGACAATTACTCTCCTAGCTCTAGCAATCTTGAGTCTACATTCAAAGCTAAATTAAGCCTTGGTAAGAAGGATAGATATTCAAAAGGGAAGCAGACTGAAAGTGACAGTGATGATGAATCTGATGATGAAGATCTTAACATCATTGAAGCATTACTTGCAAGAAGAGCCGCAAAAGGAAAATACAAAGGAAAAAAGGATTTGTTTTTCATGCAATGAGGTTGGTCATATTGCTACAAAGTGTCCAAACAAAGACGAAAAAGATGAGAAAAAGTTCAAAAAATTCAAAAACAAGAAAGATTTCAAGAAATACAAAAGCTACAAGGATAAAGGTAAGAAGTCTTGTTATATTGCTAAAGATTCTGATAGTGATGAAGAAGAAGATGAAATGGTTTATATTACTATTAAGGATGACTCAAATGAAGAAGATGAAAAGACAACACTTTTCTCACACATCAATAAAAATGAAACATGGATAATTTATAGTGGTTGTTCTCATCACGTGACTGGTGATAAGACAATTTGAACATCTTGAACACTAAGATGGTGGAAGTGTCAGTTTTGGGAATGATGAACCTTTCCCTCTAAAAGGAAAAGGTTGCATTACTCTGACAGAAGGAATCAAATGTGATAATGCTTATTGGGTTGAAGGATTGAGGATAAATCTACTCAGTGTAGAACAACTAAACAATATTGGCTTCATGGTAGAGTTCATGAATGGTAAGGCCAAGCTCATAGATGGTAAATGGAACCTAGTCAAAACTAGTAGGAAAACAAAAGGTAATCTATTCTATCTTGATCTCACTGAAGGTTCATGCTTTATTGCACAAGTTGAAGAAAGCTGGTTATGGCATAAAAGGTTGTGTCATATAAATTTTGATAATCTGGTAAACATAAGAAAGAAAAAGAGAGTCAGAGGTATTCCTATTTTGAAGAAACCCGAGTTAGCAATATGCAAATAATATCAAATTGGAAAGATGAGCAAGACAAGTTTCAAAAGTAAGAATTACAATACTGATGAAGTCTTGGAATTGGTACATACTGACCTTTGTGGACCAATTGGAACAAAAAGCTATACTAAAGAGAAGTATTTTATTCTATCTATTAATGATCATTCTAGGATGATGACTATCATGTTTCTCAGAGAGAAATTAGAAGCTTTTCAGCAATTGAAATGGTATCTTGCAAGAGTCACAAAGGAAACATTAAAGAAACTAAAATTCCTAAGATCTGATAGAGGAGGAAAATTCATTTCTAATGAGTTCAATGAATTCTATAATGAGAGAGGAATAAAAAGATAGGTATCTTCCCAAGTACACTACAACAAAATAGAATAGAAAAAAGAAGAAATACATCCATTATGAATTGTGCCAGAAATCTAATGATTAAAAATAATGTTGCTTCCAAATAATGGAAGGAGGCCATTGACACTTTAGTGTTCACCTTGAACTGAGTTCAACTCAAGAAAGGTAGTAATGAGACTCCTTTTGAATTATGGTATGGCTATAAGCCTAATGTTCATTATTTCAAAGTATTTGGAAGTAGATGCTACATCTTGAAGGAAGAAAGAAATTAAAAACTAGATGCAAAAAGTGATGAAGGAATATTCCTAGGTTACTCATGTAAAAGAAAAGCATATAAATGTTTGAATCTTACTACTCATAAAGTCACAGAAAGTGTACATGTCAAGATTTATGAGTTTGCAAAAAAATGTGAAGAGAAGAGTAGTAAAGAGCCTGAAGACTACAGGAAATTTGTGTATCATGAACCTGATACTATACCTATGACTCGAGAAATGGTGATTGGACAGAAGAACTGTCGACCAATAAATATACTAGCAACAACTGTGCAACCCGAGCTGCTGGTAGAAGAGACCAAGTCACAGACAGAGAGAACCAAGACATAAATAGAGGGAACCGAGTCACTAACAGAGGGAACCGAGTCTCAGACAGAGGAACCTGAGTCACAGATAGTGGAACCTGAGCATCAGACAGAAGAACAAGAAAGAAAGTTTGAGAATGACAGACCTAGTGGATCAAGTCCAAAATCTAGATTAAAGGATCCTGTACTTTCAAAATATGTTAGAAGGAATCATGCACCTGAGAAAATAATAGGAGATCAGACAGAAGGTGTAATGACAAAGAACAAACTCAGAGGTACATTTTTAGTAAATTAATTTGAACCTAGAACTATTAAAGATGCAATGAATGATGAAAGTTGGATAAAGGTAACGAATGAAGAAATTGAGCATATTGAGAACAACAAAACTTGGACTCTTGTCCATAGGCCAAAGGAAAAGAATGTGATTGGAACCAAGTGGGTTTTTAGAAATAAAATGAATGAAAATGGTGAAGTTTCTAGAAACAAGGCCAGACTAGTTTGTAAAGGATATGCTCAAGAAGAGGGTATTGATTATGGAGAAAATTTTTCTCCTATTGAAAGACTTGAAGGAGTCAGAACTCTTCTAGCATATGCTACACATAAAGAATACAAAGTATATCAAATGGATGTGAAATATTAATTTCTAAATGAAATCCTAGAAGAAGAAGTCTACATTGAACAACCTGAAGGATTTGTTGATCCTAGCAGAAGGAATATGGTTTGCAAGCTGCACAAAGAATTGTATGGACTGGACCAAGCGTCCAGAGCCTAGTATGAAAGAATACATAGCTATATAGTAAGTATTGGATTTTAGAGAACCAATGATATCAATAGCCTGCACATCAAAGAAGGACCATAGAACAAATCAACAAAATACTGGTAGCATAGATATTTGTTGATGACATATTATTCACTGGTTATGATGACCTATGCAAAGCATTCTCTGTAGCTATGAGTAAGAAATTTGAGATGTCTATGCTTGGTGAGATAAAATTCTTTGTTAGATTACAGGTACATCAAATGAAGGAGGGTATCTACATTACTCAATCAAAATATATCAAGGAGATACTTAAGAAATTTGGTTTGGAAGATTCCAAACCTGTTGGAACACCCATGTGTACTGGACAAAAATTGTCTAAGGATGATGATTCAGAAGAGGTAGATCACACCAACTATAGATTCATGATTGGAAAATTGCAATATGTTGTTCACACCAGACCTTATATTGCATTGCCAGTTGGTATTATTGAAAGATTTTCAGCTAATTCCAGAGACAATCACCTAATGGCAGTCAAAAGAATTATGAGATATCTGAAGGGTACTAAAGACTATGGTTTATGGTATAAGAAAGATGGAAACTTTGATTTAAAGGCATTCACTGATGATGATTGGACTGGAAGTGTTGACAAAAGGAAAAGCACCAGTGGTGGAGATTTCTTTCTTGGAAAGAGGCTAGCATCTTGGACTAGCAAGAAACAAAATTGTATCTCTCAGTCTACAGCAGAGGCAAAATATGTTGCTGCAATAGTGAACTGTTCAAACATCATATGGATCAAGAAGTTGTTGTCAGGAATGAAGGAAGTAAAAGAACCAGTTATTATCTACTGTGACAACACCAGTGCCATTAAGATTTCAAATAATCCTATGATGCACACCAAAACCAAGCATATAGCAATAAAGTATCATTTTTTGAGGGAATTGGTACAGAATAAAGAATTAAGGTTGGAATATGTGAATACCAAAAAAAATTTGAAGACATATTCACCAAACCTTTACCTAAGGATGCATTCTTGTATCTTACAGGAAAGCTAGGGGTGCTTCCCCTTACTGAAGCTCACTAAAATATAGTTTAGTGATGTATCAACCTGAGCGATAGTGAAGATCTATCAGTTTATGCATGTACATTAGAGTACATTATAGATGAATTAGTTCATTCAGGTACATTACAATTACAAAGTGAAATAGTACTAACTATTGGTATTTGAGAAGATGGAGTCTTTGGCATCTGTTGTCAAAGAGGGACAATTTGTTGTAATACATAAACAATCACTTAAGAGAAAGTCCATAACCGTAAGAGGAATATTTTGATGTCAGAGGGAGTTTTTGGATAAGAATCAAAATGAAGCTAAGGACATTAAAAAAAGTTTTTTGTTGCTCTACAATTCTTTGTATTATGACATGTTGTGTTGCCATCAATGCCAAAGAGGGAGATTGTTGAAGAAAATTATTCAATTGTGTATCATCGTTGATGTTACACATTTATATACACTTATGTAGAGATGATACACAAATGTCTACATTTAGACTGAGCATAGTTGGTGAATAGAGTGAGTTGTTTTAGTGTTGACCGAGTTCAGTCGGGTATTGAAGAAGTTCAGTGTTGACCGAGTCACAAGGGCATTTTTGATGACATGTAACTGATTGAATGTTTGAAGATGTTAAGTTGATGATCATGCAAGACATTAAATTAGTTAATGTATTTTATTGTCATTGATGTCAAATTGAAATAATCTGTATGGTCATGGAAATACTGCCAAAGACTTCAAAGAACTAATGAATCTAAGGCTATACTATCAGTAATGCATATAAGTCAAGTATTCACTAAGTGACTATATACACTGACAGAGTGCACACCGACAGTCAGAGTAAAAGAGAAGAGTCGCAGTGTTACCCGATGAACTAATGCACAACATTACCGACGAGAAAAGTCACAGTGTTGCCCGACGAGCAAAGCATAGAGTAACCCAATGGAAAGAATTATAGTGTTGCCCGATGGAAGAGACAAGGATGGAGATTCTAATGAAGTGTTTGTTGGTTGTATTTCCTATTTTTTCTGCCTTGCCTTGTTCTTTGCCTTGCTCTCTGTGAAATTTTCAGGTTTTCATGCCTATACCTTGCAAAATTGTCAAAACCCTAAAGCCAAGTATTAAACGATGCATGTTTAAACCCTTTGCCATGTCTTATGTTTTGTCATTACCTTTTTCAGTCACTTAAGACATGTGTTTTAAGTCAGGTCGCTTGATCGCATAACCCAGATCGAATATGCTAAAACATCTCCCGACTTCGCTTTTGCCTTGTGTCGCGTAGTCTTGATAAAAAATGGAATATTCTCTTAGTGTATCGAGACTTAGCGATTTCCTTGTAGTCGGGTTGTCACTTGATTTCATGTTATGAGCTTTAAAAGGAACGGGACCCGCCTCAGTCGGGTGATCGCGAGAAGAATTGGCAAGTCAAAGAAATGTCTCCTGACTTTGCGATTCATTTCATGTCGCATGGTCGCTGGATCAGCTCAGTCAAACAGTTAAGTTCTTTCTTTAGTCGCGTGGTCTGGTGATAAAAAGGTGGTTAACAGATAACATTCACGACCTCGCGACTAGCTGTTTGATATTAGAAAAAATTACTCAGTCGGGATGTCGCTTGAGAAGAGGCTATGACTCAGTTGATCAGAAAGTATTACATGGACAAAAGAGAAGATGACACCTGTCACAGAACTAATGGTTGTCGGGTAGTCGCATGAACTTTATGTCATAATGCATTGCAGAAGGGACCCACTGCTTAGTCGCGCAGTCGCGATGAGTTTTTTGTCATATTTTTTGTTGGTTGCGCGAGTTAGCGACGAGTTGCTATAAGGGGTCATCGCGCAGTCGCGGTGGATTCATGTCTAGTTCTATTCTGTGTGCGAGTGCGCGATGATGACATAAAATGCTGTTATGAGTTCTCGTCGCACAGTCGCGCATGTAGTTTTCAAGATTCTTAAAGCTCCGTGACAGAGCGACTGAAGGGCTGTTCAATACATCACTTACTCGCTAATGTTTTCAGATGAAAGGAATACAGCTCGCGACTGTGCGACAAGGAAAAAAGGATGGCTGTCGCATACTCGCCGATCAAAAAAGATAAAGGGAATAAAGCTCGCGAGTATGCGATGAGCCAAAAGAACATAGACGTCGCGTGCTCGCAGTCAATGATAGAATGGGGTTCTTGTGCTCGCGACTGTGCGACGAGCCAAAGGACAGGATGCATCGCTCACCCGCACATAAAATAAAAGCTGGAATGTTAAGATGGCGAGTGAGCGACTAGACAAAGTTTGCAATGAAAAAGTGAATGTCACTCAGTCGCCGAGGCTGAAGTGGTATGGAAAGTTAGCTCGCGAGTTAGCGATGAGTTGTCAGTGAGTGAAGTGTCGCTTACTCGCCGATCAAAAAGATAAAGTATAAAAGTGGTGCGTGTATGCGACAGAAATGAAATGAAGTTCAAAGTTAATGCATCGCTTACTTGCTGGATCAAAGAGTAAAATATAAAAGTGGCACGGGTGTGCGAATGACATGAAATAAGGATCAAAGACAACACATCGCTCAGTCGCAGAAGGTAAAAAGTGCAGTAAAAATGGATGGCGACTATGCGATGAGAAATAAAAAATATGTGTCGCTCACTCGCGGGGATTTTTCCAAAGGTGAAAATGTAGCAGCAGTGCAGACAGAACGCGTGAACTGATAGAGTAGAATTTGTGAAAGGGGTTGATGGTGCATTCAATGTGTGTTCATCATGTTCACCATGTCTAGAGCCTAGGTTGTTTAGTTTGCAGAGGTGAGGTATTTTGCTCGATTTGCAGTGTTTCCAAAGGTTGATCAGAGAATTATAAATTTCAGAAAAATATGCACAGGTCAGTCAGCTGATATCTGAAATGGTTTTGTTTTAATATCGGTAATGAGAAATAGATTCAGGTACTGTAGGTGAGCAGAGTTATGACTGAGATTTCACAAGTACAAGAGAAGATATTGATATAGACAGATTCAACAAAGTATAGTTTAAAGTCTTTACAGTAAAGACTAACGTCAACAGATTCCCACTTGTTGTACATCACCGATGCTAGATGGGATAGGCGCAAAGATGCAGGCACTGTGTATTCTTGACTTCAGGTAGCTACCAGGCGGCGAAGTAAAGGCATGGGAAGTCATGACTACGCCTAGGAAAAAGAAACCTGTAGTAGAGGAGGAGATTTTGGACGATGAGTAGGGTGACACATGTTTCTGCACTGTTCATGAACTTGGTGGACAGTTATTTCAAAAGGAAATGCAGGTGAGCAGGTGAGAACAAGTGCCAGGACTTTACAATAACTACACCAGCGGCCACCTACAAATCAGATTGCATTCGCCAGGTCGGGAGAACAACAAAGATATCAGATTTCACCTTTTTGATTTGGTCACCTCTTCATTTCTCCTCTCTCTCTCTTTCTCTGTCTTACATCTTTAGGGTTAGGGTTTTGAGACTATCCGAA
>MU226049.1:103912-139492 GCA_018584345.1 Thuja plicata
AGTCTAAATGGATCTGATCATGCAGAGGAACTGTAGTTTTTACACATCATTTTATTTGTTGCTTTATAATCATTGTAACAATGAAATCTTCTAATAGTGTGGATCCTAACCGATCGTTATTGTAAAGCCTCTAACAAGGTGACACATTATATTTTATTTTGCAGTCCTCTAAGAAGGCTTCTTTTAACAAGGCAAAGATCCTAACAAGTCTGAGGAAAATCCTTTAATCGGATAACACTTAACAATGTTTTTGTAAACCTTTAATAGGGTAAGCTCCTAATAGGTCATATTTCAGAAGAGTACAAATTTTTTTGGGTATAATCTCACACCATGGTTTTTTCCCATTTGGGTGTCCACGTGGTAAATAT
The DNA here is from genome assembly GCA_018584345.1 of Thuja plicata. Classification (NCBI taxonomy): domain Eukaryota; kingdom Viridiplantae; phylum Streptophyta; class Pinopsida; order Cupressales; family Cupressaceae; genus Thuja; species Thuja plicata. Next base: position 104,281 of record MU226049.1, read on the forward strand.
GGTGTTTACATTGTGTGGTTGAATATTTGTAGATGTATGAATTGAAAGTTTACTTAGGTTAGTTGCTTCTTTTTATTTTGGTGCGTAAAGTTTGAAGAAGTTAATTTAGTGAATTTGTGTAGATTACTGATTCACCCCTCCCCTCTCAGTAATTAGACCTATATTGACATTTTATATACATTATGTACATTTCCTCAAAGAAATTGCCAATATAGAGAAACATGAACCATTTCCTAGATACCAAACCTAACAGACACCAAACCTACTTGCATTATATTTTTTTAAAATATTAGCGACACTAGTAAGGGTTTAAGAAGATAGAAGTATGACATAAAATCTATGTTCCAAACCAAAAGGCAATATCATGAATTATAAAGGAATGTTCAAAGTATTATTCTAAACATCTACCAAAGAACTTCTCTACAAAACACACTCATTAATATTGTTTAATGACCAAAAAACACCTTAATTGCATATCAACATTATTATGCAATCCATGCAAGTGTTATGATCCTAATCCTCATATTAAAAATATCATTCTTCCAATCCTCATATTGATAATGTCATCTTCTTCTAATCCTCATCTTAACAATACTAAGCTTTTAATCCTCATCTTAATTCTAACTTTGATCATCAACACAAAAATTATCTAGAGTGCAACACTTCTTATTAGGAAAACAACGTCAAACATAAACAACACACCATAGAGAGAATCTACATTTATTTATACATCTATAATATACAAGAACCAAAATAGAAACACATCTAGTATACATCCTATATCGCTCAACAATTATGTTAGTAGAGGTTTGGAAACATAGTTATCGATGACACATCTCATCACAGTAAAAAATGAAATTATTACACATATCAAAAAGATATTTGATCCATCACAATCATCAATGACATTGCTACTTATCAAGAACTCACAACTAAAACAAGTAGAGGAAACAACATGAAGTAAATGATAAAATTAATTGATAACACCAATTACCAACATTGTATCCCATGTTCTACTAAACTACCACTATATGTTTATGTAGTGATAAGATCTCATGTTCCAAGCTGTGCATACCACATTTGTAATAGTATCACCACTTTTAGGGTGTACTATGGTTCTAGGAATAATTGTTTTGGTAGATTAGGGTTCTAGGCTCCCTATTCCTAATTGACTAGGGTAATAGGTGTTGTATGCCCCTGGATTAGGCTCAAATTTGAATGTTTTAGTGTGCTAGTTCCTGCTAATTGTTATCTAATCTCAATATTTGAATATGACTATTGGAGGTTAGCTTAACTCACAAAAAAACTTAATAAATCTATATAAGAGGATCATTTATAATTCATCCTAATCATCACTTAGTACCTAAACATTTCCTAGAAAAAGAATGTCTCAATTTATTTAAATATAAACATTGAGTAGCAAGTTACAATAATATTCATGCAAGGGAGATTTCATGAATGATCTTAATTTTTAATGCAATATTTTTGCATCAACACCTGAGGTTCCTATCCAAAGAGTATTGCATTCATCAACATTATAAATCTCGAGGTATAATCTTATCATTTCAACATTTTGAACAAACGTTAGCCTCTTCCTTAAGGATAAGATCTCTATTTTCTAATCATCATTTTTATATGGGAGGTTAATTCTTATCAAGCGTTTGAGTAAGGTAGGATCCTATACAACCCAACACCATTTAATCTGTCCATACACATTGGATTCAAATTTGGTAGAGAAGGATTACATATTTAAAATAAAAAGATTGAGACAAAGAGATTTAGAATTTGAAGAAGGATAAAAAATTTGGACACTATGTATTACCCACACAATTTTAAATATTTGCAATGAAACACTAGGGAGATAATTTCTGTGACGTCCTGATCTAGAATCTATTTTGGATATCTATCTCTAGAAGGACTTGAAGAGATACAAGTACTATTATGAGAAAATTAATACCCTTAGGAGAAGAGGAGGAAGGTGAATTAATGTTAAAAGATATGATGTGTGAGAAAGAAGTTAATTGGAAATAAATATTTGTAAGTAGAGCAAATGATATGACAACATAGATTTTGGACAAGAAGAAATTTTACACTTTGCAATGTTATTACAAAATATATCTAGTAGAATGGGAAGGATAAGATTAAGACAAATGACATGAGTTTGAAGACATAAACATGTAGAAACTATGTTATTTTCAAACAAAGAAGAATGATGAAGGAAATGTTTTTAAACTTTTGATCTCTTGATAGTAATTTATTATGACATTGGGAAGTTTCATGTAGTATACTAGAATGTTTTGAGGATATATATAAGCATCTCGAACATATGAACTGTCATTTTTCTATTGTAAAGACCTCTAATTTTAATAATGTAATAACTATTTTACATTCTTAGTGCTATTTTTTTATATGAATTATTGAATCTTAAATAAAACCTATTTTGAAGTAAATGGTAGATGATATCTCATCACCCACAAAGATGTGCACTTTTGTCAACCAACAATTATGAATTCCTTGACCTTTATCAAAATTTATAGGTTAAATTTATGAATAAAATTTTTATTAGTATGTTAGATATTTCCCTCTACTTTTTCCTAACACATTTTGCATAACACATAAAGTTAACAATTTGTTGAAGAACAATAGGAAAATTATTACTTCTCAAAATTTAATGCATAAACTTCTTGATAATAATTACAAGAAAATCTAATGACTATCAATATTAGCTAACACTATACATTATTATAAGTGGAACTCATGAAGGAAATAGTTTTTTAATCTCTAGTTTCATTCTTCAATGTTAATATAGGAGTAAATGAGTATGATTAAGAAAAAGAGAAAACATAATAGAGTTGTTCCTAAATGGGTTGATTAAGATATTTCCAATAAAAAATGAATTATTTATTTGAAAAAGGATTGCATGACCTAAATAGTCCACTTAATCTTGTTATCTTTTGTACAAATGTTATAAAAAGGATGAATAATATCAATATAACCATTCATTTTTTTTTAATGAAATTTGTCTTACCTAAGAGAGAGTATAGTTCCTTCTTACTCCCTATAAAAGATAACTTCAAGATCACCTGAATACTATCTAGGTAAATGGAGAAATATTTTTCAAATACAACATGTTCTATAAGTTTTTCTTGTCACTTAAAAAGTAAAATCTCAGGGTTGTATATGAAATACACAATTCTTTACAACTTTGGAGGATTTTTCTTATGTAAAACATGTGATTTATAATTTTCTATTGAAACGATGGTAAATCTATAAATATAGATAATAATTTATTTCCTTACAAAAACTTGAGATTGATGTCTTCGACTCTCTAAAATATAACTTCAATTAGTAAGAATAGTATTGAAATTATCTCCATGTTTCACCCTCACTTGGTTACTATAGGAATTGAGATCCAAAAATGACACCATTTTTGTTTTATTCATAGTCTATAGAAAAACATAAAGAGAAGGGAGTGGAAGTATATTTTTTTGGAGCTCTATTAAATTTCTTGGGATTTGTCTTCTATAAAGGTGCTGAATTAGCCACCAAGTAAAATTTCTAAATGAAAAAAATTCTAAATGAAAAAACTTCTAAAAATAACATCTTGTATACTTATTTGTATCTAAAATATCTGATAGTTCATTTACTAAAGATTCCTTCAATTTGAAAGACATTACTTTTGGTTTTAATTGGATAGTGTGGGTAATAGTTCAAGTGATAAGTTTTTAAATTTCACATCTCTTAATTATCAACTCTATATAATATTTCAAAGCTCTAACTATACCATCCATCTCCTCTTTGGTTATTCCTTTCCTACAATTACATCTCGCCTATTGTGCATCTTCTATATTAGATGCAATGAATTTCCCATATTTTGAATCATGAGATACCATTGTCTTCTTTGTAGTATCATTTATATCAAACCCCTTTCAATGCTACCTTTCCTTTTTGTATGTTATTGGTTTTTACAATCATAACTCATTAATAGTTATTCTTAAAATATCTTCATTTTAATCATCTATTATTTTGTGCTTCCAAAATACCATAATTAGTAACAAAACCTACAATTTAATTATAATATCAGTCATATTTTTAGGTCTATATATGGTAACAACAATATGGGTTTATCCTACATTCCTTACAAGACGCACCCAACGATACTATATATGGTAACAACAATATAGGACTACCCCACATTCCTTACAAGAGGCACCCAATGATACTATATATGGTAAAAGCAATATATTATCAATACATGTTATAGTAATAGGATATGATGATGTACTAGTTGATAATTACAAATATCAACATAACACACTAACTTAAACATTTAAAAAAAAAATCAATGAGAAGATGTGGAGTAGGTGACTACACCAAAAAATTATATGGATATTTTGTAGTGTCCTCACTAGGAGCTATGTAAAAGAAAAAGCTTGCTAGGAATTAAATTTCAATCAATTACACCATATTCTTAAGAATTTTCTAGGGTGAGGGAAGTTTTATAAAAACTAGTGGGATTACAACTTCATGTCAATAAAAGGCTACTAAAACATTTAATAGAAAAAAATAAACTTATCATATGTTCTTTCTTTTTTGTAAACATCAAACTACTAAATTGAGACTCTCAAATATAAACTATAAAATAAACTACAAATTAGCATTTTGTAAAGATATTATCAACATATTCCTCATATTTTTTGAATGAAATCATGAAATATAAGAATCATGTCATGTTAATATGTTGCATAACTATTCTTTAATAAAATATTTAGCTCTACATACTAAAATCTTTGCTACTGTCTTATAAAATTTATTTTACATTTCTCTTGAGGATTAATTAAAATTTAGTTGGATCAAAGATATCATTGATAATGGAAAATAAAGAATAGCCCACAGTGTCCACCGACAATCATGTCAATATTTTAAAGGGGAATGTCATGTTTTAAGGAATTATTATTAATATCTCTAAGTTAAGCACACATTCAAATATAATTTTCTCCAATTGAGCAATAATGAAAATATTTATGATCCAACTTGATTAGTCAAAATGATTTATAAATATAACTTCTAAGGGATTTTCAACCCTTTAAATTGCTCTCCATGGATCACAAACAATGTTGTTGTGAAGTTATGATTTAATTTAAATTAGTTTTTTTTTAAAATAAGTTGAATATATTGTGGATGCAACAAGATCTACTCATTGATTTAGCGGAGGGACTTCAAACACTCCAACATAGGAAGGTTTAAAGTCTAAAATATCCTAGTGATCCTCAAGTGTAACTCCTCAAATGGAGTGCCATCAGTAGGAGATGGTGTGTCTACTTTAGTTGAAGAAGGAGTTATAGAGATCAAAGAGGATTTAGATACTGATTTTTTTTGTAAATAAATTTTGTAATTCTTATTATTTTTAATTGTGCACAACTATTTATTTGTATATGAAATTTATTGTATGGTGACAAGTATAAGGGACTCATTACAAAGCATGAATTCATTGTCAACCTAGAAGGAGGTTGTGTGTAAGAGTATCAAGCATGACATGGATAGGAATGGGTAAAGTCATAGGTCCTACTACAATATATGATATCATTGTACTTAATGATTAAATAGAAAATCCACCAAAGTCACAAATAAAAGGAGAATCAAGCTGAATCAAAGAGGAATCCACATTGATTCTATGTAATATTCCTTTTTTTCTAAAAATAGTATGACTCAATCCACTAACAATTAAGGTATGATTCATCCCATGTTTATTAATGAGAGCAATAACCATGAGAAGTTCATCTTGATTTTTAATATCCAAAGGTAGAAATTTATGTTGCAAGAACACAATATCCAACTTGTTGGAATACATACACTCTCAAAGGATACTACATTATTTCATGTGACAAAAGGTAGAAGAACTACCTTTCTTAGTTTGAATTAATTCCTACAATAAGATCTCAATTGGAGTGCAAAGATTCTTGAAAAGATCATAGCCCTTTCTAAAGTGGTGAATGAGATGATGTGTTGAAGGAAGTGCTAGTTGAGAAGGAAGAAGATAACAAGTAGGAATAAATTTCATACAATTAGGTTTCTTATTATTTGTGGTATTATATGGGTGAGAAACAAAATTATAATGAGATTTTTGTGACACATGTTGATTAAATATACTACTTTGAGTGAGTTTTTTTTTAGAGATATGAAGCAACAACTATGCAGTCTAGTTACCATAACACCTTTAACAATGATCATAATTTTCATTTTAGGTTGAGGAATATCCAGCTGAAGGCCCACCTGAATATAATATTTATTAGGTTCATTCTTATAACCAAAAAGAATATCATGTAAATTAGTCTTTGAAAAAATGATTGCTTAGGAGATGTAGTGGGATTCAATCAGGATGAAGTCATCAAGTGCTTCATCAAATACCATATAAAAAATATCACTACTAAATGGATCATCAAATGGCTAAAAATATTATGTAAGATGCTAGAAACATCAAATTCTATATACATTTAAGTAGTGTAACTAATTGCATTTCAAAGGTCACATGATATGTATGCTTCAAACTAATTATCATCGTAATCTCTTATATAATTCACATACATATGTAGAGTAGGAGGATGTGGACATGATGTATATCTCTTAAGAGAACATATAGTACTACCAAACTATATAGATCATATTTGATGTCATTATTAATAAATATTTATTATGAGAACGTTCCACATAATGCAAGATATAAATTAAAATTTCAAATATGAAAGGAGAAAATTATATTGATCAAGCAAGAATTAATATCTATCTAATAAGATCCCAACAAATTTTAATACATAACAAATTATGAAAACTTAAGACTACAAGGTTTTAAATATATTGCATTTAAATAATATTTCCTTAAGAAATATATTTGAAACCGCATTATTCAATCTTTATGATATTTGTATGACGAATGACTTTAAATGTCTATAAATAAATAAAAATACATATAGTTATTTCTTATACTCACTCCCTACCAATAAAAATTACCATCCCATTCTTTATTGGTACAAGCTAATATTATTGACATATATTAGATATACATGCTAATCCATATATATATTAGATATATATTCTAATCCATTCATTTATTACTATTTGAAAAGCATATGGGGAAATACATAGAAGTCCTCCTATACTAGAATGTGAAGATCAATGAGGAACTAAATTCATTTGTTCAGGCAATATAACATCTTCTAGGAAATTTAGAACAACAATTATGATTAAATATGAGGATAGATTGCATTCTACCATACCCTTAATAAATTACATATTTCAAAGAGTGACATTTAAGGAATATGATATATGAACACTCTCATTCATTACTAGGCATATCAAAGAGAAATTTAAGAGGACCTTTAAGGACAAAAAAGCATGTCATAGTCGCATCGTAGAATACATAGAAAATACACGGTACTCAGAATATATAATTCTTCCAATCCAACAACTCATAGATAAAAGAAAAATGTAGAAATTATAAGAACCTTTAAAATAAGAGTTTTTATTTGAAAAATGTTGTATAAAATAATTTCCAAATTGAATTATTTTAAGTAAAATCATTTCTCTATATAAACACAAAGATCTTTAATTATATTATAAATCAAAACAAATATACATACTACATAAAATATTTAGTTGACCACTTGCAAATAATAGAATCATCCTCGACTAATTAATATGCTTATTTTTTACGTAGAGTCTTTTCATATAGAGAATGCTCATCAATGCAGTTATATAGCAAAGTGTCACTAAAATCAGGTCCTAATTTTAGCCTTGCTAGGAGGGGCTAGACCTAGTCACTCTTAGAGACAAATAAGACATTGATTTAGACCACTATGTTTCTCTCTCAAAGAGTTCCATGTATGAGGAGACACCGATAAATAAACGATTGGACTACCAGGAGGCATGGGGTAAGAGTACCTACGAAGAAGAAACTTCTGGATGAGGGGGCACTGAAATCTCAATTGTCCCTTCAAGCATCTGAACTACTTTTTTCATTGATGGTCTCAGAGAAGAATCTGCTTGAATGCACCAAAGCCCCACAAGTACCATTCTCTCCAACTTCATTGAATCAATACCTCTGCAATCCTGTTGCTCTACTAACTTCAAAAGCTGACCATATTTGAAGCAATCGTACATCCAATCACACAAAATCATTTCATTTTCTGGCACATGCAACTCGAACATTCTCCTGCAACAGATAATCTCCAAGAGTACCACTCCGAAGCTGTACACGTCCACTTTCACAGTAACCGCCACATTCTTCTGCCACTCCGGAGCAATGTAACCAATGGTGCCACGGGGTAGAGTAAACGTTCTGGTTTGTTCTGCGCCAATCAATTTCGCGATTCCAAAGTCGGCTACCTTAGCACTGTAATTCTCATCCAGGAGAATGTTTTGAGGTTTTATATCACAATGAAGTATTGGGGTTGCGCACTCTTCATGTAAGTAAAGGATGCCCCTTGCAATTCCCAAAGCAATCTGAACCCGGAGATCCCAATCGAGATCTCTCCTATCGTTAAATAAAACATTGTTCAGAGACCCATTGGGCATGTACTGGTATATCAGAAGCCTGTGGCAGCCGTCGGTGCAGAAACCATAGAGCTGAACAAGATTTTTATGATGGCATGCCCCGATGATACCCATCTCGGTTCTGAACTCCTTTTCTCCAGTTTCCTCTCCTCCTTCTTTGACCAGATCGTCAAGTTTCTTCACAGCAATCTCTCGTCCGTCAGATAAGATGCCCTTGTAAACCTTCCCAAAAGCCCCTCTCCCTACTTCTTTCTTGAAACCTCCAGTTGCAGGCTCGATCTCTTGATAACTAAATGCTTTCAACCCAACTGGATTACCCTTATTATGCTCTTTCAAGGCTTTCAGCTTGGGCCTGCATGTATACAACCACATTAATAACAAAATTGCTCCAAAGACAAAGGAGCAAGCCATAAGGCTTATGCAAACAACTATTATCCACTTCCCCTTCTCTGTCTTTGTTTGCTCTGACGGGGTGTGGGGAACAGCATCGTAGACTCCGCTGTACACTTTTACGAAAGCTGTTGTTTTGTCTGATTGCATGCCGTTGTTCATAGGCAGTGATTTCATCCAACAAAATTCTCCATTACTAACTTTGGCGTAGACGGCCACTGTGCAAAAACAATCTTCAAGGCATGCCTGCTTGCAAGCAGCTGCGTCTGTGACATTCAGTTTCGCGTGAGTATCTCCATAAAAATCTACGTGCTCAATCGTATGCATCTTTGCGCCACTTGCACTGCAGGTCTGAGGTGGGAATGTGTTCTGACGGCATCCCTTTGATAGGTTATCACTACCCACAAAGTGGAATCCCGGAGGACAACTGCAATTACTGGAATTGCCGGAGAATCGGCAGATTCCATTGACACCGCAGTTCACAGACCCACAAGGACTACCATATTCCTGACTACAGAGGCTTATGACCAAGAGCAGGTATGTAACATATATCATCAGATGGAAGAGCCTTCTCTTAAATCCCATGCAGATAGACACAGACATAGCCATGCGACAAATGCAAAGCCAAGTTCATTTTAGCCAAATCAAATAAAAGGTACGCTTTAAAGGAAAAAAAGCTTGTTGGCAGGCGAAGAGCAAGACGTGGGAGAAGAAGTCGCGTTTGATTACATAGTCTGAATTGGAATCTCCACTGTTTCTTCAAAATTTATGTTGTCCGGTCATGTGATTGATTTTTATTGATATAAGTACAACGTATCAATGCAGGAATATTCGCGATTAGTGGGTACCATAATCTACGCGCTTCCTTCAAATTTCTTTATACACCATGTGAAGAGAAATATTCGCGATTAGTGGGTACCATAATCTACGCGCTTCCTTCAAATTTCTTTATACACCCTGTCCTGCATCCAATCGGTCACATAGGATTGTATGCACAAGAAAGGAAATTGTAGTCTAGATCCTTCGTTTACTAGGAAAAAAGAAAAAAAGGTTTTTTTTTTTATAGTCTATGATATCAGTTATGTTTTTAGGCTTATATATGGTGACAGCAATATGGGTCTACCCTACATTCTTTACAAGAGGCATCCAACTCTACTACATATGGTAACAGCAATATAGGACTACCCCCTAGTACTCCTTGCAGCAGGTACCCAACTGTACTACAAACCAGATGTATATACCCTACCCCCTTTCACATTTGAACTTCCATAGTGGGATGGGATTCTATTATTGAAAAAAATTTAATTAATTAATCTTTAATGTTTTTTCCTTTTAATTATTAATTAATTAAATAAATGTGAGGGCATACATAAATCTACCCATAGATGCTTTAAATTCATACGTATTGTACATATTACATTATAGAAAGGTCTTAATTTCGTATTTTAATATTAAGTTCACGTGTGGAAAAGATGTACTTTAATTAAACTCATCAATTTTGTACACTCAATATTGATTGTTGTCCCAACTAGACTCTCTCTCTCTCTCTCTCTCTCTCTCTCTCTCTCTCTCTCTCTCTCTCTATATATATATATATATATATAAAGTTGATGCAGGAGCATCTTCGGTCTTTGGCAATCCTTCTCAACCAAAAATATGTTTTCTTTTGTTCTTTAGTTTGTTTGGAGGCTACTCGGTGAAGTACTTTGTTACCTTATTGCTCAGGTATGCTTGTTCCGAGTAGGTTTTCTGTTGCTCGGGTATGCTTGTTCTGAGTTATTTTCTGTTGCTCAGATATGCTTGTTCCGAGTTGGTTTCTGTTGCTCGGGTATGCTTGGCCCAAGTCATTTTCCTGTTGCTCGGTGATCTTTGTTCCTGAGTTTTTGTTGTTGGTTGGTTTGTTGCTTCCGAGTTGTTTATCCTGATCTGGCCGACTTCTTCATTTAATTTCCGTAGCATAGTTAATGGGGGGTCTCTCATTAGGATCTGTGAGGACCTAAATTTGGGTCTCTCTTAGAGATTTGAGTGCCGACCTCTTTGGTGGACTCTTGTATATATTTGTTTCTATGTTCTTAGTTTTGGGGGGCAGTTCTAAAGAAGTTCTTAGAAGATAGAAGATTTGGGATAGAATATTATCTGTTGAGACACTATAAAGAAGGTTTATGACCTCACATGTATGAAGATCAATCTGTAATTCATTGAATATATGGCTGAAACCAGGAAGGCCTTATAGCCCGACATGTTATGAGTTTGATCAATTAATAAAAAGGATCTCTGATGTTTCTTCTCTCACTGCGTTGTTGTTGTTTCCGCATTGTATCTGCAAGTTGGTTTGGTAGATGGGAGTACCCTTGGTCCCTCCTACTATCCCTCCTTGCATCAAAAGTGCATTGCCAAGTGTGCCATAAAGAAAAGAGCCATAAATCTTATATCCCCTCACCAACATAACTTTATTAAGTGATCTTTGCGCTACTAACAATCGCTTCCATAATAAATACCTACAAGCATGACCATCAAATGTGTAAGGAAAAAGGCACAAAAAATTTAGACTTTAGACCAAACAATCATCCAACCAAATCACTCACCTATTGAAGTTTTTGAACATCCATGATATCTATCGATTCATCTCAAATGAATTGATCTACAAAATATAATGGGCTTTGAAGGGAAACCCTAGCACTTCAGGGATAGGTTTTGTTGCATAGGGTCATGAGGGTTAAATCGTTGCCCTAGGAGCTAAAAGGCTTAGAGATGGCACAAATAATATGCTGAAGCTCATACAGTAATGTTGGTCAAACCTATTTCAATTGAGAAGGTGCATTTGGAGGTGCATTTGGAAGGAAATTCTTTGATTTTGGTTAATGCATTGATTTCTAGAGAGGCGTTGGCTTGGAAATTGAATAAAATCAATTAGCCCTATTTGGTTGCGGGAATTAGGAAATGCTGAATTTGATCAAATGTTGGAAATGGTCAAATCATGGATTTGATTTTCTGATTTTTCATTTCCAGAATATAGTTTGGACCGTTTTGTTGACCCGGAGTATGAGCGAGAAGATGCATTTCCTCCGTTTGGTTGCGCATTTTGAAACTAAAATTGGAATTTGAGTATATTTTATTTTGAATTGTTTTGATATTTTTTAATTTAATAATTTATTTTAGTAATTTATTTATTAATTTTGAATAGAAAATAAAAAAATTAAAAATGTTATAATTTTTGAATTTTTTCAAATTTTTTTAATAAGTTTAATATTTAATTTTGTTTAATTTTATATAGAAAATTATAACAAAGACATAAACAACAAAAAATTCATTAGTCTACCAAAATATGTCCAACGTATCTACATGAAATTTTAATAAAGTTTTAGTATCTAAAATAACCCTCTGTTAACCACATTTACGCATATAGTCCCAACAAAGTAGTGTGATTACAACATTAAGAAGGCATCACATAAACATGATTTCTACTTTCGGTATTGAAGCAATCTCGGCAACACTAGCTGCCTCTCGAGCCTTGCACAAGTTGCACTCATTTCCTACATCAGGTATAGATGTAGATGGGGTGGATGTAGATGGGGTTTCATCGACCCACCTTAAGTATTAAAATCCACTATTTCCCTGCAATACCAAATCTACTTCAGTTCTTCCTAAAATGATTAGTTGTCACATTATTTTAAAACATAAAATAGATTTCCATTAATAACCTTTTTCCTATTTTGGCAACCCCAAAATTGACACCCATGATTACTTGTTTTGTGTGATGTCTTCAACACGCAAGGGCCAACACCACATTGACACATATGCACATTGACCGAAGTCATCGACGCTATATCAACAAATATTGCACAATCATTCCAACATATCAATTTGTTTAGTTGATTATTTTGTTCATTCATACTAATTATAATTGCAATAAAAAGAAACATACTAATATAGACAACATCTCTATAGTATGATCGGCATAGCTAACACTAGCATTAAAGTAAATTTTGAGTCCAACCGATCACTGATGGGAATGTCAGGTTATGTCTTGCCGAAGTGAACATCGGGTGGAGTCTCGCGGATACATCATTCATCGAGATAGCATGGTATGTCATCCCAATGAGTTTTGTGTTAGACCGACCCCTGACGAAGCCATCATAGTGATCTTCACCGATGGGTGGACAACTAGTCTTAAGGCATCAGGGTATGCTTTACCGCTCATCGGGGAGACTTGGCTTGTAGGGGAGACCAGGGCTTGGTTAGACCGACCCCTGATAGTATCATCAGGATAGGCTATGCTGATGGGAAAGTTTTGTCTAATGTACACAGGATGGAAGTATCAGTTAGTTTTCCAATCCATTGTGTAACCAATTCGAGGAGAGCTTTAAAAAACTTGGATTGCCAATTGTGTGGGGTTGGATGTAGTTGGATGTAGTGGGTTTTTTTTTAAAGTTTTTTCTTACTTCTATATTGAATTAGAGCATTTTTTTCCATTTTGGAATCTTTAGAGCAATGTGAAACTATAGGATTTTCCTTGTATAATTAAAAAGTCCTTTTCATTGATTACTTGTTGTGCTCCTTTCTATTTGTAATTTTGTTTCTATTCATGTGGATTCTATTTCTTTACTTGGTTTGATTCTTAGGAGTAACAAAGTTGTATATAATGGCTTCCATTTGAAATTTGCTAGTTGGCATTGCATATAGAATAAATGGAGCCTCTGTATAATTTTTACTCTTTTGCTAGTTTTCTTGCAGGGACACAGGTATATGAAATTCTCTTTCCCTAGGTGAGCTTGGTTGTAGGGATGTAGTGCTAGATCCTGATCCTGTAGTACAAGGCATCCATTCCTTAAGGCTCTAAAGGCCATGAGTTACAAGTCATTTAAAGGTGTACCCTTATTCAATGGTAAGATGGAACTAGAGGTGGTCATGGAGTGGATATAGGGACTAGAAAATCAATTAGAATGTGATAGTGTGACAGAGGCTCAGAAGGTCAGAGTAGAAAAAATAAGGTTGAGAGGGACTTCCCTCACATGGTTGAAATTTTTACAAGATGAAAGGGTTAAGGAAGGAAAGAATCCAATTACAAGATGGAAAGGCATGGTGGCAGAGATCAGGAAGAATTACCTGTCGAATGACTATGAAGTGCAGTTGCACAAGAAGAGAAAAAAATTAAGACATGAAGACCTTGAATTAAGTGTCTACATAGATAAGAAGGTGATAATGAGAATGGAAATGGTAGTTAAGAAGAAGATGGTAAGAAAGGAGGAGACATGAAGAGACAACAAGTGGTTGGGAAGGAGGAGGCATTGAAGAAGTAGCTGGAAGGTGTTAATAAGAGGGAGGAGGAGTTAAAAAGGAAGCAAGTGGTGGCCAAGAAGGAGGAGGAGGTGTTGAAGAAGTAGCTAGAGGCAGTTAAGAAGAGGAAGGAGGAGGAGGAAAAAATGAAGCAGGTGATGGCCAGGAAGCAGGTGGAGGTAGTAAAGAAGAAGGTAGTGGTGAAGATGGAGGAGGTAATGGTGAGGAAATAGGAGGTGATGGTGAGGAAGAAGGAGGTAATGGTGAGGAAGCAAGAGGTGATAGTAAGGAAGGAGGAGATTGCGATGAACAAGGAGATTCACAACTGGTATTTAAGCACATGGTTGTATCATAGTATAATAGTTTAATGAAGCTAATTTGTGGGTATACTATGTCCCTCCCACCAAAAAATCATTTGATTAGTGTTGTTTGATTGGTGTAGTTGATTCATAATTTCATATTTTATGGTTCAGAGGCAACAGTGACTCTTTTCATGTCCACCATTGAGCTGGTTACTATGTTTAACAGTGGTGTTTATAATACACTACAAATAGATGGTTGACAACTCCTCCCACAAATGGAATGTTGCATTGGGCTGTATCTAATATGAAAAAGACAAAATTTGGGTAGAGCAGCAATATGAGTGCTATTGGATACGTTTTGAAGAATTCAAAATGTACAATTCTAATACTTTGCAATATAACAACATTAATTATTAGTATAATTGTTCATCATCATGTGGTACTCCTTGGTGTATTCCACTTATTTTTTTGAATGCAATAGGGCTAACCAAGTCAAGATGTAGATATATAAAATGGAATAGAATAACTCCAATCAAAAACAATATACAATCATCAGTTATAGATATTGTATAGTCGGAAAATGGAAGCACTTCCATTGTAGACTGGTTGAGCCTTTCGAGTAAGTGGTTTGGAGTGATTTTAGGTGCCTTGAATGGGTCTCTGACTTGGATCTGGCTATTTCCCCCTGTTCTACCCCATTTCCCACTTTTCCAGCCTATTTCTAACACTCCAAACTGCAAACTGGGACTTTGACCTCAGGGTCAAAGTCAACCTTTTTAGGTCAAGGTTGACCTCAACCTTGACCTAGCTTAGAATTGACCTTTTTCTAACCTATGGTCCAAATTCTAGATTTCTAGGGTTTCTGGATGTCGGGCTTCAGAAAGAGTTAATTCCCGCTTCCGGGTCTGCTGTTTCGGTCTTCAGAGAAACAAATCATAAATTATATTTAATATAGGTCCTCTTCTAAGGTTATAGGTCCAATTGGAAATTAATTTTCCAATGTAGGCATCTCTAGAAGATTGTTCCCTAGATTGGTATATAAGGAAGCTTTCTCCTGTCAGTTTCTCTAAGACTTGATAACCATAAGCAAGAGCAATCTAAGACAAGGACTTGAAGACTTGAAGAGTGAAATCCAAAGGTGAAGAAGAAAGATTTGAAGCAATCCAAGTATCCATTGAAGCATTCATCCATTATCAAGCATTCAAGCACTGCTTAAGAACTCACTTCATCAGGAAGATCCATTGGTGGCCATTGAAGAATTAAAGCTCCATGGAGCCCTCTTGTTGAAGATTTCTTCATCCACATTTTTCCAAGCCTCTTCCTATTCAAATATCCATTCAATTTTGGTGTTGAAGATCTACACACAATTGATTTGATACATCCTACATTCTACATTCTGCATTCTACATCCATTTGGTGCATGCATACTTGTGGATCCACGGATTTGAATCTGCCAAAAGGGCTTCTACAAGCAAGATGAATTTGTTCATTTACTTTGTTTTACTTAGGCAATTTCAATTACACTTTGAGGTTAATTCCAAAGGTGGGGTTTGACCAAGGCAAACACCTCCCACCAAAAAACAATCCATTTTTCTTACAGGTATAGGTTCAGAACAATAGATCGGAGTGCAGATTTGGATACCCTTTTCGGCAAACTTTGGGATCCGAAAACAAATTTCCTGTCAAAGAATTTTTAGGTTGATTCTGCCCTAGGTCAAAATCAAAAATTCTAGGTCAATGGTGACATTGACTTGAGGGTGAAAATCAGAACTTTGTCAGAATGGAAAAAGATTTATAGGTTTTGTTCATTTCTGCATTTCTTTTCCAGATCTGGTCTTAGATTTTCCAGAAACTAACTGCAGACCCCCGAAAATGACATTCTTTAGATCTGTAACATTTCAAGGTTAGTACTTTTCTCCTATTCAGTTTAATTAAAGTTCTTAATCTTTCTAGATCTATCACACATTCTTTCCTTTAAATAGGTATTTAAGATCTTGCTCTTTGCTCTTATTTCAAAATGATTGATTCATTTATGCATTGATCCTACCTTTGGCGTTAATCAATTTGGATCCTTCATTTGTGTATCTAAGGATAAAAGGGGAGCATCTTATTTACCCCCTACATTTTATATCTTATATTTTGGTGAACTTGCGATAGGCAAATCTTTCTTTTTGGTGTTAGATTTACATCTTTTATGTTAGATCTTGCATGCATATTAGATTAGCTTTGTCTTATGTTCTTACATTTACATTTCAAAAATTAAAAATCAAAATCTTGTATTTCCTAAATTAGTTCATTTGCATTGCATGAATTGGTGTATGAGATTTACCACTTCTAGTCCTACTTATAGGATCCCGGTTAGAAGAAGCCATAGACTTATGAGTTCCTTTGATCCTGAGTCTTCCTCTCTTTTCTTTAGGATCATAGATCACAATTTGATCACTAATGATTCCAATCCTTCTATGGAGCATAACTCTTCTCACTCATCTCATGATGAGGATGATAGTTTAAGAGTTCCTCCTGAACATGTTTAAAAAATTTCAACCAAACTTGATAAAATGGGAAATTCACTTATTGAAGAAAATCATAATCAAGTTTCCATCCAAGCTATAGAGAATCTTAAGAAAGTTATTTGTTATAGTGATCAAGGTATTAATCTCTTGTGTGGGATCACTCATCTTGTGCAGTTGAATGTTAAACCTTTAGCTCAAGAGGCTCATGATCTAGGATTCACTCCTCTTGTCACTAGTGAGGAACCTTCTTTTGTTCCTTTACCTAGCATTCCTACTTATAATCCTCCTTTGATGACTACATCTCTAACAATTTCATCTATTCCTATGAGTGTTCCACTGATATTTCTACCTACCTCACAACCTTCATATCATAGTGTTCCTTTTACTTATTCCAATCCCCTTCCAACTATGGTTCCAAGTTTTCCACCGGTTGTGTCTTCCATTCTTGTCACTTACTACACTTTTCCTAGTGTTCCTAATTTCTTTATGCCACCTATTTATTCTAATGATTCCTTAATAATCAGTTTGGCTCAAACTATGTAATCTTTACAACACCAACTTGCATCTTTAACCCAATCCAAGTTTAGCATTCCTACATCTCACATGATTATTCCTTTATCCATAGACATTATTCGTGCTACTGTCCCTTAGCAAGCCAATATGCTTCGTCTTGAGAACTAAAATGGTAAAGGCAATCATGTTACTCATGTTAAAACATTTTAAATCTTGTGTAGTGATTATGCTCATGACCATAGGATTTTAGCTAAGTTGTTTGCTAGGAATTTTCATGATAAGG
Source organism: Thuja plicata (assembly GCA_018584345.1). Taxonomy (NCBI): domain Eukaryota; kingdom Viridiplantae; phylum Streptophyta; class Pinopsida; order Cupressales; family Cupressaceae; genus Thuja; species Thuja plicata. Next base: position 122,109 of record MU226049.1, read on the forward strand.
ATTTTCAATGGCATTATTCTTTACCTCCTTATTCTATTGATTCTTTTCCTAAACTTGCTAATACCTTTACCCAACAATTTCAAAATAACATTAGTCTGCAAGTGTCCTTAACTGATTTAATGCATTATAAACAAAATATTAAGGAAGAATTGACTGATCTTATTGGTAGATTTAAGCATTTGTATGCTCATATTTCTTATCCTGTTCCTGATATTGATATTCAGCATATGTTTATTTCAAATTTACAAAATCAAATTGGAGATAAGATTCTACTTACTAAATTTACCTCTTTTCAACAACTTTGTGCAGCACTTCATCATTATCAATTACAAGTGAGTCAATTTGAGAGCAACACTCCAATGGCTCCTGTTCCAGTTGATAAGAGTGACGCTGCTCCTAAACCTAATAAGCTTCAAAAACCTAACAACTATGTCAAGATTAATAAAAAAATGAATGTGGTTGTTGATCAAGTTTTTGTTGCATCCAACAATGCCACTTCGACATCCATTGCTTTCTGTATGAATCATATGTTTACACCTCTCTCTAAATCTTTACATTCTATTATGAGTAGGTTTTTAAGTGCTAATATGATTACCTTGCCTCCTATTCGACCTCTTCTCCCTACCAGGATAGCATAAAAATCCTTTGATTCTACAGATTTTTGGCAATACCATTGCCAGAATGGCGATGATACTGAAAAATGTTATTCTCTAAAGCATAAAATTCAAGACTTAATCGATTCTAATACTTTATCTGTTGATAATTTTTATGGTAATGGGAAAAAATGTGTCTCTCCTCCTAATAAAAACATTCAATTCTATATGAGTCCTTTACCTACACATGATACTAATACCATCACTCAACCATCTTCTGTAAATATTTTTTACAATTCAAAGATGGATGATCTTAATCACATTGTTAGTCATGTGGAGTGCGTTGTTTCATCTCAACCTATTGTTCAAGATCCTTCACCTCCACTTCAACTTAAAGTTCCACCTAAACCTCTGAAACAAACTAAGGATAAATGACCTAGGGAACTTTCAAATACCTTTGAATATTCTGAGACTATTAAGGCTCCCAATAGTCCCCTTTATATTTATGCTAGGATTCCTAAGATACCTATGCATGGTTGTCTTGTTGATCCCACATCTTTAATAAATGTCATTACTGAAGAAAACCTTTTTATGAAAAAACCACAATGTGATTGTTATATGATCTATCTGATGCATGGATCCAAACTTGTAATGGTTTTCTCTATCCTGCACTTGGTTATATTAACTTGCCTATTGAACTTTGTGGTAAAGTTGTAGATACTACCTTCATTGTCATTCCTACTTTTGATCAATTTCAAGTCAAATTTGGTTTTCCTTGGATAACTGTTATGCATTCTATTGCTTCTCCTATTCATAAATGTCTTAAGTTCATTCATAATGGAGAAGTGAAAATGATTAATCATAGTTTGTATCAACCTTCTAGGCCTAGATATTGTGCTACTTTTGATTTCTTTTGGCATTGATTACCTAATTCATGTCCTCCTCGCCCTGACAACTTTTTCATTCATATCAAGCCTATAAAAATCGCAAGATTGTTGAGTTAAGCATGCCTCAAATAAATGTTAACCATGGTTTTTTTCCCACTCCTTCTATACCTCCTTTATCCATTATAGCTAGCTCTATTACTCAACCTCCCAGTGCTTCTTCTCAGCCTACTATGAATCCTACCAATCCTCCTATAGAACCTGTGAAGGAACCAGTTGTTATTCCTCCTAGTTCTCAACATGTGTCAAACAAATAGAAGTGTAAAAAATTTGCTAATGAATGTCATAAGAAGCGTAAAGCTAATGCTAGGGCTCGTGCTTATGTTCTTAAAAATTATTTATCTTCTTTTGACCAACCTATCCATGATGTGTTGGAAGAAGTTAATGTTCATAATGATGTTAAGATGAATGAGTATGAATATCCTATTTGCATCTTAGATCCTATTTTAATTAATCTTGATGAGGAGGACACCCTTGATGATCCTATTGATCTTGGTGATGAATATGAGACCATCAATCTTGATACTAATTTACCTCATATGCTTTCAACTCAATTGATAATTACACCTAGTATCGAGCAATACGATTCTCAAGAGGATCCTTGTTTGGAACTGGCTATTATTCCTACTATATTGGATATAGTCCCTCTTGCTAGTTTCCCACCTTCCCTAAATGATACAAATCAAAATGGGGAGAGTAGGTGATGCATGTGATTGGCTTATCCTTCATGGTAGCCCTTTTTGTGTTTTCATGTTGTATTGTGCTTCTCCCGTAATGTGTTTGATAAATGCTTGTTAGAATCTTTTATATGACCCTTGTTACTTTGTTGGTGCAAGGTGATAAAGGAATCAAACCTGTTGTATAATTCCTCTTTATGTATCTTTACTCTTCTACATGTTTTTTTCATGTTATGTTGTGCTTGTGCTATTATTCATAATTTTTTTTTCCTTTTGTAGTCCGCTTGGATCTGGGACATGGTAGCACTGATTGTTTTTGGTCTCCATGTTGTGGTTTGAAAAGATACTTCTTCGTAACTCTTGAGTTTTCTTTCCTCCATTGTGATTGTAGTTCTACTTTCTTTGGGGAATGATGTCAATTCATTTGAAATAGTATCATATCTATATATACATATTATCTTATGATCATACTAACCCCACAGTAGGTATATCCCTTCTATGTTCTTTGTATGTTTATGTGGTATTTCCCTTTCTTTGTCTTCGTTTAGGGGCATCTCGTAGTGGAAACATAATCACTAGAGTTGTTTATGTTTCTGTTAAAGCCATTGCTCCTGTTGAAGTGCTAGCAATGAATTTAACGTGGGGGAATATTCTCTACTCACTTGTTGCACACACACACATTCAAAATATTTTCAAAGCTTTAAAATTCTCCCTTCATGGATCAAAGGCTAATCCTTAAAGCACAGATTTTTACTTTACAGGAACTCTTGATCCCTCTAGTTTAAATTTATACGGATCTCTTGATCTCTCCAATCTCAATTTACAATGTTTTGATCCCTTAAGGTCAGAAGGTGTCCTTAAGAATGGACCTCCATGATGTGTTGACTACTGAGTAGCCGCATTCACTAGGCGGTTCAACTCCATCTTTCCAATTGCATTGTTTCCTTGTGTGGTTTAGAATGGGACATAAGTTCTCATTGGGCGAGGTAATCACACCCTCTCTCTTTTTCTCCTTAATTGGTGATGTCTCTCTTATTGTGATCTTAGGGTTGATAAAGAATTAAGCCCTTGGGGGCTTAAGGATTCCTTTGTACCTTTTGATTTTAATAAGCTTATCTATTCTTTATTATCTCCTTTACCAAGAGTTTGCATTGAGCCCATACTCTTGCTAAAGTGGGGCTAAATGTATAGTCAGAAAATGGAAGTAATTTCATTGTAGACTGGTTTATCCTTCTAAGTAAGTGTTTTGCAGTCATATAAAGCACCTTGAATGGGTCTCTGACTTGGATCTGGCTTTTTCCCCTTGTTCTACCCCATTTCCCACTTTTTCCAGCCTGTTTCTTACACTCCAAACTGTAAACTGGGACTTTGACCTCAAGCTCAAAGTTGACTTTTTTGGCTCAAGTTTGACCTCGACCATGACCTAGGTCAAGGTTGACCTCAACCTTGACCTAGGTCAGAATTGACCTTGTTCTGACCTATGGTCCAAATTCCAGATTTCCAGGGTTTCCAGATGTCAGGCTTTGGAAAGAGTTAATTCTCACTTCCGGGTCGGTTGTTTTGGTCTTCGAAGCAAATAATCTTAGATTATATTTAATATAGGTCCTCTTCTAAGGGAATAGGTCCAATTGGAATTTAATTCTCCTATGTGGGCCTCTCTAGAAGATTGTGCCCTAGATTGGTATATAAGGAAGCTTTCTCCTCTCATATTCACTAAGACTTGATAACCATAAGCAAGAGCAATCTAAGACAAGGACTCGAAGACTTGAAGAGTGAAAACCAAAGGTCAAGAAGAAAGATTTGAAGAAATCCAAGTAGCCATTGAATTATTCATCCATTTTCAAGCATTCAAGCACTCCTCAAGAACTCAATTCATCAAGAAGATCCATTGGTGTCCATTGAAGAATTCAAGCTCCATGGAGCCCTCTTGTTGAAGATTTCTCCATCCACATTCTTCCAAGGATCTTCGTATTCAAAGATATATTCAAGATTAGTTTTGAAGATCTACAAGCAATTGATTTGAGACATCTTACATTCTACATTCTACATCCATTAGGTGCATGCATACTTGTGGATCGAAGGATTCGAATCCGCCACAAGGGCTTCTACAAGCAAGATGAATTTGTTCATTTACTTTGTTTTACTTATGCAATTTCAATTATACTTTGAGACTAATTCCAAAACTGGGGTTTGACCAAGGTAAACCCCTCCCCTCAAAAAAATCCATTTTTCTTGTAGGTACAGGTTCAGAATAGCACATTCGAGTGCAGATTCAGATACCCTTTTCAGAAAAATTTTGGGATGCGAAAATAAATTTCCTGTCAGATACTTTTTAGGTCTATTATGCCCTAGGTCGAAATCATAAATTCTAGGTCAACGGTGAAATTGACTTGTGGGTAAAAATTGGAATTGTGTCAGAATGGGAAACAATTTCTGGGTTTTGTTCATTTCTACGTTTCTATTCTAGATCTGGTCTCAAATTTTCTAGAAACTGAGTGCATACCCCCAAAAAAAGCATTCTTCATATCTGTAACATTTCAAGGTTAGTACTTTTCTCCTATTCATTTCAATAAAATTTCTTAATCTTTCTAGATCTATCACACATTCTTTCCTATAAACAGGTATTTAAGATCTTCCTCTTTGCTCTTATTTTGAAATGATTGATTCATTTATGAATTTATCCTTCCTTTGGGGTTAATCAATTTGGATCCTTCGTTTGTGTATCTAAGGATAAAAGGGGAGCATCTTATTTACCCCCTACATTTTATGTCTTATATTTATTATCTTACATATATATTACATGCTTTTCCATTCCAACACATGCTTTAACTATAACAATGATATGATACGAAGCAAAAAAAAGTAAGTGTTGGAGTAATCCACAAAGTTTCTACAAGTAGGAGTAACAACTACCTCTTTTTTTAAGTAAATCACAAATACAATATATAATGCATCAAATAACAGTAAAAACTATATCATCATGACTGCATGTATAAATGATCCCAAGAAAATAAGCAAGTGTGTGAGAAATCAAAAAAATCGTACAAGCTAGAGTAGTGAATTGATCATGTTGGTGATTTGGGAAGAGAAACAATGGGTGATCAAATAAGGAGATCGTGAATTTTCAAGAGTATGAATCTATGGCTCATCATGAGGCCTGTTAGTATCATAGTGAATAATATGGTTTTTAAATCCATTTTAATAACTACAAAAATCTAAGAAGAATTTAATAATGAAGATATAGGGATTTCCCAACAGAACTCACAAATCTTGTAATATGTATACCAAGAGATAGAAGATGGGGAAGAACAAAATCGAAGAACTAAAAGGTGGAGTGAAAACACACCATTAACTAAAATAAACACAAGCCACTATCTTTCTCAAGCTTCCCATATCTTGCACATAACATATCGATGAGCAAAGTTCCCATAATAAATTGAGTACAATAAGGAGTAACATAAAAAAATATGGACTATAAGTTGAAATTATTAACATCATATGTGTAATCTCACAACTGACCATTTTGAAGTTCTTATGAACACATGTATATATGATGCCAAGCCAAAAATTAGGTGTTGGAGCAATGCACAAAATCTGTACAAGCTAGGGTAGTATTTTCAAATACAACTCCAACTTGTAGTTTTTGTAAATTGCTACAAAAATGTTAAGCCTCTCTATATGAAATACACAAAATTTGTTTCTAAACTAATATATTAATCTCAATAACTACATCTTCTCTCTATATGGAAAAAAATTTGTAAATTACCTATCTTTCTTAGTATCATAACAGTTCGGATCTATACTATATGAAATAACAATAAAAAATAATATGAAAAACACAAAATTTGGGTAGAGCAGCCATATGAGTACTATTAGAAGAGTTTTGAAGAATTCAAAATGTACAGTTCTGATACTTATCAATAGAACAACATAATTTATCAGTATAATTGGTCATCATCATGTGGTACTCCTTGGTGTATTCCACTTATATTTTTGAATACAATAGGGCTAACCAAGTCAAGAGGTATAGCCATATAAAATGGAATAGAATAATGCCAATCACAAACAAGATACAATCATCAGATACAATCAGCAGGGGTAACAATAATATCCATTTTTAAGTAAATCATGAATACAATCTATAATCCATGAAATATCAGTAAAAATAATATCATCATGATTGCATGTATATATGATGCCGAACAAAAAAGTAGGCATTCGAGCGATCTACAAAAGTTGTAGAAGCTGGAGTAGTGAGTTAATCATGAATGGTGATTTCGGAAGAGAGCATAAATATATAATGGAGCATATATATAGAGAATCCGTATTTGAACAAGAGAAGCCATATATAGTAGAGAAGGCATATGCGAACTAGAGAAGCAATATATAGTAAAGCATGCATATGTGAACAATCAAAACACATGATTTGAGTTTCAACATTAGAAAACTATAAGTAAATTTGGTAAAAACAAAACAATGCCACACAAATATCAAATCTATGTAGCAATTATCTTAGCTAACCTTTCCAACTTGACAAGTATCTTGGCTAACCTTTCCAATGTTTAACTAACAAGAATTAAACTTAAACAGATGAAACTCGAGATCTCCAAACTTCAATACAGTATACTCCACTCTCTCCTCTTCATTCATTCTCAAGAACCCTTTGGCTCTTTCAGTTTAAACCATAAAGGTGTCATATGCCTTCAACATAGTGCCTTGACTCAAATCAGGGATGCCTTTGAGGGCCTCATACACACTATCTTAGACAACATCTAGGAATCACATTTATCCACTATGATAACATGAGGCAAACGGAGGTACTCTTGCATTTTTTTTATAGTTTCAAAAATCAAATCCAATGAACCATCCATGCTTTCCTTATTCCTCTTTCTCATCCTTGGTGATGGTTTTTAAGGTTTTGGCCTACCGCTTGTACTAGATTGCTTGGAATGATAGAATTCATCATCCAAATCAGTTGTAGTCTCAACACGTGTACCAATAGGGATTTCCTCATCAAAATCCAAGTCGAGGCCCTCATCCTTATTGTTCCCTTCTTATGTCTCTTGCATCATTGTACTTGTTGTACCTTCAACTATGTCATTACCCACAATTAAGGCTAGGTCATTGTAGTGTTAAAAGGGTTGTCTCTTATACACTTTGGCAGTTTTGAATTCTTTTCTCTGCATGTTTCCATAATGAATGAATTAGATATATGTGTTTAAATACTAACTTAATAAGAAGGAAATATTTCTTAGATCAACTGATTGAAAAGAGCATGTTACCTTCAAAAGATCATCCCAAACCCTCTTGTCAACATCCACACATTGAGTACTATCATTCCATGCAAAACCACTCATACTTCTCAACTCTCTCATAACTCTAAAACCTTTCTTTCATCCTTTCAGCTTGTTCTTTAAATTTTCCTTTGACAGATTGAGGTTCATCTCAGCATTGAACCTCCTCTTAATGACAGTCCACACTTCTTTTTTGAAGTCCCCTTCGCCTTTCCTTCCTAGTTGAACTTTCTCATGGAGCAAGTCTAGCAACTTTTGTTCTATTTCTCTTGTCCACATAACCTTCTTGGAGGAAGAAGTTGCTTGGCTTACTTGAACCTCATCCTCCATGCTCATCATGAGCTATGTGAAGGACATGACCTACACCACCTATTAAATGCAATTTTTAGCTACATGAAAATGAGGATGGATATTAAAGAAACACTCATACACTCATACTATCCAACAAAATGTATTAGATGTCTTTATTATCCATCCTCATTTGCATGTAGCTAATGTATACATGTATATTCTTATTTGATCATACAAGTGAAGCTATAAACACTAACAAGAATTTCCAAATACAACTGAAGCTCTATATACAATTGAAGCTATATATATGGTCACTATATATCCTCCACTATACATATTCCACTTGAGAAGGTGGAATTGGAATTTGAGGGCCAAATTCCACTTTTCTCAATCCACATTTGAAACCATTTTCGGTCTGCATGCAAACAAATAACATTTTGGGGTCCACATTCAAAAAGGTTTTAGGGATTTGCAACATTTTCCCCAACATTTTTGTCAGCGATGAAGAATAGGGTTTTGCTCTCTTCTCGTTATGGGCGATGAAGAACTGGGTTTGAGTTCACTGCTCTTCATGGGCTAATGTCTCCTTGTTCAGTGTATTATAATATAAACCAATCATTATTATTAAGCATATAAACCGATTATTATTATTAAGCATATATAGTGAGCATATAGTAGAGTATATATAGTGGAGCATATCAAGGCATTCATTGAGAATGGGGATTCAAATTGCATATATATCAAATGGGCACAAATATTTAAAGACTCTATGAAACAAGATACACACATTTCAAAAGAGATCAAAATAAAAGAAAACTCAGAGTTACAAACCATACACTTTAATTTGCAGTTGGAATAAATAAAATAAATATACGAGGATGAAGCATTATACATTCAATTATCATATGAGATACAGATTAGAGGAGTAAAGAGATTGATGAATGTTAGAAGAGTAAGCAAGGAGGATGTACTTTAGTAATCCAACACCAATGAGAGGATATCACAAGGAGTATCATCAAAAAAATATATGAAAATATAAATGGTATACATCATCACAATAGCCCTGTTACAATAGGAAATATAAAAGGAATACACCAAGGAGTATCATCATAAAAATGGACTACAAACTTCTAAAAAAATATCAATGAAACCATCATGCATAGCACTATATCATTGTATCTTTATTAAAGCACATTAAAGAACAAAGAAAGGTCCCCTAAAACTACAACTATTGTCTATGTCTATAGTCTTCCCACATCCTACTTGTTATATCATCTTGAAAATTCCCCCAATCATCCCTATCATGCTAACTCAACCCATGTGTCTCAAGCATTGGTACATTTATCTCATCATGATCGTCCTCCTCTTCAATATCAACTTCAGAAGAAACATCGTCCTCTATAGTAATGAAGTTGTGGATATGCAACATGCCAAAACAATACGTACTTGTGTCATGCTTGGATAAGATGTTGCATGCCTCGGGATAGGAAAATGCTGCTTCAAAATGCTAAATGTACGCTATATTTCATTTCTAAGTGAGGATTATTGGTGGTTAAATAACTCTTGTGGGATGTTTATAGAGTTTTGTCTTGAAAACTCCTTCAGGTGGTAACATGTACATTGATAAGGAGCGAGAAATCCTCGTAGATTTGGATATCTAGCATCGACTAAGTAATATTTTCCTACACAAAATAGTATATTGTTAAACCATGAAATATTTATCATTTGCTTCATTAACACAGTGTGAAATGGCATACCAAGGGGAACTACAAGTGGATCTTCTCAATTAAGAGTTGAAGCTAGAACATGGCTATCTGTAGTAGACCCTTCGCAACTAGAAAGAATGTATTGAAACTTATAATCAAACAAATAGAAAACCATTAAATTTTGTGACAATTTCCCTTTTCTATCATGATATTTCTCCTGTAAGTTGACATCGGCAGTGTGATAGAAGTAACCTTTTAGAGTGTGCTTACACAAAATGCTTCTAGACTAGAATTTTCTCTTTCTAGTCCACTTAGTATCCCAATAGCTCTTTAGGACCTCTCTAGTCTCTAGGTAATGAACCTAAGACCACTCCTATCTCTTATTTAGGAGTCTCCAATTTTGTGTTTCACTCAAAGGGACAACTATCTCAAAGTTTTGTCTCAATGCTTTCTATGGCTTGAAGAATTCCATAGCCAAATTCTTCATACCAAAATATCTTTTGCAAAAAGGGTCAGATATAAAGGCTTGGAATGTTCACAATGCATCCATTCCACCCCATTCCCATAATTCTTCAAACCCAATTTGATCGAGTTCACAATTTGTCTTCAAACTATCTTATTAGGCCTAATGATCCTATTACCCCTATCTAGAGGGTTTTTCAACTTTTACTCCAAAAAATTGCACACAAACTCCAAAAATAATTTAGGATCTGGATACCCTTTATGGAGACCTACAATATTTTCAATGTGTAGGGTTCCCAACCTATACGTACATCACTTTCCTAGAAAGTAGGGCTTTTGGGCCTATTTTGGATCTCTAATAGCAACTCTCTGATTTCTCCTCAAAACTCAATCTAGATGGATTAGTTGGGCTCTGATATCAACACTAGGGACTTATGAGACCCTAAAAACTCTCTGGCCATACTTGGTCTAGTCCTCCATTACATCCTCTTGCCTCTGCAAATGGATTTATCCCTCTCATGCACCTAGCTAGATTGTCCTAACTCGCCTAGGGCATGAGTTTAACATTAGATACACACCTTTCCTGACCTCCTACCCATATATATAGAATGTAAAGAGGCTCCCCTAAAATATTAATTCAACCATGTAGGATTCCCACAGTTGAATCTCATATGGGAGCCATAAAACCAAAAGTTGTCTGAACAACACCAGTAGACTACCTAATTTGTAATTATTTTCCTACAACTAATGGATTAACTTAAAATACTTAACTCACTGGATGAAAAATTCTTAAAAAATATACACTACATGAATCCATAGTTATATCTCAAGATTAAATCCATTCAATCCCACTGTAACTCCAAATGCTCAAAGATGTCAAAAACACACAATTGCAGTCACTTTTCACTATTCAAAACTTGCTTACAAAAACTCTCTCCTTCAGGATCTGAGCCATGATTGTCTTAGATTCCTTTCTACACCATTCTAGGCCATTTTAAATCAATTCCCACTCCTACATTTTTTGGGATCCTATGTTGTCGAGTAGCATGCAACATTTGCAATTTCTTGCAAATGTTGTCATGACAACTTTTGGCATCTTTTTGCATTTACTATGCCAACTAGAATCTAGTTCTTCTAAGACATGTAGCTTGATGAACTAACCTGATTTAATGACCTCAAAGAATATGTTACATCCCTCATGGGTCTAGGACACATTTTTAACCCAAATCCCAACTTTAGACCAACTAGGCCTAAACTAACAAAAACAACTAACAATGACTAATTGGTGATATTAGTACTAACACTAACTCACCTAGTCCACATGAACTACTAAGGCCTCAAAGAAAAGACACACATTTGTGACTTGGCTAAGGTCACATACAAGCCAAAACTTGAGGGCTTTGAGGATTGCCTAGATGCTCCTGCATCATCCTCCCCTAAACAAAAGAATTCAATCCATCCTTGGATTGAGCAAGTTGAGATCCACACCCAAATTTTTAAACTCAGTTTCCTCTATCCATGCTACATCTGCATGAGATTTTCCTTTCCATTTGACCAAGTGTTATTTATACTCCTTCTTTCTGGTTTTCTTGTACACTCTAGAATCTAGAATGCTCTCTACTTATTTGATTGGTGTCGATGGAAAATGTAGTTCTTCCACCTCATGTATCACTTCATTCAGACTCTGATCAACATCAGGGATTGGGCCTTTATATAGTACCAAGTATGCAACATTGAAGACTAGTGATAATCCCAAATCCTCTCAAATTTCCACCTTGTAAGCATTGGTTCCATACTTGTCTAGGATGACATGTGGACCAATTCTTCTCATCTAAAGTTTATGGGGTGTTCCTTTCTAAAGTCTTGCCTTTTTAAGATGAACCATTACTAAATCTCCAATCTTGAATTGGATATCCCTTCTTCTCTCATGAACTTTAGTCTTGATCTTCTTTGTATTCTCAGAGAGATTCTTCCTGACTGTCTCATGGAACTCTTGCATATCATATGCAAAATCCTCAGCATATCCACTTCCTTTAGTTCCATCTTTGAGTTCTTTGAGTTCATGAATGCCTCTAGGATGAATGCTATATTAAATTTCAAAAGGGCTTTTCTCTGTGGTCCTGTTTACAGTATCATTATAAGCATACTCTGCTTATGCAATGAGTTGGTCCCAAACTTGACCATAATCTTTTTGTCAAACACCTTAAGAGATTTCCAAGGCTCCTATTCACTACCTCTGTCTGACCATCTTACTGAGGATGGTAGGCAGATCCAAATGATAAGTTGGTTCTCAACTTCTGCCAAAGAGCCTTCCAAAAATGACTCATAAATTTGGTGTCTCTGTTAGACACAATACTCAGAGGTAAACCATGAATACTAAAAACCTCCTTGAAGAATAATGAACCTATCTGACTGGCATCATTTGTTGTCTTGCATGGCACAAAGGGATCTTACTTAATATATCTACAATCACATAGACATTGTCCATCCCTTGTCTTGTTTTGGGAAAACCTACCACAAAATCCATACTTAGACATTCCCATGGTCTGGTTGGAATGGGAAAAGATTGATATAGGCCTACATTTGTAGATGTTCCCTTAGCCTTTTGACAGATAACCCAAATTTCCACATATCTCTTCACATCCAAGTTCATCTTGGGCCAAAAATAGAACCTTTGGACTGACTCTTGAGTTTTGTTAACCCAAAAGTGGCCACTAAGTGAACCATTGTGTTTCTCCTATATGAGATTCATTCTAATAGACCCCCTAGGGACACACAATTGACCTCCTTGAAAAAATAAACCAGATTGCAAAGTGTATTTAGAGTATTGACTATGAAAGTGATTTTTATACTCTTGACATACCTTGTACATGTCTGCAAAGTTCTCATCTTCATCATACATGTCCTTGAAGTTTTCAAGTCTCATAATCTGCAATTGGATCTCTTGAATGGTTAATGCTCTTTTGCTTAAAGCATCTGCAACTTTATTCTGCACCCCTTTCTTGTGTTTGATGTTGAATGTATATGCTTGTAGGTATTCAACCCAATTCATATGCTTATGACTCAATTTGTCTTGTGAGTTCAACGAACTCAAGGCTTGATTGTCAGAATAGACAATGAACTCCTTTGGAAATAGATAATGCCTCCATTTTCTCAATGAATGGACCAGATCATACATCTCTAGGTCTTAAGAAGAATATTTCTTCTTTGCTTCACTCATTTTCTCTAAATGGAAAGCCACTGGTCTTCCCTCCTAACTTAGGACAGCTCCAATTGCCACATTGCTGGCACCACACTCCACTGTGAACAATTGTTCAAAACTTGGCAACACCAAGATTGGTTGGGTTGCAATCTTCCTTTTTAGTAGCTCAAATCCATTATTAGCTTGCTCATTCCAAAAAAATTTAGTCTTCATCCCTCCTTTAATTGTATCTAACATAGGAGAACATATTGCACTAAACTATTTAATAATATTTCTATAGTATTGTGAAAGACCATGAAAGCTCCTTACTACAGTGCTTGTCATTGGAGTAGGCTAGTTGATGATGGCCTTAGCTTTTCTTGGATCCATTTTTAAGTTCCCCTGTGATAGTAAAAAACTAAGGTACACCAGCTTTGTCTTGATGAATTCACACTTTTCTAAGTTGATCATAAAATTTTCCTCCTGCAACTTCTTAAAAACCAATTCTAAGTGCTTGAGATTTTCTTCTCTTGTTTTACTAAAGATGAGTATATCATCTAAGTAAACCACTACAAACTTCCCAATGTAGTCTTTAAGTACCTCATTCATAAACCTCATGAAAGTTGATGGGACATTTGATAAGCCAAATGGCATGACAAGACATTCATACAATCCTTTAGTGGTTTTGAAGGCTATCTTCCACTCATCCCCTTCATTTACCCTAATCTGATGATAGCCACTCTTTAGGTCTATATTTGTAAAGTATCTTGCTCCTCCTAAATAGTCCATTAGGTCTTCTATCGTAGGGATAGGGAGCCTATACCTTATTGTAATCCTATTTATTTCTCTGGAGTCTTTACATAACCTCCAATTTCCCCCCTTTTTAGGTGCTAGGACTGTGGGTAAGACACAAGGGCTAATGCTCTTTCTTATAAGGCCTTGTTCTAAGATTTCTTGGATATTCCTAGCTATCTCCTCATTTTGTTGAGGTGTCATTTTATAGGTTTCTTTATTGGGTAGGGTAACTCCTGGTATTAGGTCTATCTTATGGCTTACATACCTCTTAGAGGGTAGAGATGATGGTTTTCCATCACTTACTATACCTTCATACCTCTACAACATCTCTTGGACTTCTTTTGGCAGCTATGTCCTCTTCTTTGTCATGTCTGCAACTTCCTTTGGCTTCAACACCGGTGTAAAGCCAACTCCTTCTCCTTGTTCCAAAGCCTCTAAAAACTCTTTCTTACCCACCATAAGGACATTAGGACCATTAGGATTCAACTCTGTATCCTCCAACAGTGACTGGATCTTAAAAGTTACATTGTCCTTCTTGAATGTGTAGGAGTTTTGATGAAATGTAACTAATTGAATGTTTGATAATGTTAAGTTGAAGATGATGCAAGACATTAAATTAGTTAATGGTTTGTATTTTCATTGATGTTAACTTGATATCATCTGTATGGTCATGTACATAATGCCAAAGACTTTAGAGAATCAATGGAACAACGATTATGCTTTCATCAATGCATAAAAGTCAAGTATTCACTAAGTGACTGACAAAACCGACAAAGTGCACACCATCGGTAAAGGCAAAGAAAAAAGTCACAGTGATACCCGACGAGCAGAAAACAATATTGACCAATGAATCAAAATCACAGGATGCCTGACGAGCTAAAAACAAAGTTTCCTAACTAGAAAAATCCAATGATTCTCGACGGACAGAGATCCCGAACCTAACAGGAGTTACACCGATGGAATTGGCAGTTGTCACCGACAACTAACTGCAGAATTGACCGACGAAACAGAGAGTTCAAAAAATGACAAAATATCTAGCTGACAAAGCTTAAGGATAGAATTAACTTGTTGTTTTATTTTTTTTATTCGACCATAGTTAAGTAATTGATTTAAAGAAGATTTATACAGTTGGTAAGAAGATAACTATGGGATAAATCAAGAGTTAAAGCCGTAAATCAGATTGGTTGGATTGTTTTTTACACCAAGAATCAAGAATCAAGAATTAAGGAATATCATGTCTATATAAGAGACAAGCTTAACTCATTTACAAATGGGATTAAGGGGAGTGAATAGAAAGAGGATGCTAAAGAGAAACTAATGAAGGATAACTTCATACAGTCCTAATCAATCAAGCTGAAGGAGAGCTAAGAAATTCTGCAGACACCGATGAACAGTGAAGCACAACATCACAGAGTAGAAAGTGTGGAGCACAAAGAATTGAATTGATACATTGATCAGAGAGGTATTGTACTTAAATAGATCTAAAAATATGCAATTCAAGTTGCATTAGAAATAGGTCATAGTGTTTCAGTTTAACCATTGAAGCATCAAGTCTCTTAATAGAGAAGGACTTAACCATCTTCTATAATTGATGTATATCCTAACATATTTCCAAATGGTTGATTCATGAAAGTAGCATTGAAATTGCATAAAGCCTATTGACAGCCTAAGAAGAAGGTTGATTCAAGGATGGTAGCAAGATTTTCCTAAAGCCTATTAACAGTCTAAGAAGGAGGCTAATTCAAAGATGGTAGAAAAATAGATGCCAGATACTAAGTGACAACCTATATGTATAAAATCCTCTAACAAGGTTGCACTTAACAGTGTGTTTGTAACCATTAACAAGGTTGGCTCCTAACAGGGCTCACTTTAGAAGAGTGAAAATTTGGGGTACTGGTCCCAGTGGTTTTTCCCATAACAGGGTTTCCACGTTAAAATACAAGTGTTATGTCTGTATGGTTTATTACTTTGTTGTTTTACATTTCACATATGTATTTCTGGATTGATTGGTATACTCTGCATATTTACTGAGTATTGGTAAATAAGTTTTACTACTTATTGGTTATTAAGGAGAATAAGGACAGACAAGGTAAGCCGACAGACAGTTAATTATTTCAAGTATTTCTAGGCATGCATCTTGTAGGGACTTAATAATCTAAGGTGTATTGACTGGTGGTTAAAGTTTAAAGGATAATTTTTGAAGCCACTAACTCACCCCCTGCCTCTCAGTTATTACTAACAATTGGTATCAGAGCTTGTGTGCTTAGAAGGAAGGTTTCAAGACACAAGTAAAGCTCACAAGATGAACATACGAGATGTGCCCAAGTTGAACAAAGATAACTTTTCTTCATCACAAAGTAGGATAAGACTCCACTTATCAAGTATTGGTAATGATGTTACTCAATACTTAGATGCAAAATATGTGTTTCCTATAGGACCATTGACAGTAGATCAATTGACAGTGAAGCATGAGCATAACTGCATGGTTATAGAGCTTTCTTCCTCACTCTCTGATGCTGAATTTGAGCATATCAAAGATTGCACAACTGTAAAGAAAATGTGGGACAAACTGAAGCTTGTACATGGAGGTGATACAAATGTTCTGAGAGCAAAGGTAGAAAGTCTTAGAGGAAAGTTTGGTGATCTTAGAATGAAAGAAGGAGAAAACATCACACAGTACATCACAAGAATAAAAGAAGTAGTCAATGCTATACAAGGTGTTGGAGGTACACTTGAAGAAGAAAGAGTGGTAAGTAAAATTCTAAGAACCTTATTGCCTGTATATGCTATTAGAGTCTCTGCTATTCAAGAAATGAGAGCAGTAGCGAACAATATAGTTACTCTTGATAGCCTAATTGGTAGAATAATTTCATTTGAGATTAATAACTTTGACAATAGTGTCTTACCAAGTTTAGAGTTTGTATTTAAGTCTTCTATGAAAATTAGCAAATCCAATCATAGATACTCATCTAGAAGGGACAGTGAAAGTGAAAGTGAAGAAGAAGATCTAGATGGAATAGAAGCACTTATGGCTAGAAGAATACAAAGTGGCAAAGGTAAATACAAAGGCAAGTTACCACTTGTATGCTTTAATTGTAAAGAAATTGGACACTTTGTTGCTAGATGTCCTAACAAAAGAAAAGATGACAGAAGTGATGACAGATCTTTTGAAAAGAAATCTGACAAAGGTGATAACAAAGATTACAGAGGTTACCAACGATCAGAGAGAAAGGATACCTGAGACTACAATGATAAAGGCAAGAAGACTATTTACCTAGCTGCTTGCAAAGATGAAGATACTGACACTTAACCTAATGATGACATCGAGATGGTATTTGTAGCTGTAAATGATGATTCAGATGAAGATGAAAGGTATGAAGAAACTGCACTCATATCTAAGGTTAGTAAGAATGATATCTAGATTATAGATAGTGGCTGCAC
>MU226049.1:150462-185948 GCA_018584345.1 Thuja plicata
GAGCCTCTATAGCTTGGATAGAATCTTGATTATGGTTTTCTTGGATAAGCCAATTTCCCATTTTATCAAGTTTGGTTGAAAGGTTTTGCACTTGTTCAGGAGGAACTCTTAAAGCGTCATCTTCATCGTGAGATGAGTGAGAAGAGTTATACTCTATGGAAGGATTAGAATCATGAGTTATCAAATTTTCATCCAGGTTCCGAAGGAAAGGAGAGGAAGACTCAGGATCAAAGGAAACCATAAGTCTATGGCTTCTTCTAACCGAGATACTATAAGTAGGACTAGATGTGGTAAAGCTCATACACCAATACAATGCAAATGGACTAACACAAAATTTTGATCTATTGAATTTAAGTGCAATTTGAAAGAACATGCAAGATCTAACATAAATAATGTAAATCTAACACCAAAAAGAAAGAGTTATCTATCGCGGGTTCACCAAAATGTAAAGAGGTGAAAAATGGGGTAAAGGAGATTGATAATTAATTGTTGTTTGATTGCTTAAAGTGTGTTAAATCCCTTAACCCTACTTTACATTAAATTTTAATTGTGTTGATTATGTATTGCAATTGTGATTAGGGAGAAGATAAGATGCTCCTTTTCTATCCTCAAATGTACAAATGGAAGATCCAAGTTGATCAACCCAAAAGAAGGGTTAATGCACAAATGAATCAACTTTTCAGAAAGAGAACAAAGAAGGGGATCTTAAATTATGTTAATTGATTAAATGAATATGTTTGATTATAGTAATTGAAAAGGATAGGAAGAAAAACCAACCTTACAAAATTTGCAGATCAAGTAATGTTGCTTTCTGAGGTCTGTAGACTGTTTCTGGAAAAACTAACAGATGATCCCGAACCGGAACGCAGAGACGAACAAAACCCATAAATATTTTTTTGTTCTGATGTTGTCTTATGAAAAAGGTCAACCTTGACCCATAAATGTCAACCCTAACCCAATAATGTCGACCCTAACCTGCATAGGTCTGACAGAGAATCTATTCGCACCGTCTGAAAGAAAGTCGAAAAGGGTATCCAGATCCGGTCTCAAATCTACAGTCCTAAACCTGTACCTACAAGAAAAAGAGTTTTGTTTGTTGGGGGGGAGGGGTTTTCCTTAGTCAAACCCCAGTTTTGGAATTAACCTCAAATATATGCAATTGAAATTGCATAAAGATAAACAAATTAAATGCACAAATTCACCTTGCTTTTAAAAGTCCTTGTGGCGGATTTGAATCTATGGATCCACAAGTATGATTTAAAATGTAGAATGTAGAAAGGTAGGATGTCTTCAATCTCTTGCTTGTAGATCTCCAACACCAAGTCTTGAATGGGTTCTTGAATTTGGAATAGGCTTTGAAGAAGGTGGATGGAGAGATCACCAAAAGGGCACTACGTGGCTTCAATCCTTCAAGGGCCTCCCATGGATCTCTTTGAATTATTGAAGGCTTGATGGTGGATGAATCCTTGTTTCAAATCTTTCTTGATTGCTTGCTTGAATCTTCACTTGATGATATTTCTCAATTGCTCAAGGATGCATAGGCTTCAATAGAGGACTTAGAGAAAATGAGGGGAGAAAGGCTCCCTTTTATATAAAATTAGGGCACAATCTTCTAAGGAGGCCGACTTAAGATAATTAAATTCCAATTAGACCCATGCCCCTAGAAGAGGATCTATACTAAATATAATTTTGGAATTGATGCTTCGGAACCCGAAATCGCTGACCCGGAAGTGGGAAAACACTTTCTGCAAAGACAGACATCCAGAAACTATGAGATCCCAGGATCTGTACCCTGGTTCAAGATTGAGGTCAACCTTGACCTAGGTTAGGGTCAAGGTCAACCCTAACCTAGGTCAGGGTTGAGGTTGACCTAGACCTAAAAGGTCGACCCTGACCTTGAAGCCCAGAATCACCAGTCTGCAGTTTAGAATGCAAAAATCAGGCTAAAAAGGAGTGGAAAAAGGGACAGAACAGGGGGGAAGCCATGTCAAGATCAGGAACCCATTCTAGGTGCTTGATATGACCCCAAACCACTTACTCGAAGGGCTAAACAAGTCTACAATGGAAGTTCTTCCATTTTTTGACTAGACAATCGGTTATTAAGGAGAATAAGGATAGACAAGGTAAACCAACAGATAGTTAATTATTTCAAGTATTTGAAGGCATGCATCTTGTAGGGAATTAATAATCTTAGGTGTATTGATTGGTGGTTAAAGTTTAAAGGATAATTTTTGAAGCCACTGATTCACCCCCCCCTCTCAGTTATTACTAACAAGTTATTCACTCCATCATGCATGGCCTTTCTGTCATATTTCCATGGTCTTCCTAGGAGCAAGTGACATGTTTCCATAGGTTAGACATCACATAGAACCTTGTCCTTATATCTCCCAACAAATAATTCAACCCAAGCTTTCTCATTAACAAGGACATGTTGTCCTTTGTTGAGCCATGTGATCTTATAAGGATTGGGGTGGGATATCATTGTCATTTTCAACTTATTGATTGCCTCCTCTGACACTATGTGGTCAGTAGACCCTGAATCTATGATGACTCTACACACCTTTTCCATCATCTTACACTTTACTCTAAACAATTCTCTCCTTTGACTTCTTTCTTCCTTCACCAGTTCTTTTATCAAAGTTCTCCTCATCATAAGGTTTTCTCCCTCCTCTGATTCCAATGGCACTCAAGGGTTCTTTTTCCCACTTGCCTCTTCATGAACATAATTTACTCTTTTGTCACCTCCTTGTGAAGTTAAACCCTTCTCTGGACATCTGTATGCAGGGTGTCCAAACTGGTTATAGTGGTAACACTTCATGTTAGAAAAATAGTTTTCGGTCCCATGGCTACTGCCTCTTCCTCTGTTGTTAGAGTTCCTTCCTCTACTTGATCCTCCCCTATTGAAGGTTCCTTCATGTTTTTCAATGAGCTTAGTCTCTGATTGTCCTTTAGATTCAGATCTTCTTCCTCCATAACCACTTCTTTGTCCTCTAGCATCTCTTCCTCTACCTCTTCGTCTTGAAGTATTGGAGTCTTGTTTCTTCTTCAACTTGTCCTCCACCTTGATAGAAATTTGGTGGCATATCTGAACTGTATCTAGAGTCAAAAGACTCATCTCATCTTGAATGGTCCATTTGAGGCCATTAACATACCTTGCAAATTTCACTTTCTCATCTTCTACTACTCTTGACCTCATACAAAGTCTCTGAAACTCTTCCGTGTAGGAGTTAACATCTAGGTCCTTCTGCCTTAGACATTGTCTTCTCTTGTGCAACTAGCTTTCATAATCCTTAGGGATGTAAGCATCTTTTACTCTTGCTACCATAGCTCTCCATGAAGCAATGGGCTTCTTCCCTTCCTTCTCTCTTTCATCTTGGATGAATTTACAGCAACTAAGAGAAGATCCTCTCAACCTAGATTTTGCAACCTTAACCTTTTGAGCCTCAGTGATGCCATCACACTCAAAATGGTCTTCTAGTCCCTCTATCCAATCAAGGACTACATCTGGTTCCATCTTTCCAGTAAAGATTGGAACTCCTTCCAATGCTTTTACACTCATAGATTTTAGAGCTTTTAAGAATGGTTCTTGGTCACTGATAGGGTTAGCTTCAGGGACTTCATCTTCAAGAGCAATTTTTTTTCCTTTCCCATCAACCTTATCCATTACTTCATTTTCCTTCACATCCACTTCATCAACTTTTTGCTCAAGCTGAGCCAACCTATCTTGAATTAGTTAGTTCTCCACTTCTTTCTCATCTACCTTCTTGGCTAATTCAGCATTTGTCACCATTGTGGACTCTCCAATGGAATTTTTTGGTTGAAACAATAACCATGAGCCTGATCAAAGCGGCTTTGATACCAATTTGATAGAAGTAACCTTTTAGAGTGTGCTTACACAAATGCTTCTAGACTAGACTTTTCTCTTTCTAGTCCACTCAGGATCTCAATAACTCTTTAGGACCTCTCTAGTCTCTAGGTACTGAACCTAAGACCACTCCTATCTCTTCTCTAGGAGTCTCCAATTTTGTGTTTCACTCAAAGGGACAACTATCTCAAAGTTTTGTCTCAATGCTTTCTATGGCTTGAAGAATTCCAAAGACAAATTATTCATACCAAATTCTCTCTTGAAAAAAGGGTCATGTAAAGGCTTGCAATGTTCACTCTACATCCATTCCACCCCATTCCCATAAGTCTTCAAACCCAATTTGGTCAAGTTCACAATTTGTCTTCAAACTGCCCTAATAGGCCTAATGATCCTATTAGCCCTATCCAAATGGTTTTTCCACTTTTACTCCAAACACTTGCACACAACCTCCAAAACTAATTTAGGATCTAGATACCCTTTATGGAGACCTACAATATTTTCAAGGTCCAGGGTTCCCAACCTGTCCGTACATCACTGTCCTTCAAAATAGGGCTTTTAGGCCTATTTTGGCTCCCTACTAGCAACTCTCTAATTTCTCCTCAAAACTCAATCTAGATGGATTGGTTGGGCTCTAAGCTCCACATTAGGGACTTATGAGACCCTAAAAACTCTCTAACCATACTTGGTTCAGTCCTCCATTACATCCCCTTGCCTCTACAAATGGATTTATCCCTCTCATGCACCTAGCCAGATTGTCCTAACTCGCCTAGGGCATGAGTTTAACATTAGCTACACACCTTCCTTGACCTCCTACCTATATATACAGAATTTAAAGAGTCTCCCCTACAAGATTAATTCCACCATTTAGGATTCCCACAGTTGAATATCATATGGGAGCCATAAAACCAAAAACTGTCTGAACAACACCAGCAGACTACCTAATTTGCAATTATTTTCTTACATCTAATAGATTAACTCAAAATACTTAACTCACAGAATGAAAAATTCTTAAAACACTCCACACTCCATTAATCCATAGTTATATCTCAATATTCAATCCATTCAATTCCACGGTAACTAGAAATGCTCGAAGATGTTAAAAACACTGAATTGCAGTCACTTTTCACTATTCAAAACTTGCTTACAAAAACTCTGTTCTTTGGGATCCAAGCCATTAGTGTCTTAGATTCCATTCTCCACCATTCTAGGAAATTTGAAATCAATTTCCACTCATACATTTGTGGGGATCCTATTTTTTTGAATAGCATGCAACATTTGCAATTTCTTGCAAATGTTGTCATGACAACTTTTGGCATCTTTTTGCATTTACTATGCCAACTAGAATCTAGTGCCTCTAAGCCATGTAGTTTGATTAACTAAACCTATTTAATGACCTCAAAGAATATTTTACATCTCTCATGGGTCTAGGACACATTTTAAACCCAAATCCCAACTTTAGAGAAACTAGGCCCAAACTAACAAAAACAACTAACAATGACTAATTGGTGACCTTAGTACTAACAATAATTTACCTAGTCCACATGACCTACTAAGGCCTCAAAGAAAACACACACATCATTGACCTGGCTAAGTTCAGATACAAGCCAAAAACTTGAGGGCTTTGAGGATTTCCTTGATGCTCCCGCATCACAGTGACTGGTATATGGGTTGCATCAATTGCTCCAACACAATCCTATAGAAACAAAACTATAGTCAAGGAACACACAGTTTTAGGATTAACACTCAAGCAAAGAAATTTGTAGTGCTAGGCAATTTGCCTTGAAATACGGATCAAAATGGCCCTTCACACTAATTTTAGGAGGAGTGTTTGGACCAGGTGGTATAAAATAATTTGTATGGAGTGATAAGACAACCGTTAAGACCTTGTTGAAGTGTCGACTTACTATCTCTCAAGAGTGGCCAAAGCTAAGGGTAATCTTAAAATTCCTCAAATTGTGGCCAAGGGTGTGGAGGAACATCACTATTTGTTCTTATAACTTTATGTTTATCATATTGGTAATGCTTCTTTTTGCCTTAGAATATTTGGACATGACATCACTAGTTGTATCCTGTACTCGTGCAAATTTGGTCATGACAATCCACCTCATTCACATGAATAATGCATTTATAAAAAAAAATTATATCACTTCTTTCCTTACACATTTTTCACCTACCTTCTTGTGCAAACACTACTTTGGTTACTCCAAGGACAACAAAAAAAACTGTGAGAATACGAGTAGTTATGGTCTTCCTAGATATGTGTCCTTGAATGTTTATATTATTGGGAAGATCCATCAATGACCTAAAATGTGCATAGCAACGAAGGTTTGAGATAAAAATTTGTCACTCATAGGCACCAAGAGTTAAAGATAAGAAAATAAATGCAACAACATGATTTTTTCCATATACTGTGTCTATGGCATGTACTTATTGATACCTTTGTTTTTATATGTATTCATAGCTGGTTATTGTCTATAGATGTTGAATTTGTTAGCATTGTTGCATTAGGAAACCAGTCAAAGTGATATTGGTCAATAGTGTTTTGGGCATACCGTGTGATCATAAATGGAGAAAATATAGTTTTTATACCATACTACTCCAACTACAACAATTTATCTAGCTTTCTCCCAATAGCTACACAAATGCTCATGTATTCAATACCATTATTTTACTCTTTATCACAATATATTTCTCTGTTGTACCATTTAAAAACCTATGTATTGGAAATCATGGATTGTTGATGTATGCTTCTAGTGCAGGGCACCTCCCTATTTCTTGTTTTGGTGTTGTTTTGGGTTGTTGTAGGTGTTTAGGTGTGTATTAGAATAATATCCAAGGGTTTGGATACAATGTTAATTTACTTCTTGTTTGTAGGGCCTTAGTGCCCATTGAGTGTTTTAGGACATTTTGGCTTCAATTTTTGAAATGTTTCTATTTTGGGGTAATATGAGTTGGAGGTATGTTTAAGACCCTACACATCCTATTTCAGGTCTTAGAGGTCAACATCCATCATCAAGTTGACTACCAAGGTCAAATTGCTCAAAATGACAAAATGTTGCTAGCAACTTTGAAAGTTGCTCGAGCAACTTTTGCAAGATTTGACAAAATTTAGTAAAAAAATATGTAACTAGCCCATGCTCAGTATATGAGAATGGTTTCAATGCTTTGAAGAGGTTAATGATATTTTGAAGTGAAACACTTAATTCTGACACCTTTGTACAGATGTCTGTATACTCTTTTGTGTAATCTGCACTTTGTATTTGTTTCTGTACGGCAAAGGTGATCGGGCTCCATGATAGTGTAGTGTTCTCTTTCAGATTTCTTATTCATTAAGTAGTTTTTTTTTAAGTTCAGTAGAATTTAATTTACACATTTTTCAAAGGTCACTGGTCTAACAGAGACAGAAACAATGCTACCTAGTTAGAAATGGCTATAACCCAAAATTCCTCCTGTGGATTTTTCTAAAACCATGGGAATATTAGGGTTAGGGTCTGTAGATAGGTTTTTAGTTTTCTTTTTGGTTTTTTCCTTTGATTTCATAGGCCAAAAGTGAAGGCCTATGGCTGACTGGTGAAACCAAGTGAGCCAGGATAGGGAGAAGAAAGACTTTGTACGAGCACCCAAGACCTTTTGGGAAAGACTTAGGGGCATTTCTTGATGCACTAGATAGTCTCATAAAATGATTCAATAGTGGTTGGAGGTGAATCAAAGATTGGAGACAAGGTTAGCAATTGTTCATGTACACTGGTCTAGAGGCCTAATTAATAGGCTATAATCTAGGGCCAACAAGAAAGTGGGGTTTTGGGTGCCATCAGATGTAAGGATTTTGGATTCTGATAGGGTCGAATGTTGTCTTGAATATTTATAAGTTTTTTTGTGGAGTCATTTGGAGATTTTGGGAGCATTAGGCAAAAATCAATGAAAATAGACATACTAAGAATCAGGCAATTAGGCTTCCTAGTGAATTGGTGACCAATTGGATTGGTAAAAGGTATTGGAGTATTGGGATGAGTGCATAATGACCTAGGATGGGTCAAGAAGGGTGTTAAGAGTCTTGGATAATGTATGGGAAGATCCTAGGTAGAGAGTTGACATACTAGGTGGAGGATTAGTGGAATAAACTAGGCTTTTTGGGAACTAGTTGGATTGGTTAAGCTTGGTAACTTTGGAGTCTTCTTGAAACCAACTATACCTTGGAGGATAAGTTGGTAGAGGGGGTCTTGGAGATCCTAATTGGAAGAAGATCCAACAAAGAACAACCATGGGATGGTTGGATTAGACAAATCAAACACCTTAAAGTGAAGAAGAGCACTAGCTGTCAAACCCTCTACATCAGAATGGTATCAGAGCTGGAATAGCTTGAAGATTGTGTATGTCTGAAGGGGAGGAGAGTCAAGAGGTTGACAACATGACTCCTAAGGAAATGAGTAGGGATGCCATAGTAGAATTGGTTTAAGGCCCCTTGGATAAGGCTAATGTGTCCGAGAAAAAGACCAAGAAGAAGATCACAGAATGGGGAGATGAAAGTGATGGAGATTAAAGTTAGAGAGAAGAGTCATCAAACAAAGGGAAGGAACCTAAGATAGACAAAGAAAAAAAGTTATTCTTAGATTCCTTCAAATATTTAAATGAGGATAACATGGAACACATACCATATTACTGTGGTAGCCTAAATGGAGAAGAGTTTTTGGATTAGCTTGAAGCCATTGACAACCAATTCGATTACAAAGAAATTTTAGAGGAGAAGAGGGTCGGCTATGATAAGGCTAGACTCAAGGGATATGCATTGGTGTGGTGGAACATGATGCAGGATGAAAGAGTGAATAGTGGAAAGAAAAAGATTGTTTCTTTGGAGAGGATGAAAATTAGATTGAGGGCACAATTCTTGCCTACTGATTATGAAATTTAAATGTACCAAAATTTGCAAAACTTAAGAATGAAGGAGAAGATAGTGAGTGCATACACAGAGGAGTTCCATAAAATAAGCCTAAGGGATAGGAGAAAAGAAGATGAAATGGAGAAGGTGGCAACGTATCTAAATGGCCTAAGGCAAGGGATATAAGATGAGATTAGCATGATGGCTCTTGACAGTATGCACAAGTGTTTCCAATTGGCTTTGAGAGTAGAGGATAAGGCTAGAAGAAGGAATGACTTCAACCAAAGAGGAAGAGGTGGCAGAAATAAAAAAGGTTTTCAGAGAGACAGGGGTAACTTTGGTAGAGGACAGAGCCCTAATAGACAAGAAGAGAGTGAGTTCATGAATAGTAGTGGAGGAAACCAGTATAGAGGATCTTTCCAAAGGGGAGGATATAGAGGTAGAGGACCACCAAGAGGTAGGTTCCAACCCCAAGGAAGATCTAATTCAATTTTCACTGGTAGGTGTTATAATTACAATGAAAAGGGTCACACAATGGGCAGGTGTCCAGAGAAGGCTTCCTCATCTTTAATGGGGGATAAAAGCAATCAATTACTTCAAGAGGAGGATACCCAAAGTGTTAATTCAACCATATCCAAGGCAGGGCCAATATTGGATGGGGAGAACTTGATGTTAAGAAGAACCTTGTTGAAAGTGCCTTGCACCATAGAGCCACCCCAAAGAAAGAACTTATTCAAGACAACTTGTAGGTCTCATGGGAATATTTGCAAGGTTATAGTGGACTCTGGATCCATTGAGAATATAGTGTCCACTGAGATGGTGGAGAAATTGAAGTTGAGAAGGATACCTCGTACCACACCTTATAAGGTTTCATGGTTGAACAAGGGTCAACAAATAGTGGTAGATGAGAAAACTATGGTTGAGTTTGAGATTGGGGAATATAAGGAAAAGGTCCTATGTGAAATACCACCTATGGATGCAAGCTATCTGCTCCTAGGATGTCCATGGCAGTATGATGTCAAAGCAATACATGATGGAGAGAAGAACAATCATGTCATCACCAAGATAGGAAAGAAATTCCAAATGGATCCATTGCAAGAACCCAATGAAGAGAAGAATGTGGGGAAAAGTGTGATGTTATTGAGTGGAAAGAGTTTCTAAAGGCCATGAAGAAGGAGAAAGGAGGTTGTTGTGCAGTAGTGATCAAACCAAAGGAGGAAACTAAGGAGAAAGTCTATTTGCCACCAGAGATACAAGCTTTGTTGGAAAAGTACCATGACATAGTAGATAATGGTTCTCCAAGTGCCTTACCACCTATGAGGGATGTGAGTCATTAGATTGACCTCATTCCTAGAGAAAATTTGCCAAACAAAGCAACATATAGGATGACACCAAGTCAAAATGCAGACAGCAAAACAAATACAAGATTTTTTGGATAAGGGGTTAATAAGAAAGAGTTTGAGCCCATGTGTTGTGCCAATAGTACTTGAACCTAAGAAGGATGGAAAATGGAGGATGTGTATGAACTCCAGGGCTATAAACAAGATCACAATCAGATATAGGTTCCCAATGCCCCAGATAGAAGACTTGATGGACAATCTTGGAGGATCTTGTTACTTTTCTAAGGTGGAATTGAAGTCATGGTATCATCAAATAAGGGTGAGGCTAGGTGATGAGTGGAAAATAGCTTTTAAGACCAATGAGGGTCTATATGAGTGGCTAGTAATGCCCTTTGGCCTAAGTAATGCACCTAGCACATTCATGAGGCTCATGAATGAAATGCTAGCAGAGTTCATTGGTAAGTTTGTAATAGTTTACCTTGATGATATTTTGATCTTTAGGAGGTCCAAGGAGGATCACGTGAAGAATTTTGAGATAGTCTTAAGGAAGCTACATCAAGAGAAGTTGATGATAAATCAAGAAAAGTGTGAGTTTCTCAAAACTAAACTAGTTTACCTTGGTTTTGTGGTTGCTAATGTATGTATGAAAATGGACCCTGCTAAAGTTAAGTCCATTTTGGAATGGCCTACACCTAGGTCCATAGGGGATGTTAGGATTTTCTATGGGTTGGCCTCCTACTATAGGAAATTTTTAAGAAATTTCAGCCATGTATGTGCCCCTATACTTAACACCATAAAAGGTGGAATCAAGTGTAAGTTTGAATGGACAGTGGCATAAAACCAAGGGTTTGAAATGTTGAAGAAGAGAATTTTAGAACTACCTACTCTTAGGTTCCCTAATTTCAATCAACTCTTTGTGGTAGAGTGTGATCCTAGCAAGTTGGCTATTGGAGCAGTGTTGAGCCAAGAGAGACACCTTGTGGCTTTATTTTCAGAAAAGTTGAATGATGCTAAACAGAAGTAATCCACCTATGATTTGGAGTTATAAGCTATGGTTCAAGCCCTCAATAAGTGGAGGCACTACCTAATACCTAGGGAGTTTGTGGTCTATATTGATAACCACACCCTAAATTTCCTAAATGGAAAAGAAAAACTAAATCAGAGGCACATGAAGTGGGTAGAATCATTGCAGGCTTATAGATTTCTTATTAAGCATAAGAAGGGGGTTAGGAACAAGGTTGTAGATGCTCTTAGTAGGAGAGTACTCAAAATCAAAGAGATACAACTACAAAGTGTAGGATTGGATGATTTGAAAGACCTCTACAAGGAAGACAAAGATTTCAAAGAAGCTTGTGTGAAGTTTTAGCATGGTTTGAAGGTGGATTTCAGTGATTTTGTGTTGCAGGAAGGCCTATTGTTCAAAGTTCATCTTATGTGTATACCTTAGTGCTTAATGAGGGAAAACATTGTGAAGGAGAAATACCAAGGGAGCTTGGGAGGCCACTTTGGAGTGGATCAAACATTGGAGTAGGTACATAGGAATTACTATTGGCCTAAGATACATTAAGATGTGAGGAGATTTGTAGAAAAATGTAAGATTTGTCAGAGGGAAAAAGGACAAAGAAGAAATAGTGGGTTGTATGAACCATTATCTATACCCCAAAGGCCTTGGGAGTGCCTTAGTATGGATTTTGTTTTGGGGTTACCAAAGACACCTAGGGGACATGACAGTGTGTTTTTTTGTGGTGGACCATTTTAGAAAGATGGCACACTTCATTCAATGCAAGCATACCAATGATGCCTCTCAATTTGTAGGGATATTCTCTAGGGATATTGTAAGAATCCATGGTTTGCCTTTGAATATTGTCAGTGACAGGGATACAAAGTTTGTGGGTCAATTTTGGAGAACTCTTTAGAACATTCTTGGAACTAATTTTTCTTTGTCCTTAGCCTATCATCCACAGACAGATGGGAAAATAGAAGTAGTGAATAGGTCATTTGGAAATTTGCTGAGGTGTTTAACCAAACAACATGGACAATCTTGGGATCATATTATAAGGAAGGTAGAATTTGCATACAATGACTCCATTAATAGGAGTATAGGTAAGAGCCCCTTTGAGATAGTTTATGGGGTCAATCCTAGAGGGATTTTGGAGTTGAGGGATCTCAGTTTGAGGGACAAGAGGAGTGCATAAGGAGAGTCATTTACAGAGCAGATGAAGGAGTTGCATGATCAAGTCAATAAGACTTTACAAAAATAAGTGGAGAAGTACAAAACCAAAGCTGATAAGACTAAGAGGGACTTGTAATTCAAGGTTGGAGATCTAGTACTTTCCTATCTCAGAAAGGAGAGGCTACCCAAAGTCCAACCAACTAAGCTACTCATGAAGAAGATTGGACCACTAAAGATTTTGCATAAATATGGCAAGAATGCCTATGAAGTGGAATTGCCTCCTAATTTGGGGATTTCACCTATTTTTGATGTTTGTGACTTGTATTCATATAGGGGATCACCTCTAGACATAGGCGAGTCTACACTTGCATATTTGGAGGAAGATGATTGGGTGAAGGATTTGCCTACCACAAAGCCATTACAATTGGAAAGTACCTTGGAATCTAAGGTGATAAAGAAGACAAGGGTAAGTACAAGGAGTACCTCATCAAGTGGCAGGGACTACCTAAAGCTGAGGCCACTTGGATGATAAAGCTGGATATTCTAAAATATGGGGTCACCATTGAAGACCTCCTAACTCAAGGGACTTGAGTTATTTTTGTCTAGGGGAGTATGGTGTAGGGCACCTCCCCATTTCTTGTTTTGGTGTTTTTTAGGGTTTTTTTAGGTGTTTATGTGTGTGTTAGAATAATATCCAAGGGGTTGGATACAATGTTAGTTTACTTCTTGTTTGTAGGGCCTTAGTGCCCATTGAGTGTTTTAGGACATTTTGGCTTCAATTTGTGAAATGTTTCTATTTTGGGGTAATATGAGTTTGAGGTATGTTTTAAGACCCTACACATCCTATTTCAGGTCTTAGAGATCAACATCCATCATTGAGTTTACTACCAAGGTCAAATTGCTCAAAATGACAAAATGTTGCTACCAACTTTGAAAGTTGCTCGAGCAACTTTTGCAAGATTTGACAAAATTTAGTTAAAACTGACGTAACTACCCCATGCTTGGTATATGAGCATGGTTTTTATGCTTTGAAGAGGTTAATGAGATTTTTAAGTGAAACACTTAATTCTGACACCTTTGTACAGATGTATGTAGCCTCTTTTGTGTAATATGCACTATGTCTTTGTTTTTGTACGGATGTGTATGAATTGGTAGAGGTGATTGGGCTCCATGATAGTGTAGTGTTCTCTTTCAGCTTTCTTATGCATTAAGTAGTTTTTTTTAAATTTTAGTAGAAGTTAAGTTACACATTTTTGAAGGTCAGTGGTCTGACAGAGAAAGAAACAGTGCTACCTAGTTATAAATGGCTCTAACCTAAAATTCCTTCAGTGGATTTGTCTGAAACCATGGGGATATTAGGGTTAGGGTCTATAGATAGGTTTTTAGTTTTCTTTTTGGTTGTTTCCTTTGATTTCACAGGCCAAAATTGAAGCCCTATAGCTGACTGGTGAAACCAGGTGAGCCAGGACAGGGAGAAGAAAGACTTTGTATGAGCACCCAAGACCTTTTGGGAAAGACTTAGTGGCATTTATAGATGCACTAGATAGTCTCATAAAATTATTCAATGGTGGTTGGATGTGAATCAGAGATTGGAGACAAGGTTAGCAATTGTTCATGTACACTGGTCCACAGGCGTAATTAATAGGCTATAATCTAGGGCCTGCAAGAAAGTAGGGTTTTGGGTGCCATTAGAGGTCAGGGTTTGGATTCTGATAGGGTTGAATGTTTTCTTGAAGATTTCCAAGTTTTTTTGTGGAGTAATTTGGGGATTTTGGGAGCATTAGGCCAAAATCAATGAAAATAGACCTACTAGGAATTAGGCAATTAGGCCTCCTAGTGAATTGGTGACCAATTGGATTGGTAAAAGGTATTGGAGTATTGGGATGAGTGTAGAATGACCTAGGATGGGTCAATAAGGGTGTTAAGAGTCTTGTAGACTGTATGGGAAGATCCTAGGCAGAGAGTTGACATACTAGGTGGAGGATTAGTGGAAGAAACTAGGATTTTTGGGAACTAGTTGGACTAGTTATGCTTGTTAACTTTGGAGTCTTCTTGAAACCAACTATACCTTGGAGGATAAGTTGGTAGAGGGGGTCTTGGAGATCCTAATTGGAAGAAGATACAACAAAGAAAAACCATGGGATGGCTGGATTAGACAAATCAAACACCTTAAAGTGAAGAAGAGCACTAGTTGTCAAACCCTCTTCATCAGCTTCCCATCTCATTGTCTTTATGGCTTCATTACTATAACTGCACTCTTACTTGACACCATTCCTCTTGGCTAGATATAATTATTTCTTGATATTTTTCCTTGTAAATGTCTGCTAGATTTTCATGAATTTTTATCAATTTTATCCTTGTTTCTAATCCGAATCATGAATGATTTGATGTTTATTGATTTGATTGTAGCAATGTTTTTTATGAGTTTTAAGAATATGCTCCTACAAATGATAGATCAATTTTATTATATTTGTTGTGATTCAATATTTAATTGTTCCATGTCATTATGCATTGTTCCTATTCCTTTTGATATATGAATATATTCTCAAAATTAAGATTTCAATAATGATAGTAAGAATAAGGATAATCGTAGCTCCTTACTATAGCATACCATCCATTGTTCTGTTATATGAAATGTTGATCTATGGAAGCCTTATGCACCATGCATCTCACATGAATCTTCTTTTTTTGTTTTGTATCCATAATGAGATACTCATGTTTTCATCTTGCAAATATCATTTCATCTTATCATGGCACCCCTTACTTATTAGGGAAGCATTCAGATTTGTAAATGTTATTCAATGCATACCCATAGCTAAATGTTGCTAGCTAATGAGATACCAAATCCCTTTGTATTGTTATAGTTGTATTTCCCATCTTCTTTATTATATTCAATATCTTACTACTATTGTAGCTTCCTTTGATATATGTGGCTGTCTTTGGTACCCTATAACAACATTATTATTATTTGATGTCTTGTAGTCAATCTTCTTGATTATGATTGTTATTGTAGCTGATTGCATTGGATCTTTTAATGAAATATCTCTACCACTTCATTCATTGTCATTTCAGATTTACCATATGCTCTTTGATAGTATAAGCTATAGCTTTTCATGAATTTAATTTGATGATCATCTATGACCGTAAGAATTGAGATGTTTTGTACTGATGTACTGACTACATTGTCATTGTTATTTTTTGTAATTCATTGCTACGAAACTTACTTGATGTTATAATGTTGTTCAAACAATGATATATATTGCACAATATATCTGAGATCCTTAAAACTGCATTACACTATGCTTGTAACAACACTAGTCGACACTCATTATCCATGTAACATTTTTTACACTTTGAATTGTTAGAATAACTGAGAGGGGGGGGTGAATCAGTGGCCTCAAAAATATTCCAATAGTTAACAAAAAAAAATTTATATCTCAAATGTAAACCTCAAGTTATATTTAGTCCCACAAGATGCATGCCTTCAAATAATCTCAACAAATAACTACTACTCGGAATTTACTGTTAAACCTTATTCTTACTGTTTACCGATTAGAAGTCTTTCATTTAACAAAAAATCATAATTTACTTAGAGTATACCGATCAATATACAGTTAGTTATTTGTAATGCAAAACACTAAAGTAATGAATCATAAACACATTGACACGTGGATGTTTAACATGGAAACCCTATTAAGGGAAAAATTGCTTGGGACTAGTAACCCAAAATTTTTACTCTTTCTAAGTGAGCTCGGTGAAGAGATAACCCTGTTAAAGGTTACAAACACACTGTTAGGTGTGACCTTGTTAGAGGATTTAAATACAATAGTTTGTCACTTGATATCTGGCAACTAAATGCTACCTTGTATGATCAAACCTTTCTTTGTTTGTCAAATGGTATTTGACATGACTATGCTATCTTCATGATCAAAATTTTTGATACTCCTTGGGATGTATCTCAATATAGAAAGGATTATTAAGTATTGACCCTGTTAAGACACTTTTTCCTCCAATGGTTAAACTAAAATAATATAGATGATTTGTTCACACATACAACTTGAATTGCATATTTTCAGATCTATTGTAAGCTCATATACCTTCTGGTCAATATATCTTATCAATACCTTTGCTCCACTATTTCTACCCGGTGATGTTGTTTCTCTATTTCTTGGTGTCTACAAAAATATAGCTCTTGTTCTTCAGCTTGATTGAACAGGACTGTATGAAGTTTTTCTTAATTAGTTTCTCTCCAACATCCTCTTTTTCTATTAACTCCCCTAATTCATAATGAATTAGATTGTGTCTTTATAGACATGATATCACCTTTTCTAGGTTTCTTTATTTTCTTTCTCTTGTCGTGATCCACAATTCTTTCCAATCTTGATTTAAAGCAGACTTCAGTTTTAATCTCGTAGATATCTCCTTGACATCTGGATTAAAACAAATTTAAAAATCTAGTTATTAACTTGTCATTGAAAACAATATTAACACCCAGTTAACTCCTTATTTTTCTCTTGCCAGCTAAGTCTTTTGTCATTTCTAAACTTTATCTCTTTTGGTGTCTTGGCTCTTGTTAGCTTCGGTCAACACTTTAGTTCTCCTTGGGCTTCTCTGTCAGGGTTTTCTGTCCATCGAGTAACACTGCTTGTTCTATCTGTCGAGTAATACTTGTGATTCTTCTCATTGGTAATGCTTGTTATTTTTCTATCTTGGGTATCACTGTGACTTTCTTCTTGGGTTCCTCTGTCTGTTAGGGTGCACTTCCCATTGGTGTTTGTATTCACTTTGTGAATACTAATCTTGTATGCATTATAGATAGCATAATCTTTATCACTTTGGTTCTCTGAAGTCTTTGACTCTTTGTATATAACCAATCTGATTATATCAAGTTGACACCAATGACAATACAATTTATTAACTGATTTAATGACTTGCATTGACTTTCTACATTTCAGTGATCAACTTAACATCTTCAAACTTTCAATTAGTCATGGTTCATCAATCTCTCCCTTTGGAATTGATGGCACTACCCTACAATCAACTACATAATCATATAATATTATTAGTAATACAATATGACATATATTAGTTGTAGTTCATCAAACTACCAATCTTTTTGTTCTATAACTAATACAAATGTCTGGCTCTCGGTAATCTCATATAGCTTAGATTTTTTTCTTACAGAGTGTGTTCTTCAATCTTCAATCCCTTCACTGGATAGACGTATCAACTTTTGATTCTAATTTGTGCTCTCCCTTTGACTTTTCCTCTTCTTGATAATCTCTTTTTCCTTTGACAACAATCTCTCCCTTTCTTCCTTATGATGGATATTTCATATGTAACTCTCTCTCATCTTGTTATTCTCTCCCTTTTTATATTATCTCCCATCTGGATATATTATTTACCTTCTGGATATTCTCTCCCTTTGATAACAATGCCAAAGTCTCTTTTACTTAATATATTCCTTGAATTTCCCTTTCATCAGCAACTTATCTATGTATTAGCCAAATTTATCTCAGGTTTTTGGTGTAGATAAATACCTTGCTTTGTAAAGATCTATCTTTGCAGTCCATTTATTTTCTTGCATCAACATGAATGATCTTCTATTTCTTGTATAGGTTGATGCAATCTCCTAGTCAGCTTACTAATCGATAGACAAGGGTTGGACCCCTAGTCTCTGTCTCAGGTACTCAAATTTATCTTTCGGTAATGGCTTGGTAAATATGTCAATTAACTGTTCCTTAGATTGAACATTTTCTAGTACCACTTCCTTTTCTTGCACTTGATCTCTTAAGAAGTGATACTTGATAGAAACATGCTTACTCTTAGCATGCATGACTGGATTTTTTGATATGTTAATTGCACTAGTACTATCACAATAGATAATCAATGGTTCAAGAATATTCATATTCATACCTTCTAGTAATTGTTTGATCCATGCAATGTTTGAGCAGTTTGCAGCAGCAACCACATATTCTACTTCTACAGTAGACTGAGAGATGAATCCTTTCTTTTTACTGATCCATGTGACAAGTCTGTCACCCATGAAGAATGCTCCTCCAGTTGTGCTCTTTTGGTCATCTAGGTTTCTAGCCCAATCAACATCTGTATAGACTTTAAGCTCAAATTTACCTCTTGTGTTACATCATAAGCCATAGTCTTCAGTGTTCTTCAAATATCTTAGAATTCTCTTGATAGCAGTCATATGTGATCCTTTGGGGTTAGCAAAGAATCTTGCAACTATTCCAACTACATGTGCTATATTTGGTTTGGTATGAACAAGACACATTAGCTTGCTAATCATTGATCTATACAAGGTCTGATTTACCTCATTTGATTTGTCTTCTTTTGTCAGCTTACATATGGTGGCAATAGGTGTTCCAACTAGCTTGGAATCTTCCATTTTGAATATCTTCAACACTTTCTTGATGTATTTGAATTGTGTTATATATATGCCTACATTTTGTTGAAGAATCTAAAAACCAAGAAAGAATTTGATCTCCCCAAACATAGACATTTCAAACTCATTGCTCATTTCATTAGCAAAGTTTTGACATAACATATCATTACCCCCAAAAATGATATATGCAATCATAATGTTATCATCAGTATGTTCTTTTAAATACATATTTCTATTTTCACTTATTCTTACAAATCCAATGCTTATGAGATAGGAGTGAAGTCTTTCATACCAGGCTGTAGGTGATTGTTTCAATCCATACAAGGCTTTATGTAGTCTATATACCATGTTTCTCTTGTCTGGATCAACAAACCCTTATGGTTGTTCAATGTATACCTCTGGGTGAACCCACAATAGCGGGTTACACTTTTTTGGAGGAAGCAATTCCTCACAAAATTTGCAAAGAAGGTAGATTGATAAAGTACTTTTGATAGAAAGAAGGGACTTTTGATAGAAAGTAATTTCTATCAAAAGTCCTTGATTACGGGTAATTCTAGTCATTTACTTTTGATATAAAGTAGTTTTTATCAAAATCCTCTGATTAGAGGCCATTTGTAGAGGGTTACAGAAATCTATAGTTATCATGGCTTCAGGGCTCAAGCATGGGGCTCAAATGGAAGAACAGGGAGACATCCTTTTGCATCACACAAGTACTCTAAATGAGCTTTCCAACTAATATAGATTTGATAATTTTTTAATTAATTAGGTCTATGTTTTTTGACATGCATCGAATGTATGTTTTTAATTGAATATAAACCTACAAGTTTGACATTCAATGAAAAATAGTAGAAATGAGAAAACAAAATTGAAAAATAACAGTGCCCTCCTGCTTTGAGTCTACTTTCTATCAAATATTTTTTTTTAATTTCGATAAATACACAACAAGTTATAAGCTATGCAGTTAAGGTATGTCAAAATTATGGTTTACTCTACTTCAAACGTTCATAAAATATGCATTAATCATGATAATGTCATCAAATAAATTGCATGCTCTCCATATGGATGTCACAAAACCAAATTTGAAAGAAGTGCATTGATATCTATTTTAGAAAAAAAGTTATGCTGTATGAAGTCAATGTAACTTTTTGAATATGACATTTTCAACAACATAGTAGTTTTCGTGGGAGAAAAAAAAACCATTCAAATCAATTTAAAAAAGAAAAAAATAAAAAAATATATTCAGAATTTAGATAGCAAATCCTAAAAGACTCTAGTTTACTTCATCTTCCGATTTCAAACATTTTAACAAAAATATGCATCCGAATCTAAAAGGATTTATTAAGACACTTATAAGCCTTTCTTTTGGTGGAATACCCTAGGAAGATTCCTTCTTCACCTTTGGAGTCAAGCTTTCCATTTCTATCATCTTTTAAGATATAACATTGACTATCAAAATTTTTGAACTTACATTGGGTGTGTAACCATACCAAAGCTCATAGGGTGTCTTCTTGGTGTCTTTCCTCGATTGAACTTTGTTCAATGTGTAGACAACAGTACTAACAACTTCCCTCCAGATTGTTTGAGTGATGTTTTTCTCAATCATCAGGGTTCTTACACAATCAACAATGGATTTGTTTCTCCTTTTAGCAATCCCATTTTGTTGTGGTGTTCTTGGTGAAGAAACATGTCTTTTAATTCCATTCTCATTGCAAAAGTTAGTGAATTCTTCTCAAACAAATTCCCCTCCTCTATCTAATCTTAAGCATTTTAATTCATTACCACTTTGTTTTTCTACCATTTAAACATCTTGAATGCTTCTGATTTTTGTTTTAAGAACACAACTGTCATCATTCTAGAATAATCATCTACAAAGAGAATGAAATATCTATCTCCATAGTAACTCTTTTTCCTCATGGGTCCACATAGATCAGTATGGACTAATTCTAGAATTGCATTAGATGTATTGGCTTTACTCTTGAAACTAGACTTTGTCCACTTCATTTTTTTGCCAATTTTTACACATGATATGCTCAAGCTTAGACATGCTCGGTAAGCCTCTTACATTCCTTTTATTTCTTATCTTTATCATGTTGTAAAAATTCACATGACATAATCTCTTATGCCATAATCATATGTATTCATTTCTAGCCATTAAAAAAGTCATGTTTATATCATCAAGATAGAAAAGGTTACCTTTTATTTGTTCACCAGTTCTGATCAATCTTCCTGATTCATTGAAGATATTTTCCATCTTATTCTCAAATGCTACTCAGTGATCTATATTGTTAAGATGTGAAACACTCAATAGATTATAATTAAGTCCTTTTACCCAGTAAGCATTTTCACATTTGATTAGGTTATTCAACATTATGGTTCCTTTACCTTTAACTGGACAAGGTGTGTCATTACCCATTCTTACTGATCCACCATTATAGTGCTCAAAAGTTTCAAACTTTTGTTTATCACCAATCATGTGGTGAGTATAGCCACTATCTATAATCCAGACATCATTCTTACTAACCTTAGACATGAGTGCAGTTTCTACATACCTTTCTTCTTCGTGTGAATCATCCCTCATGGATACAAATACCATCTCAATGTCTTCATCAGATTCAGTGTCAGTGTCTCAAGCTTTTTTTTGAGAAATGTAACAAGCTTTCTTTCCTTTGTCCTTATAGTCTCAGGTATCTCTTCTGTTAGATTGTCAGTTGCTTTGGTAATCATTGTCATCAACTCTATCTTCATATGTTCTATCATTACTTCTGTCATCTTTTCTTCTATTTCGACATCTTGTAGCAAAGTGTCCAACCTCTTTATAATTAAAACATACAAGTGGTGATTTACCTTTATATATGCCTTTGCCTCTCTGAAGTCTTCTTTCCATTAAAGCTTCAATCTCATCAAGTCCTTGGTCATCACTATCACTTTCACTATCATTCCTCATAACATGTCTATGACTTGACTTACTTATTTTCAAAGAAGATTTAAATGCAAATTCCATAGATGGTAAGACACTATTATCAAATTTATTCATCTCAAATAAAATCAGTCTACCATTCAAACTATCTAGAGTAACATTATTGTTTACAATTGCTCTCATTTCTTGTATACCAGATACTCTAATAGCATATGTAGGCAATAGGGTTCTTAGGATTTTACTTACCACTGTCTCTTCTTCAAGTACACCTCCAACTCCTCAGATAAAATTGACTACCTATTTGATTCTGTAGCTATACTGAGTGATATTTTCTCTTTCTTTCATCCTTAGGTCATCAAACCTCTTAGGCTTTCTGCCTTAGCTCTTAGTACATTAGCATCTCCTCCATGTACCAGCTTCAATTTATCCCATATTTTCTTTGCATAAGTGTATTTTTTGACACCTTCAAACTCAGCATGAGAGAGTGAGGAAGAAAGTTCTATCATCATGCAATTATGCCCATGCTTTTCTCTCATTTTCTCAATTGTGTGAGGTGTTGTGGGAAACACATATTCAGTATCTAAGAATTGAACAGTATCATTTCAAATATATGATAAGTGGAGTCTTATTTTGCTTTGGCATGATGCAAATTTGTCTTTGTTCAACTTGGGCACATCTTGTTTGCTCATCTTGTCATCTTTTTCTTGAGCTATTAAACTCCCTTTCTTAGCACACAAGCTCTGATACCAATTGTTAGAATAACTAAGAAGGGGGGGTCAATTAGTGGTCTAAAAAATATTCAAATAGTTAACCATGAAAAATTTATATCTCAAATATAAACCTCAAGTTATCTTTAGTCCCACAAGATGCATGCCTTCAAATAATCTCAACAAATAACTACTGCTCAGAATTCATTGTTAAACCTTATTCTTATTGTTTACCGATTAGCAGTCTTTCATTTACTGAAAATAGTAAATTACTTAGAGTATACCAATCAATCCAGAGTTAGTTATGTGTAATGCAAAACATTAAAGTAATGACTCATAAATACATTGACACATGGATTTTTAACGTGGAAACCCTATTAAGGGAAAAAGAACTTGAGACCGGTAACCCAAAATTTTCATTCTTCTGAAGTGAGCTTAGTGAAGAGCCAACCCTACTAAAGGTTGCACAAACACACTGTTAGGTGTGACCTTGTTAGAGGATTTAAATAGAATATTTTGTCACTTGATATCTGGCATCTCAATACTACCTTGTATAATTAAACCTTGCTTTGTTTTTAAAATGGTATCTGAAATGACTATGCTATCTTCATGATCAAACTTTTTGATACTCCTTGGGATGTATCTCAATATAGAAAGGATTGTTAAGGCCTGCTCTTGTTAAGAGAATTTTTACTCCAATGGTTAAACTGAAACAATATAGATGATCTATTCACACATACAACTTGAATTGTAGATTTTCAGATCCATTGTAATATCATATACCTTCTGATCAATATATCTTATCAATACCTTTGCTCCACTATTTATACTCAATGATGCTTTTTCTCTGTTGCACGGTGTCTACAGAAATTTAGCTCTTGATCTTCAGCTTGATTGATTAGGACTGTATGAAGTTGTTCTTCATCAGTTTCTCTCTAGAATCCTCTTTTTCTATTCACTGCCCTAATTCATAATGAATTAGATTGTCTCTTTATAGACATGATATCACCGTTTCTATGTTTCTTGATTTTCTTGATCTTGGTGTGATCCACAATTCTCACCAATCTTGATTTAAAGTAGACTTCAATTTTAATCTCGTAGATATCTCCTTGAAAAATGGATTAAAAAAAATTTAAAACTCTAGCTATTAACTTGTCATTGAAAACAATATTAACAACTACTTAACTCCTCTTTTTTCTCTTGCCAACTAATTCTTTTGTCATTTCTGAGCTTCAGTTCTTTCGGTGTCTTAACTCTTGTTAGCTTCAGTCAACACTTCAGTTCTCCTTGGGCTTCTCTATCGGGGTTGTCTGTCTGTCGGGTAACACTGGTTGTTCTTTCCATCAGGTCATACTTGTGATTCTTCTCATCGATAATGCTTATTAGTTTTCTCACTCAGGTATCACTGTGACTTTATTCTCAAGTTCCTCTGTCCATCGGGGTGCACTCTCGTTGGTGTTTGTAGTCACTTTGTGAATACTGATCTTTTATGCATTATAGATAGCATAATATTTATCTCTCTAGTTCTCTGAAGTCTTTGACTCTTTGTATATAACCAATCTGATTATATCAAGTTGATATCAATGAAAATACAATCCATTAACTGATTTAATGACTTGCATTGACTTTCTACATTTCGGTGATCAACTTAACATCTTCAAACATTCAATCAATCATGGTTCATCATGAATGTCAATTTTGTCCTCTTGACCAAAGACATGATGTCCCCATTATTACTATGTAGGCATACAACTCATTTAGTATATTTCATACTCCATATTAATCCTTACAAAAAAATGAGGCACTTAGATTTGTCATAAAGATATTCTTCTAATTGTATTCCTTCACATATACCATCCATTTGTGTCTCTAAAGGCACTGACTCTCTTTTATTTTTGAATTCTAAAAGTTTTGAAGTAACTATAATAAGTGAATTTTCATGTTCTTTGAAATTCCTATCACTTATACATACTACCTTCTGATCATAATACACAAACCTAATGTTAGTTACTTTAAAAAATTTCGGAGAAAATGCTATACTTTGAAATATTCTAGAGAAGGAAATTTTGATTCAAAAGGAGAAGAAGGAATATTCTTAGCATATTCTGCAAGGAGTAAATATTACAAATGTTTGAACAAGGTTACTAACAAAAATGGTGGAAAGTGCAAATGTAAGAATTGATGAATTTGCAAAAAGGAATGATGAAGATGACAAGAAGGAACCATAAAATTATGATAAATTTGTATATGTACAACTTGATGGCCCTAATACCTTATCGAGATCA
The DNA here is from genome assembly GCA_018584345.1 of Thuja plicata. Lineage (NCBI taxonomy): Eukaryota > Viridiplantae > Streptophyta > Pinopsida > Cupressales > Cupressaceae > Thuja > Thuja plicata. The sequence goes on from MU226049.1 coordinate 175,026, forward strand.
CCTACTAAGGAGGAAGATGAACAAGGAGTTCCACAACCGAATGTTGATATTGAAGAACTGAGATCTACCAGGCCTATTTTGGCAAAGTATGTGAGTAGACACCATTCCCTGAGAAAGATTATTGAAAATAAGGATGTTGGAGTGATGACCCAAAGCAAGGTAAGAGACAATACATGTTTTTGATATCTATATTTGAGCCTAAGAAAGTTAGAGAGGCACTAGATAATGAAGATTGGATGAAAGCAATGAACTAAGAGTATAATCAAATTGAGAAGAACAAGACATGGACATTAGTACCTAGACCCAAAGACAAAAATGTTATTGGTACTAAATGGGTTTTTAGAAACAAACTAAATGAGCATGGAGAAGTTATCAGAAATAAAGCTAGATTGGTTTGCAAAGGTTATGTACAAGAAGAAGGAATTGACTATGGAGAGACTTTTTCACTTGTTTCAAGATTGGAAGGAGTTAGATATGATTCTTACAAAGGAATCTAGGTATATCAAATGAATGTTAAGTTTGCATTTCTTAATGAGAAATTTGAAGAAGTATACATTGAGCAACCTAAAGGATTTATTGAGAACACAAACAAGAACAAGATATGTAAGTTACATAAAGCTTTATATGGTTTGAAACAAGCACTCTGAGCATGGTATGAGAGATTTCAATCTTATCTAATCAAAATAGGATTTCAAAGAACAAGTGATAAAAATAATGTTTACTTGAAATGTGACAGTGATAATAAAGTTTTGATTGCTGAAATTCTTGTTGATGATATTATTTTTTGAGGCAATGAAACTTTATGTAAAGGATTTTCAAATGAAATGAGATAAGAGTTTGAGATGTCAATGATTAGAGAGATTAATTTCTTTCTAGGTCTACAACTATAGCAAGTTACAGGAGGAATCTATATTACAGTAGCCATTTATATCAAACAGATTCTTAAAATTTTTGGTATGAAGGATTCCAAACCTGTTGTAACACCTATGGTTACTGGATGTAAATTATCAAAAGAGGATGAGACGCAAGAGGTGGATAATACTCTTTACCAATCCATGCATGGTAGATTACAGTTTGTTGTTCACAATAGACCTGATATAACACATACTATTGGAATTGTTGCAAGATTTTCTTCTAATCCGAAGGAAACGCATATTCCTGTAGTAAAAAGAATTTAAGAGATCTTAAAGGCACATAAGAGTTTGGTTATTGCACAAAAAAGAAGGCACTTTTGATCTGCAAGTCTACACTATTGCAGATTGTGCTAGAAATGTTGATGATAGAAATACTACTAGTGGAGGCGCATTCTTTCTAGGTGAAATATTGGTTACATGGCTGAGAAATAAATATAGTTCTATTTCACAGTCTACTGTCAAGGCTGAATATGTTGCTACTATTATGAATTATGCAAACATAGTATGGATTAAGCAATTACTTGAAGGTATGCAAGAAGAGATCACAGATCCAGTTACTATTATTTATGATAATACAAGTGTTATTAATATATCAAAGAACCTGTTTATGCATTCAAAGACCAAGCACATTTATATCAAGAATCACTACTTGAGAGAATAAGTTCAAGAGAAGAATGTGAGATTGGAATATGCGAATTCAAAGGAACAATTGGCTGATATCTTTACAAAGCCACTATCTAAATATGCTTTTGAGTATCTCAGAGATAAATTAGGGGTTCTTCCTCTATCAAATATTCACTAACAAGCATGAGACATGCAACATCAATTCTATATTTCATTAGAATATCTATTTCTAAATTTATATTAGTATGACACACTTTAGGTGATTCCGGAAGTTGTGAAAATATTTTTTATTTATGAGTACATGTCAGGTATAATCCACTACTAGAACAATCTTTTAGGAGTATCACTTTTTTACATTGTTGTCAAAGAGGGAGAGAATGAATTGATGACATTTATCCTTAAGGGAGATATTGATATTGAGAGAGAATGAATTGCTAATATTCACTCATGAAGGAGATTCAGAATGTATGGTGCAAAAACACAAGATTTATCCAAGAGGGAGATTCAGATCAGAGATCAAAGTGGAAACATGAATATCAACTCTAAGGGAGTACAATTATGAATTTGAGAGCTTCCATCCTCAATTGCCAAAACACTATTATAGTGGTTTTCGTCAATGCGAAAGAGGGTTATTTTTATTAAATGATAAATATCTGATGGAGATGATGAAGACCGAGTGATACCGAGTATCATCATTGTAGAGATAGTTAGATCAGTTATTGATTTCTCATTGATTTCAAGCAATTGATTATTTGATTTTTATTGTGTTGTGATATCTTAACAGGAGAAGTTAAATGGGTGAAAAATACCGATTAGACAATGATGAAGTAATGATAATATAATTGTTTTCTACTATATATTTGATGTTATCAAATCGGGACAATTGATTGATCAAGTCAGAAATTGCAATGAGTTTAAGTTAGGACTAAAAGAGTTACTTTATCGAGCTAGACTGAGTCAGACAGTAGAACGTTATGTGAGCCAGTCACAAGTTACCAAGCATCAAGTGAAATTCAAGCACTGACCATTGAAGATGAGTTAGACACCAAGTAGTGAATGGATTCAGTTATTGAGTTGCAACGCAAGTTTTACCAAGTACAAGATACTGATAATAAATGATGAGAAGATCAAATTTAATGCTAAGCGATGATGAGATGGATGAGGAAATTAATTAAATAATGTTTATTGCAAGATCTACGAATAGGAAAATTCAATGTGAAGATCTAAGTTGAAGATTAAGTGGTTAAAAAAATTCTAAAGAGTTCCAAGAAAAGTACAAGTTTCAAGGTAAAAGTGAGATGGTTTACCGAGTTGTAAAATATGAAGAAGATGATCAAACGAATGAGCGCAAATGAAGGAAAATAAAAATAAGGAGATTAAGAGGAAAAATTATTTCTATATAAGAATAAGCAACATGAACAAAGTATGCTACTGGCGAATTGAACAGAGAAGAAGAAGCTGAAGAAGAACATTTACCAAGAAGAACAGAGAAACATAGATTGAAGAATCTACAATCTGAGAAGGAGATCAATGAAGTATGTGATGCCAGTATTCAATTGAGCATAAAGGATCTAACACAAGTAAAGTTAGTTTCTATATTTATAGATCAAATTTTACTATTGCTTATTAATATTTGTAAGAAAGAAATCTCTTAACCGGGTGGATTTAAATGTCCTTTTTGTAAAACCTTGACTTAGGTGACATTCCAAAAGAGTGTTTAAAGACCTTTAACAAGGTCACTCCTAACAGGGTGAAGATCTTAACAACTCTGAGGTAAATCACCTAATAGGGTCACATTTAGCAAATGTGTTTGTAATCTTTAACAGGATATGTTCTTAACCAAGCATACTTCACAAGGGTATATTTTTATTGTGGGTTACAATTCCTACAAAGGTTTTAACCAAATTTGGGTTCCTAGTTAAATCCGGTGTCAACAAAGTTAAATATGGAGTTATATGAGTCAATCTGATGTTGCTAAGTTTGAATGATTGATTTCCATATATCAAATGTATTTTTGTTTATGTTATTGAGTTTATTGGTGAATTGGTTATTTATTGTATTATGTATTATCGAGTGAATCAGTGAGTTCAATTTAAAGTGTTTAAGTTTTAGTTTGTTCTAATCACCCCCCTCTTAGTGGGACCAACATTTGGGTTCTAGATAAAAACTATTATATCATGCATTTCTAGTGATTGGTTTATTTATCTTTCTATATTTCTAAATTAATTGTTTAAGTTTTATGTTTATGGACTAGAAAATGTTAGTAATAACTGAGGGGGTGGGGGGGGTGAATCAATGGCCTCAAAAATCAATCTTTAAGTCAACCCTTAAAACTTATAAACACCAATTATGTCTCAAGTTATCTTCTGTCCTACAAGATGTATGCCTTGAAATAATATAACCAACTTTCTACATGTCGGATTGCTTTGCTAATCTCTCTTCTATATGTTTATTGATAAGCAGTAAACTTATTTACCAAAACACAGTAAATATGTAGAGTATATCGATAAATCCAAAAATGCATATGTGAAATGTAAAATAGTAAAGTGATAAACCATAAACACTTAACACAAGGATTTTAACGTGGAAACCCTATTAAGGGAAAAACCACTGGGATGGGTACCCAAATTTTCACTCTTCTTAAGTGAGCTCTGTTAGGATCCAACCCTGTTAAAGGTTACAAACACACTATTAGGTGTGACCTTGTTAGAGGATTTAGAAATAGTTTGTCAACTAATATCTTGCATCTTATGCTACCATCCTTGATCAAACACTCACTTGGCCTGTCAAAAGGTATCGGGCATATCCAATGCTACTTTTGTGATCAAACATTTTGATAATCCTTGGGATGTATCTCAATTGTAAAATAATTTTAAGTCCTACTCGGTTAAGAGGCTTATATGCTTCAATGGTTAAACTGAAAAACTAACGATGTGTTCATACATACAACTAAATTACCAATTTTTAGATCTATTATAAGTCCATTACCTCTCTAAGCAATATAATCACTTTATACCTTTTCTCCACAATGTTCTGCTCTGGGATACTTGTCTCACTGTTTCGGTGTTAGTAGAATCTAGCTCTTTCCTTAGCTTGTTGATCAAGACTAAATGAAGACTTTATTTCTCCTTCAGATTTTCTTTAGCATCTTTCCTCTTTTCTTGTTCACCCCCACAATTTGTAACGAATTGGGTTTGTCTCTATATAGACATGATTTCCTCTTTTCTTGGCTTTCTTGATTATTGGTGTGTTCCACAATTCTTGCCAATAGATTTAAAGAAAACTCCTGATTTATCTCAAAGAGATCTTCTTGCCAACTGGACAAATCAACTTTAAATCACTTACTTCTCCCTGACTTTATCTGGATGATTAAAACAATGATAAGTATCTGTTAATTCTATATTTAGCTTCTTGACAGCTAAGCATTTTGTCATTTTCTAAACTCTTTGTTCTGTCAGTCAACACTTCAGTTAGTTATCGGTGATAACTGATTGTTCCGTCAGTGTGACTTTAGTTGTCATTGGGATCTCTATCCTTGTCTTCTCTGTCGGGCAACACTGAAATTATTTCCGTCGGGTTACTCTGTATTTTTCTCATCGAGCAACAATGTAGCTCTGCTTGTTGGTAACGATGTGCATTAGCTCATCAGGTAACACTGTGACTCTGCTCCTTTATTATAACCATCGGTTTGAACTCCATTGGTGTATGTATTCACTTAGTGAATACTTGGCTTGTATGCATTACTGATAGCATAGTCTTGATTCATCAGTTCTTTGAAGTCTTTAGGAATATTTCAATGACCATACAGACTATACCAAGTTGACATTAATGACAATAAAATACATTAACTGATTTAATGTCTTGCATGATCATCAACTTAACATCTTCAAACATTCAATTAGTTACATGTCATCAATCTCTCCCTTTGGCATTGATGGCAACATACTACATTATCATACTATACTATTGCTAATACAATATGAAGTATACAGTTTTATCAAGCTTTCCTAATGTAACTATTACAAATGTCTAGCTATCAGTAAGATCAAATAGCTTTGATTTGATTCTTGTAGCTTTCTATCCCTTCATTGGATAGATGTAGAATCTTTACTTCTCTAATGTGACGTGTTCTCCTTCTGTTTCAAACTCTCTCCCTTTGACTATTCTCCTTTCTTGTGATGTGTCTTGTCAACATTTCTTTTCTTTTGTGTGTACTCTCCCTTTCTTGTTAGATTCTCCCTTTGGATACTTCGATGGATATGATCTCTTCCTCAGAAGATAATGGATAAACTCTCTCCCTTTGACAGCAATGCCAAACAAATATCTTTGCAAACACTAATTTTGCAAAACAAGTATTTTGATTGCAATGTCAAATGGATCCTTTCTATCCATAACATATTCCTTGAATTTCCTATTCTATCGGTAACAACTCTGGTGCTTGGTGTAGATATATACCTTTCTGGGTATAGATTTATCTTTGAATTCCATCTCTCTGCTTGGATCAACATGAAATATATTATGATAATATGTAGGCTGATGCAGCCTACTACTCAGCTTACTGACTAGTAGATAAGGGTCTGACCCATAGTCTCTTTCTCAAGTATTCAAATTCATCCTTGGGCAGTGGCTTGGTGAAGATATCGGCCAATTGTTCCTTTGATTGCACATATTGAAGTATCACCTCCTTTGCCTGAACTTATTCTCTTAAATAATGATACTTGATGGAAATATGTTTTTTTTAGCATGCACGACTAGATTCTTGGAAATGTTTATTGCACTTGTATTATCACAATAGATAATTACTAGTTCTAAAATTTTCATATGCATACCTTCCAGTAACTATTTGATCCATGAAATATTTGAGCAGTTTGCAGTAGCAACAACATACTCTACCTCTGCAGTAGATTGTGAGATGCATCCTTGTTTCTTGCTAATCCATGTGACAAGTCAGCCACACATGAAGAATGCTCCTCCAGTTGAGCTCTTCCGATCATCAATATTTCCAATCCAATCAGCATTCGTAAAGACCTTAAGTTCAAATTTTCCTTCTCTTTTGTACCATAAGCCATATTCCTTGGTACTCTTCAGATATTCTAGGATTATTTTCATAGCAGTCATATGTGATTCCCTGGGATTAGCAGAAAATAGAGCAACTATTCCTATTGCATGTGCAATATTTGGTCTAGTATGTACAACATACATGCATTTTCCAATCCTAGATCTGTATAAAGTCTGATTTACCTCTGATGACTTCTCTTCCTTTGTTAGTTTGCATCTAGTTGCCATCGATGTTCCAACTGGTTTGGTCTCTTCCATCCTGAATATTTTCAGTACTTCTTTGATGTACTTGGATTGTGTAATAAAAATGCCTTCTTCTTGTTGTATGATCTGCAGACCAAGAAAGAATTTGATCTCTCCAAACATAGACATCTCAAACTCTTTGCTCATTTCATTTTCAAATGATTTGCATAGCATATCATTACCTCCAAATATGATGTCATCAACAAATATCTCAGCAAGAAAAATGTTAGCATCAGTATCTTCCTTCAAATAAAGATTACTGTTTTCACTAGTCCTTACAAATCCAATACTTATAAGATAGGAATGACATCTTTCATACTAGGCTCAGGGTGCTTGTTTCAATCTATACAGGACTTTTTGAAGTCTACATACCATGTCCCTCTTGTCCATATCAGAAACCCCTTCTGGATGTTCAATGTATACCTCTTCTTTAAGTATTCCATTTAGGAATGCATACTTGACATCCATTTGATATACCTTGAATCCTTTATATGTAGCATAAGAAAGTAATATTCTTACTCCTTCTATCCTAGCAACGGGTGCAAAGGTCTCTCCATAGTGAATTCCTTCTTCTTGTGCATACCCCTGGCATGCTAGTCTTGCTTTATTTCTGGTGACTTATCCATTCTCATTCAACTTATTCCTGAATATTCATTTTGTATCAATGACATTCTTGTCATCTGGTCTTGGTACAAGTGTCCATGTCTTTTTTTTCTCTATCTATTCAATCTCTTCATTCATAGCACTTATCCATTCATCATTATCTAGTGCAACATTGACAGATTTGGGCTCATAATCACAAATAAGACATCTTGAATTTAGAGACTTCCTTCTAGTTCTCATACCAGCCTTCTTGTCTCTAATGATATGGTTTTGTGGATGGTTCCTTCTGAAATATCTTGCAAGTACAGGTTCAGTTCTTTGTCTATCAACTTGATCATCATTTTGTTCTTCATTATGTTCTCCATCACTTTGTGCATTATTTTGAGCAATATTATGATCGTTGGTATTTGCAGCCTGATGCTCGAGTGTAATGATCTATTGCTTGGGAGATATACATTGTTGATTGGGAAGAGTTTCAGGTTCCTCATTGTAATTAAACCTATTATATTCCACTGGTTCTTTAGTACTTTCCTTTTCATTTTTCTCTATAAATTCATCTATCTTTACATTCGCTCTTTCAACAATTTTGGTAGAGGATTTGTTTAGACATTTATATGCCTTGCTCTTGTTAGAATACCCTAAAAAGATTCCTTCATCACTCTTGGAGTCAATTTTCCCATTTCTATCATCTTTTAAGATATAACATTAACTACCAAAAAATTTGAAATAACTTACATTTGGTGTGTATCCATCCCATAGCTCATAAGGTATATTTTTTGTCTTTCCTCAATTGTACTTTGTTCAATGTGTAAAAAATAGTACTGACAGCTTCCCACTAGAAGATTTGGGTGATCCCTTTCTCTATCATCAGTGTCCTTGCACAATCAACTATGGATCTGTTCCTTCTTTTAGCAATTCCATTCTGCTTTGGTGTTCTTGGTGCAGAAACCTTCTTCACTTTCACTATCACTATCTTTTCTCACAGTGTTTTTATGACTTGATTTACTTATTCTCATAGAAGTTTTGAATGCAGACTCTATGTTTTGTAAGACACTATTATCGAAGTTGTTCATTTCAAATTAAATCAGTCTTCCAATCAAACTGTTTAGAATAACATTTCTATTTTCTATTGGTCTCATTTTTTGAATGGCGATACTCTAATAGCATAAGTAGGCAGTAAGGTTCTTAGAATTTTACTTACCACTGTATCTTCTTCTAGTATACCTCCAACTCCTCAGATAGCATTGACTACCTCTTTTATTCTTGTGCTATACTGAATGATGTTTTAACCTTATTTCATTTTGAGATCATCAAAATTTCCTCTAAGGCTTTCTGCCTTGGCTCTCAAAACATTTTTGTCACCACCATGTACAAGCATCAATTTGTCCCACATCTATTTTGTAGTCTTGCAGGTTTTGACATCTTCAAATTCAGCATGAGAGAGTGAGGAAGCAAGCTCTATCATCATGCAATTGTGTGGATTCTTCTCTCTCAATTGTTTGACTGTTGGGCTCCTATTGGAAACACATATTCAGTATCTAAGTATTGAGTAACATCATTACCAATACCTGATAAGTGGAGTCTTATTATGCTCCTAAATGAAGCAAAATTATATTTGTTCAACTTGGACATATCTCATATGTTCATCTTGTGATCTTTATCTTAGGTCTTGAAACCTTCCTTCTAAGAACACAAGCTTTGATACCAATTGTTAGTAATAACTGAGAGGGGGGTGGGGGTGAATCAGTGGCCTAAAAAATCAATCCTTAAGTCAACCCTTAAAACTTATAACCACTAATTATGTCTCAAGTTATCTTATGTCCTGCAAGATGTATGCCTTGAAATACTTTAACCTTCTTTCTACTTGTCGGATTTCTTTTCTAATCTCTCTTTTGTATGATTACTGATAAGCAGTAAAATTATTTACCAAAACACACTAAATATGCAGAGTATATTGATAAATCCATAAATGCATATGTGAAATGTAAAATAGTAAAGTAATAAACCATAAACACATAACACAAGGATTTTGACATAGAAACCCTATTTATGGAAAAACCACTAGGACCAGTACCCCAAATTTTCACTCTTCTGAAGTGAGCTATGTTAGGAGCCAACCCTGTTAAAGGTTACAAACACACTGTTATGTGTGACCTTGTTAGAGGATTAGAAATAGTTTTTCAGCTAGTATCTGGCATCTTATGCTACCATTCTTGATCAAACACTCACTTGGCCTATCAATAGGTATCGGGCATATCTAATGCTACTTTTGTGATCAAACTTTTTGATACTCCTTGGGATGTATCTCAATTGTAAAAGACTTTTAAGTCCTACTCGGTTAAGAGGCTTATATGCTTCAATGGTTAAACTAAAACACTAATGATCTATTCATACATATATCTAAATTGTAGATTTTTAGATCTATTGTAAGTCCATTACCTCTCTGATCAATATAATCACTTATCACCTTTGCTCCACAATGTTCTTCTCTATGATGCTTGTCTCACTGTTCGTTGGTATCTGCAGAATCTAGCTTTTTACTCACCTTGTTGATCAGGACTGAATGAAGAATTTCTTTTTCCTTCAGATTTTCTTTAGCATCTCTCCTTTTCTCTTTTTCACCCCCAAAATTCATAATGAATTGGGTTTGTCTCTATATAGACATGATTTCCTCTTTTCTTGGCTTTCTTGATTCTTGGCTTGTTCCACAATTCTTACCAGAAGATTTTGTAGAAGTTGATAAATCCAACTTCACAGCTTGCCAAGAACACCTGCATGCAAAAAACCTGTTGCAAAGATTGAAGCCAACAACAGAAAAACTAGAAACCCTTCTATGCTCAAAAAAGATGAGAGCTCAAAATGTATTCGAAGAGTATGAAAAAAACATTACAACGTTTAGCCTATAAAGGTGAACAAACCCTAAAACATAAATACTAGGTTGCACATTATTAATTAAGAATTAATAACGCACCTAAGAGAAGCTAAAGCAACTAGAGTAATAATACTCTAACACCCCCCCTTAAGCTGAACACAGGGAGAAAGCTGACCTAGAAAAACTATGAAAGCAAGAAATGGGTCCCGGAAACAAGGCCTGATCAGGTACCCAGTACAAGGAAATCTCTGTAAACCGGAGACAAAGGAGAAAACCCAGTGGGAAAAATTCCTCTCCAAAAAGAGATGTAAAAGAAAGCAAAGACAAAAGGAATGACTTCAGGAGACTCTCTCAAAGCCAGTAGTACAATGCGTGCTGCTAACCCCCCTGTGAGAGAGGGTCGAGGCTCCAAAGCCCCCCCAGAATGAAAGAACCCCTGGAGCAATGAAAAAACCACTGTGACTCCAATGCAGAGGAGTGAAAGAGGAGTGAAAGTCAGTGGGTGCTGAAGAGGTGACCTCGAAAGATGAGGTGTCACGGGAAGGCCGAGCTGATGCTCAAATGAGAAGACACGAGGATCCTGAAAGGGAATCCCCAATGCAAGTGGTA